>JACWNB010000037.1:0-442746 GCA_016165855.1 Pseudocercospora ulei
GCGCTAGCATAACCCTACCCTCTGTACAGAACTACCGACAGGACCCTACTCCTGTACGGAGGAAGAACCCTATAGTCCTACACAAAGGGAAACTACCGCCCCTCTAAATAGAGGGAAAACTCTATACTACTGTATAGAGGAGGGAACTCCTAATCCTCTATACAGAGGGTGAACCTTGCATCCCTACATAGAAGGAAATTGCTAGCTTGGCTTCGTAGGTACAAATTGTACAGCAGCAGACGACAAAGGAACTGCCTATCAGTTCCTTTATATAGATACCCGGCCTTAAGTTTCTAAATCAAGATTCTTAAGCCCCTTATATTAGGAACTAATCTTACTGTCGGTAACTGCAGTAATAAAAACAAAGATAGACGGCGACATCCCTATAGAAACTACGGCTATAGAGGGACATATGCACTGCGCGTACGAGGAGCTGCTGGAACACAAGAGGCAGCTCGAGCAGCGAGTAAACCACTAGACTGCGATAATTTCCCAATAGGAACAGGAGCTACGACAGCTTAGGGCGTCCGATCGCGATCCGACCCCTACGACGACGACGACGAACACGATAGCCTACACCCCGACCCCTAAAAGCAAACTCCCCGACGTCTCTACGTACGATAGTAAGGCTCCGGCCGAGTACCCCTCCTAGGCTGCCCAGATGCACTCTAAGCTTCTAGTCGACTTAGGAGCATACCTAACCGAGCTAGACAAGGTAGTTTACCTTTTTAGGAGGTTAAAGGGCAGGGCGGCAGCACGAATTCTGCCGTACTACGAGACGGCCATTGCCAACCCGGCAATAGCTACGACGACGATACTCTAGGCAGCTCTAGACAAGAGCTACAAGGACCTAGACTGCAAGAGCTAAGCACTCCTACAGGTTAATACGATAAAGCAAGGACGCAAGACTGTACGAGAATTCCTTGCAGAATTTAACTAGACTTTAGCAGAAGCAGGAGGTCTCTAATAGGAGGACAGGATAAAAATTACCTCTTTAGAGGTAGGCCTCTCTAAGGAGATTATAACAGAGCTAGTAGGCATAATGCGACCAGCTACGTACAAGGAATTCTGCGATCTCCTTAGGATAGTCGACGACTAGCAGCGCAGGCTTGGACGGATAAGCCGCGCTTAAGAGATAAGACAACCCCTCTAGTAGCAGACGGACGCTATAGACTAGGAACTAACGATGACGAGGGTGGCGGCAGCTGTTGCTGTACAGCTAAGGGCCGCTACTAAAAGGGCGCAATAGGTAGACATAGCTAGCCTTAACAAGAGACAAGCAGAAGGGAGCTGTTACCGGTGTAGCAAGATAGGCTACACTGTACGGAATTGCAGGCTTTTGCTAGTAGAGAGACCTAGGGGACGGCCGACTACTGCAAGGGTAGCGACTGCAGCGCCCTAACGAGAAGATTAGGAGTCCTACTTAGACGACGACGAGTTGGGAAAAGAGTAGCCTCTAAGCGAAGGCTCTGCTAGAGGCGTATACGAGATAGATTGCTAAATCAAAGTACCACTTAGCTATCTTTTAAGAGCAACTATATAACGACTATGCCGTTTATTATACGGCCAACGTTGAACGGGTCCGCAACGGCGTAGACATTAATTGATATAGGATGTTTGGTGTACGGAGTAATTAGCGAAGACTTCGAATAGAGACACAGGATTAAGATTACCCCTACTGTACCTGTACGTATATTGGGCATTACCGGACGAGGACCGGACATTATCTATATAGTGAAAGTGTCGATAGAGGTATAGGGACATTATAAGCGGGACTTATACCTCTACGTCGTACAGGACAAGCTAGAGTATAACCTAATACTAGGGAAGCTATAGATAGAGCGCTAGAGGGGCAAGCTGGACGTTGGACGAGGGCGGCTGTACCTAGCAGCGACAAAGCAGAGGCTCCGAGACCAAGGGAAGGCTCCGCAGAGTAACAATGCCAAGGCCGAAATTAACACAGCAACGGCGGACATTAAGAAGGCATTAGCACCTAAGAAAGTAACGGACCCCTATACGAAGCTCCTAAAGGAATACGCAGGATACCTAGACCTCTTCGAGCCGAAGTCGGCCTCAAAACTGCCGCTACACTAAGGAGAAGGGATTAACTACGACATCTAGCTAGAGCCCCGTCTAGATAGGAGTCTGCTAGAGGTACTGTACGGACCGCTGTACGGGATGTCCTCTAGGGAACTCCTAGTGCTCTGCAAGACCCTAGACAATCTGCTTGCTAAAGGTTTCATTTAGGCAAGTACGTCGTCTGCAGGAGCCCTAGTACTGTTTGTCTACAAGGAGGGAAAGGCCGGATTGCGTTTCTGCGTAGACTACAGAGGCATTAACGCGATTACTAAGAAGGACCAGTACCCCCTACCCCTTATTAAGGAGACTCTCGGACGGATCAGCAAGGCAAAGTAGTTTACTAAGCTTGACGTAGTCTTAGCCTTCTACAAGGTACGGATTAAGGAAGGCTGTAAATAGATAACTGCCTTCTGTACGAGATATAGTCTCTTTAAGTAGCTTGTTACCCCCTTTAGTCTTGCTAACGCACTGGCAACCTTCTAAAGGTACATTAACAAGTCCTTGCAAGAGTTACTAGACGACATCTGCTCGGCATACCTCGATAACACCCTAGTTTTTACGGACGGCACCTATGCAGATTATGTACGGGATGTTAAGAAGGTGCTGGACCGACTGCAGCAGGCTGGCTTGTACCTCGACATCGACAAATGCGAATTCAGTGTCCAGCGGACGAAATACCTAGGTTTCATTATCGAGGCAGGGAAAGGCATTAGTATAGATAGGAAGAAGATCGACGCTATTAAGTAATAGAAGCTGCCAAAGAACGTTAAGGGCGTACAGGAATTTCTTAGGTTTGCCAACTTCTACCGCTAGTTTATACAGAGCTACTTAGAGATCGTACGCCCTCTAGTTAAACTAACATATAAGGACAAGCAGTTTAAATAGACGGACGAATATAATAGCAGCTTCAACAAGCTAAAGGAGCTCTTTACTACAGGACCAACGCTTGCCGCCTTTAACCCGGAGTATACGACGATACTAGAAGCCGACTCTTTAGGGTACTGCATTAGAGGTATCCTGTTATATGTAGGCTCGGACAGACTCCTTGCCTATACGCGTATTTCTCTAAGAAGAACTCCCTAGCTAATTGCAACTACCCTATCTACGATAAGGAGTTGCTAGCAGTCGTACAGTGTTGCGAAGCATAGGATAGGGAACTCTGTTTAGTGCCTAAGTTCCTCGCCCTAACGGACTACAAGAACCTGGAGTACTTTACGCAGCCCTGGAAGCTGTCTAAGAGGCACGTACGATAGGCAATGTACCTAAGCCGGTTTAATATAAGACTCTAGTACTGCAAGGGTAAGGACAATAGCAGGGCCGATGCGCTATCCAGACGGGACCAGGATATGCTAACAACGTACGAGGACGACTGCTTAAAGTTACAAACATTCTAGATGTTTAAGGAGGAGCCAGGCGAGGAGACTATCCGCCTAGCAGCAACGCACCTATAGGAACCCCAACTGGAAGTATAGGAGGAGGCAGTAGAGAAGGACGAGGTATACCGAGGGGCCTGTACAGCGATCTAGGGAGGACAGCGGAAGCTTCTAGCAGAGCTCTATCTTAAGGTGTTGGCAGCAGAGTGCTTAGTAGACGAGGAGAACAACCTAAGGTTTAGGAATCGGATTTAGGTTCCGGCCGACGAAAAGCTCTATACAAGCTTAATACAACGGGCGCACGATTCTATAGCTACCGGTTACCTAGAGCGTAAGGAAACGTACAGCATTGTCGCCTAGGACTACTACTAGCTAGCAATAGCGAAGGACATCCGCAGGTTCGTACAGAGCTGCGATGTATACAGACGGACGAAGCCCTAGCGCGAGCTAAAGCATAGGTTGCTAAGACCCCTACCGATCCCGGACCGGCCCTAGCAAGACCTAACAGTGGACTTTATTATAGACCTCCCTAAGAGCGACGGACAGCAGAACATTATAGTAGTTACGGACAAGTTAACGAAGGGGGTAATACTAGAGGGAATAGACTTTATTACAGCTAAAGACACTGCCTAGGCATTTATCCGGACGACGTTCAGCAAACACGGATTCCCTCGGTCGATTGTGTCGGACCGGGGCTCGCAGTTTACAAGCTAGCTATAGGTAAGGGTCTGCCAGTTGCTAAAGGTAGAACGTCGCCTATTAACTATATAGCACCTGTAGACGGACGGGGCGACAGAGAGGGTTAATTCGACGTTGGAAGCGTACCTCTATACGTACGTCGACTATAACTAGACGAACTGGAACCGACTTCTCCCTATAGCAGAACTGGCTATTAACAGCCGTACAGCTAATGCTATAGGACTGTCCCCTTTCTTTATAACCTACGGATACGACCATTCCCTGCTCCTACCGACCCTAAATAGCAACACCCTACATCCTGCACGATCCCTAATTTAGCAAGGAGAGGCTATCGTATAGACGATTACAAACGCCTATTAATAGGCGAAGGCGAGCCTAGCTATAGCTTAACAGAATGCGGAAGAGCAGGCTAACAAAGGACGACAGGCTGTACTAAGGTACGAGGTAGGGGATAAGGTCTAGCTAAACTAGCAACACATCCGTACAGACTAGCTAAGCAAGAAACTAGACTAGAAGAACAGGAAGTTTACAGTAGTCAGACCGGTAGGGACATACGCTGTACGACTAAACACTCCCCTACAGATCTATCTAGTCTTCTATATAGACCTCGTACAGCCGGCGAACACGGACCCCCTACTATACTAGACGATAGACGACGCGCGCCTACCCGCAATTATAACCGAGGGCTAGGGAGAGTATAAAGTAGAAGGGATCCTTAAGATAAGGTGCAGGGGGTCGTATAGTCTGCGTTATTAACGGCTTCTGGTTTGATTTGCGTAATTTCGCGTAAGCGCTCAGGTTTCTTGCGGTAACTCTCGCTCGGTGCACGAAGCTCTTAAGGTCTTCGTCTTCTACAGACGCTATAGCGGCGGCTAGTTCAGGGTTCAGCTTCTGCCTTAATAGGTAGAGCTGCTCGTCTTCTGCTACTCGGGCCCTAATCGCATATTTTCTGAACAAACCGTAGAATTCCTCGAACGTCTGCCGGTTCTGGTTGATCTTATCCAGCTGCTTACGGGCCGTCTTCTTCCAGAACGGGTCTCCGAAGCGTTGATCCAGCGCTTTGATCGCTTCCTTAGCGGTCGCCTCTTCCAGGTCTGCTACTAGCGAAAAAGCTTTACCTTCCAATCGCGATTCCAGGTACGCCAATCTATCTCCGGCACTATTTCCGGCGTAGTTACGGTCTATCTTATTCTTTATCTTCTTCTTAAACGCTTCCCAGTCTTTAGGGGTCCCTGCCTCTTAACGCCGGTGGATCCGGTAGTAACGTTATCAACGTGCCGCCTTAACTGTAGGCCGCCGGTGAGGTGGTCTCTGCTTGTTCTTCTCGACGCGGTAGCGGCGACTTTGCTGCTTCTATATCAGCCAGTTGATGCTTTAGCGCCTTTAGCTGCGCCTGATACGGATGTGGATGTGGACAGCTGGCAGGGCAGGCTTGGCGCACACTCAAATACCTCCACCTCCGCTTGTACGTAGATTCTTCCCTCTCCAGCCTTGGATATAGTTATTAAAGACGGGTATTGACCTTGCGTCTACTGCAGTCGGATCATTATATCCAAGGCTTACTCTAACAACACCCGCACTACGCGAAAGAGCCTGTTGAATTACATCTAGGTACTCGATTAACGTACGTGCAAACAACCCAGAGTGTGTACTGCAGATGTACGAAGGAGGCCGTTAAATTACATCCGGTTACTTAATCGTATATGTGCATGCTACTCTACCCCCCCCTCCCCCGATCGAGAAGAAGAAGAAGAGAGAGTTTTAGTAAAGAGAAGTGCCTCTATCGAGAAGAAGAAGAGTTTTGAAGAGAGAAGAGTGCCCCTACAATAGGGATGTTAGGAAGAGAAGTGCCTACGCGAGCAGATCGCGAGTTTTAAAGAAGAGCAAGAGCAACGAGAAGGACGAGAGCGACAACGACGATGTAGGAGCGACGAGGACGAGGAGCGAGAGCGAGGAGCGAGAGCGAGAAGCGAGAGCGACGACGACGACAAGACGCACCTAGCAGGACCTAGGGCGACGACATTCGTTTTTTCGGGTCTTTAACAGACCATTCTATTCGGCACACTTAACAATCAGTACGGCCAGCAATCGAGGCAAAGCATACATTTAGCCCGCGACCTCTGCAACCTCTGCAGCAGCACAAGCGACAAGTTCAGCAATCGCGACAATTAGGGACAAGACAAGCAGCATATTCAGCAATCAAGACATACAGCAATTAGTACAGCGATAAGACAGGCACAGCTGCTGCAGACAACAGAGGCACAGCTGCACTAGGCAGAGCACCTAGGCAGACAGCTGCTGCAGACAACATAGGGCAGCTGCTGCAGACAACAAAGCACAAGGCAGAGCACCAGCTGCAGAGCATCAGCTACAGAGCATTAGCTACAGAGCACCTAGGCACGAGCACCCAGTTTAGCATACAGCTCAGCACCTGACAACACAGGTGCAGACAGTGCAGACAACACAAGGCTGCTGCAGACAGGCACAGCTGCTACAGATAGGCACAGCTACTGCAGACAACAAAGCACAAGGCAGAGCACTAGCTGCAGAGCACCAGCTGCAGAGCACCAGCTGCAGAGCACCGAGCAAGAGCACCGAGCAGGAGCACAAGGCAAAGCACAAGGCAGAGCACAGTTTAGAGGCACGGCTGTAGGCAATACAGGTGCAGACAGTGCTACTGCAGACAGGCACAGCTGCTACAGACAGGCACAGCTACTGCAGACAACACAGACAACAGAGGCACAGCTGCAGACAACCAGGCAGAGCACCAGGCAAAGCACAGGCGAAGCGACCGTCTAAGAAGCGACACGTGTTTGCAAGACAACCTCAACGACCTCTGCACAGTCTAAGAAGCGACTATCTAAGAAGCGACGGCTCGAGAAGCGAGGCGAGCGTCTAAGAAGCGAGGCGAGCGTCTAAGAAGCGAGGCGAGCGTCTAAGAAGCGAGCGACCGTCGAGAAGCGAGCGACCGTCGAGAAGCGACGGCTCGAGAAGCGACATGTGTTTGCAAGGCAACCTCCGAGACTCCGCGACCTCTGCGAGCTCTGCAACCTCTGGAAACCTCTAAGACCTCGACGACCTCCGCGACCTCTGCAACCTCTAAGAACTCTGCGACCTCTGCAGCAAACAAGGCACCAAATAAGGCACCAAAGCGACGTTAAAAGGCACGAGATTAAGACTCAAAACGCACAGAAATTGAAGCTCAAAAGCGACCTGTTTTGAAGCGACCTGATTGGCCGATAGCAAAGCTAAATCTGCGAACCCTACGACCTATTTTGATGCGACCACAATGCGACCTGGTTTGACTCGATACCTGCGACCTGGTTTGGCTGATTGCGATTGATAGGCTGATTGCGATTGAGGGCAATCGCTAGTTAGGGAGGGCGGTAGTGATACGGATGTGGATGTAGACAGCTGGCAGGGCAGGCTTAGCGCACACTTAAATACCTCCACCTCCGCTTGTACGTAGATTCTTCCCTCTCCAGCCTTGGATATAGTTATCAAAGACGGGTATTGACCTTGCGTCTACTGCAGTCGGATCAGCGCCAGTCGATTCGCTACCTGGTTTTCCAGCACATCTATAATGGTCTCGGCCGATTCCTTTTCGGCCCTTACCGCTTTAGTTTCTTCTCTTAGTTGTCTGTTCTCTTCCAGCATTCTGTAAAACAGCATCTCGATAAGGTCTATGCCGTCGTAGACCTTCCCTATTCTATTCTCGTTTACATAGTCCTCCAGTTCCTCGAGCGTACAGTCGTAGATCTTCTTGTATTCGCTCATTCGTTCCTTAATCTCTGCAGTCTCTTCTGCTGTAAAACCGCTAATAATGATCTTATTATTAATTACACTGGAGCGCCTACTCGCTCGATCAGTCTTTCCTTTTCTGCTTCTGCTGCGGCCTGTAACGCCGCTCTCTACCGTCGAGAAGCCTTCTATCTTCTTACGGTGCTGGGGGGGTTGTTGTTTTGGTGTGTGTGTGTGCGCGTGCGTTATTCGAGCGTCCGGATGGTTCGACGGGCCCTTTCGCGCAGCGCGGGTTTGGTGTAGAGAGTGAGTTCGAGATATAATGATCCGGGCACGCAGATATGGTTCAATACGGCCTTTTTGATAACTATATCTCGAACTAAGGAGGGAAAGGAACCTATGTAGTGGTGGTGGTGGGCTTTGATGGATAGTGGTGTGCCAAGGCCCGGCTCGGTCCGTTCCGGAACCTAAATCCCGGACAGGGCCGAGCCGAAATCCAGGGTCCACCCTATCACTCAGTCCCACCCCTTTCCACCGCCGCAACAGTACGTCGCTAGCATGTCTTGGTCTTATCTGGATAGTGCGTTAGCCCTACTATTGTCCTTTCCCTTGCAGTACTGGAGTCTTATATTAAATCGGCTTAGGTATATCGCCTATCGTACGTATCTCTTAGAAAGCTTCTAGGGCTGCGTAAAGTACTCGAGATTCTTGTAGTCGGTCAGGGCGAGGAACTTAGGAACTAAACAGAGTTCTCTATCCTACGCCTTATAACACTGTACAACTGCTAGCAATTCCTTGTCGTAGATAGGGTAGTTGCATTTAGCTAGAGAGTTCTTCTTAGAGAAGTACGCGTATAGGTGCAGGAGCCTGTCTAGGCCTACCTGTAACAAGATACCTTCTATGCAGTACCCTAAGGAGTCGGTTTCCAGTATCGTCGTACGTTCTAGGTTAAAGGCGGCAAGCGTTAGTCCTGTAGTAAAGAGCTCCTTTAGCTTGTTGAAACTCTTGTCGCACTTATCTATCTAGGCGAACTGTCTGTCCTTGTGTGTTAGCTTAACTAGGGGGCGTACTATCTCCGAGTAGTTCTGTATAAACTAGTAGTAGAAGTTGGCAAACCTAAGGAATTCTTATACGCCCTTAACACTTGTAGGGAGCTTCTATTGCTTAATAGCGTTAATCTTCTTCCTGTCTATACTAATACCCTTCCCTGCCTCGATAATAAATCCTAGATATTTCGTACGCTGTACGCCGAATCTATATTTGTTGATGTCGAGGTACAGTCCAGCTTGTTGCAGGCGGTCTAGCACTTTCAGAACATCCTGTATGTAGTCTTCGTAGGTCCCGTCTGTAAATACTAGTATATCGTCGAGGTACGCAGAGCAGATATTGTCTAGTAGCCCTTACAGGGATCTGTTAATGTACCTCTAGAAGGTTGCTAGTACGTTCGTAAGGCTAAAGAGGGTATTAAGCTATTCGAAAAGTCTGTACCTTGTACAGAAAGCAGTTATCTATTTATAGCCTTCCTTAACCTGTATTTTGTAGAAGGCCGAAACTACGTTAAGCTTAGTAAACTACTTTACCTTGCTAATCTGTCCGAGGGTCTCCTTATAAGGGGCAGGAGGTACCGGTCCTTCTTAGTAATTGCGTTAATGTCTCTGTAGTCTACGTAGAAACGCAAGCCGGCCGAGCCTTCCTTATAGACAAACGGTACTAGGGCCCCTACGGATAAGTTACTTGCGCAAGTAAAACCTTTAGCAAGTAGGTCGTCTAGTATCTTGCGTAGTACTAGGAGTTCTCTAGCGGACATACTATACAGTAGGCCGTACAGTACTTCGGGAAGGCTCCTATCCGGACAGGGCTCTAGCTAGATGTCGTAGTTAATTCCTTCTCCTCGGTATAGGGGTAGTTTCGGGGCCTATTTTGGTTCGAAGAGGTCGAGGTATTCTGCGTATTCTGATAGGAGCTTCGTACAGAGGTCTGTCGCTTTCTTGGGCGCTAAGGCCTTCTTAATGTCTGTAGTTGCAGTGTTGACCTCGGCGTTAGCGTTAGCTTCGGCTTTGGTATTGCTGCCCTGCGGAACTCTTCCTTAGTCTTAGAGCCTCTGCTTCGTCGCTGCCAAGTACAGGCATCCTCGTCTAACGTCTAGCTTGCCCTGCTAGCGCTCTATCTATAGCTTCCCTAATATTAGGTTATACCCCAACTTGTCCTATACGATGTAGAGGTATAAGTCCTGCTCGTAGTGTCCTTGCAGCTCTATCGTTACTTTTACTATATAGGTAATGTCCGGTCCTCGTCCGGTAATGCCTAGTATATATACAGGTACAGTAGGGGTCGTCTTAATATAGTGTTTCTGTATAAAGTCTTTGCTAATTACTCTGTACACTAAACATCCTGTGTCGATTAGCATCTGCGCAGTAGCGGTCCTGTTCAACGTAGGTCGTACGATAAACGGCATAGTCGTTATGTAGTTGCTCTTAAAAGATAGCTAGGTAGTGCTTTGATTTGGCAATCTATCTCGTATATGCCTCCGGTAGAGCCTTCGCTTAGAGGCTACTCTTTTCCCGACTCGTTATTGTCTAATAGGAACTCTTAGGTCTTATAGTAGGATGCCGCAGTTGCTACCCTCGCAGTGGTCGGCTGTCCCCTAGGTCTCTCTACTAGCAAAAGCCTGCAATTCTGTGCAGTGTGCCCTATCTAGCTATACTAGTAGCAGCTCCCTTCTACTCGTCTCTTATTAAGGGTAGCTGTGTCTACCTACTACGCCCTTTTGGCGCCGGCCCTTAGCTATACAGTAACGGCTGCCGCTACTCTCGTCGTCGTTGTTAGTTCCTAGTCTATAGCATTCTGCTATTAATAGAGGGGCTGTCGTATCTTGTAGGCGCAGCTTGTCCGTCTAAGCCTGCGCTGTTAGTCGTCGATTATCCTAAGGAGATTACAGAACGCCTTATACGAGGCCGGCTGCATTACGCCTACTAGTCCTGTTATAATCTCCTTAGAGAGGCCTACCTCTAAGGTAGTAATTTTTACCCTATCCTCCTATTAGAGTCCTCCTGCCTCTGCTAAGGTCTGGTCGTACTCTGTAAGGAACTCTTATACAGTCTTGCGTCCTTGCTTTATAGTATTAAGCTGTATAAGGGCTCGGCTTTCGCAGTCTAGGTTCTTGTAGCTCCTGTCGAGAGCTGCCTAGAGCATCGTCGTAGTTGCTATTGCCGGGTTAGCAATAGCCGTTTCGTAGTACGGCAGAATTCGTGCTGCCGCTTTGCCCTTTAACCTCCTAAAGAGATACACTACCTTATCTAGCTCGGTTGGGTATGCTCCTAAGTCGACTAGAAGCTTAGAGCACATCTAGGCAGACTAGGAGGGGTACTCGGCTAGTGCCTTACTATTATAGGTAGTAACGTTAGGGAGTTTGCTCTTAGGGACTGCAGTGTAGGCCGTCGTGTTCGTCGTCGTCGTCGTAGGGGTCGGGTCGCAACCGGATGCCCTAAGCTGTCGGAGCTCCTGTTCCTATCAGGAAATCGTCGAGGCCTAATAGCCTATTTAATCTTCGAGCTAGGTCTTGCGTGCTAGCAGCTCTGTATATATATAGTGCATCTAATCCTGTATAGCCGTAGGTTCTATAGGGATGTCGCTGTCTATCTTCGTTGTATTACTGCAGTTACTAATAGTAAGATCAGTTCCTAATGTAAAGGTTTAAGAATCTTAGTTTAGAAACTTAAAGCTAGGTATCTATATAAAGGAACTAATAGGCAGTTCCTTCGTTATCTACTACTGTACAATTTGTACCTACGAAGCTAAGCTAGCAATTTCCCTCTATGCAGGGGTAGAAGGTTTTTGCTCTATACAGAGGGTTAGGAGTCTCCCTCTGTACAGGGATACAGAGTTTTCCCTACGTACAGAGGGGCGGCTATTTCCTTCTATATAGGGCTATAGGATTCTCCCTCCGTACGGGGTAAGGGGTCGTGCTAGCGCCGCTAAGTTGCAACCTTTAGGGCGACGGCTGGCTCAGGTCTAGGACCTGGCTGGACGGCGCCTCCTAACATCTAGTTAGGTCCTAGATGCTGTTGTTCTCCGTTTTACATCTGTTAACCGTGTTTTCCGTTTTTTATCTGTTAAATGTAACAAGTGGCGTTCTTTACTTAACCGATCTACTACGTTAAGTATAGCGTTGCATCTATCAGAATTCGGTAGGCCAGTTACGAAATCTATCGTAATGTGCTGCTACAGCTTCTCGGGGATTAGTAGTCGTTTCAGTAGTCCGGCCGGAAGGCCATAACGTAGCTTTGTAGCTCGACATACGTAACAATTAGCGATAAACTAGTGGATTCGCTCGAAAATTCGTGGAAACCTGTAGACGGTCCTAATAGCTTCTATTATCTTCTTTGTGCTAGCGTAGCCGACATCCTTGGAACTATAGACTAGCTAAATAACCTCTGTAACTAGCTCTTCCAGAACTAATATCTTTCCTAAACTGGTTTTGCTAAGTTTCTGTTAATAGTTAAGCCGCTCTACCTTTTCGTAAAGCCTCTCTTCCTCGGTTGCCGGCTCTACAACGCAGATCCCTACTTCTTTTAGCACTTCGGCGTCTACTATCCGTTCGGTAAGTACCGTTTGAAACATATTCGGATCTTCCTTCGCGCGGCTAGTCTTCCCTTCTCTTCTTATTAGTGCGTTAGCTTTTCCGTTTTAAGCTCCTAGTTAATAAGTAATCTTAAAGTCGAACCTAGATAAGTAGGCGGCCTACTGAGCTTGGCGGCGTAAGAGCTTCTACGTCTTTATAAAATAGGTTAGTAACTGATAGTCTGTAAGGACCTGGACCGTACTCTTTCTAGCTATAAGCTCTGGCTTCTACTCCTCGAAAGCTTGGACAATAGCGAACAATTCCTTGTCGTAAATAGCGTAGTTCCGCTTAGCTTCGTTTATAGACTTGCTAAAGAAAGCTACTAGATAAAGGGCCTCGTTGTTGTTGTTATACCAAGAAAGGACCCCTACTGTAACTGTATCGGAAGCGTCCGTTTCTAGGTAAATTATCTTTTCCGGCTAGAAGTGCGCCAATACTAGTGCCGAGGCTATGGCAGCCTTTAGTTAGTTAAAAGCCTCTATGCACTTCTTATTCTAGAGGCTGCCTGCCTCCTTCTTTAACACCTTATTTAAGAGTCTTGCTATCTTGCTAAAGTCCCTAATAAAGCAGCAATAGTAGCTATAGAATCTGAGAAAAGCTCTGATTTAGGTAGTGTTTCCGGACTTCGGCTGCTTCTATTCCGCTACAGCGGCGACCTTTAAGGGATCTATCTGGATGCCCTCCTTCCTAACGATAAGGCCGAGGTATTTAACTTCGGACTGATAGAATTCGCTCTTCTTCGTATCCGCATTTAATCCGGCATCTCGGAGCCTAGTTAGTACCTGTTTGATGTAGTCTGTGTACTGTTGTCTTGTTCTATTAGTGTAGATAAGGATGTCGTCTAGGTAGATAGACACAAACTAATCCGAGCGCGCAGATATAATTTAATACAGCTGTTTTAATAACTATATCTCGAACTAAGGAGGGAAAGGAATCTTTACAGCGATAGGTAAGGGCTTTAGGGGTAGTGTGCTAAGGCCCGGCTCGGTCTAGAAGGGCCGAGCTGAAATTCTAAGGGTCTACCCTATTATTTAGTCCTACTCCTTTCCGCTACTGCAACACTACCCCCCCTCCCTCGTGTTACAGTTAACAGATATTAGATTTGAGCATTACACTGTTAGTAGCTTCTAAAATGTATAATTTGTTATGCGAGTTAGTTGTACTAAGAAAATTCTTTAATCCTAATGATACTTCTTGCCTAATAATTATATACGATATTTCTACAGTTAACTATCGAGATTGAATAACTGTTGCTCTACACCCGGCTGCGTCTCTGTTCGAGTATTCTTACGGGCACCGCAGGATCAGCCTAATTAATGTATCCAAAGGGCTTAACACACATTGACCTGAGCGTTGCCGGTGATGGTGAAATTCGTGTCCCGTCCACAAGGACTCTCTCTCACAACATTGTTGTCAACCCTGGCCGTGATGGAAATGTCCCGGCTGTTCGCAAACTCGGTTCTTGCAGCAACCCGGACCTCGCCTCCACCGTTGACAGTGCCTCCCCGGATGTTCACATTGTAGCAATTCTCGATCAAGATGGCATTGTTGCCATTATTGGCGAGATCGATGCTATTGATTTGCGCCCCGCCGGATTCGGAGACACAGAAAAGACCTCTTCCCCCGCCGCGCGAGACGACTTTGTCGATGTGGATGTTCGTCTCGTAGCTGCCATCGGGTTTCCTCCCGTTCCGATTCGCGAAGCGCAGAGTGGCGTATCCAGAACCTTTGCCGACGTTGTCGCCATCGACAAGGCCAACCCTCGCGTTGCGGGTGTTTTGTAGCAGCAGGCCACATTCGCCACAGTTTCGTGCAATGACAGAAGCAATTGCGAGCCCGTCGATGTTCCAGGTCTCGACTGCGTGGCTGCTAGCACCCGTAACCTGGATTGTGTCTATCCTAACGTTTGTGTTCGCGGCTTGGTCACGATCGAAACGAACACCTATACCGCCGGTGAGATTCATGTTGATGGTGCCCAGGACCAGGTCGCTCGTGCCGAAGAAGCGGAGACCGAAGTATGGGTTGCCAGTCATGACCAGGTGTGGGATGCGCACGCCAGAGGCATTCTTCACTTCGATGGCACCGCGAGCATGCCGGTAGCCAACGTTGATGGTTCCACAGCCTTCGAAAATTTTCCCGCTATCGATGGTGATGGTGTTGGCACCAATGGAGCCAGAAGCAATGACCGAGACTCGCTGACCAGCGCTGATCGAGTCAACAGCCGCTTGGATCGCTTCTTGATAGTCGCTGCCCGAGTAGACATTGCTAGAGCCTCGAGTGGCGACATAAGCACCAGACGAGCCAGTGACCCTCGCGTCGGGAGTGCCGGAGCCGCATAGTGCCGATACGACTGAAGCAAGCGCGGCCGGCGCAGCAATGCATGAGAAGCGAACCATAGTGGCAGAATATCAACAGTAAAAGGTCTGCTCGGATTTTTATCTTGCGACCAAGGAAGGTCTTGGTCGATCATTTCTGCCAGGTCCACCACGCTGGACGAGTGCGACAAGTCGCGAGCTTCGTTTGAGGAAGTCCAAACATGAGACGGGCCATGTTGCATAGCCTGTGCTCCGGTGTAACAAGATCCGAGGATGGTGTAGAAGTACAGCCAAGCCTGAGCTTATCGGCCTATGACCTGACCTGCCCGTTTGGGCTGAAACATGCCTTGTCTGTGGATCGCTTGCAAAGGAGAGATGACGGAGGCGGAACAGACGGCAGAAGAAGATGGACGACACACGAGGAAGCGGATCGCTCAGAGGACCAGTGATGGACAGTCGATCAGCCCAAGCCAATTCACTTGGATCGTTCCACTTGCATGTACTGTCCCTGTCCGGCAGCGGAAGCTCTTCCCCGCCTCTCCGTAGCGTTAGGAGCTTGCCGAATGTGGTTTGTGAGGCTCACGACAACCCAGCCCGATCCATGCTCTGAGCGGAGCCGCCCTATGCCTGTTGTTGTGAATCAGCTAGATGATCACTGCCAAGCCTGACACCTGTCACGGCACACCGTATGGATAGTTATATGCACTAACTATGCCGAGTTTGCGATTGATGGCCGTTTTCCAGCGCTGTCGCATGTTGAGGTTGCTGTCAGAAAGTTGGTCAGACAGTAGCCAAACAGTGGTCAGACAGCAGTCAGCTATCTTATTTGACCACTGAGCTGGACAAGCCACTTAGGCTGTACAAAAGGTCTTAGTACAGTGAGGACCTGATATAGCGACGGATAGTAGACATCAACCTTCCATCGTTATAAACTAGACATCTGTACAATATAATAGTCTAGGCAGTGAAAGTATTATGTAAGCCAGCTTTCGAGTGTTATATAAGCAAGCCTTTAAGCGGGAAATTACGCTTGAACTGTTAAGGATGTTGAATATCTTAGTATTAAGTTAATAGCTAATGCTCTTTGTAGAGTTACAGGGGACGGACTGCCTATATTTGTAAGGGCTTAAGAATCTTGGTTTAGAAACTTAAGGCTGGGTATCTACATAAAGGAACTAATAGGCAGTTCCTTCGTCATCCGCTGCTGTATAATTTGTACCTACGAAGCCAAGCCAGCAATTTCCCTCTATGTAGGGGTGTAGGGTCTTCGCTCTGTATAGGGGGCTAGGAGTTTCCCTCTATACAGGTATACAGAGTTTTCCCTACGTACAGAGGGGCGGCTATTTCCCTCTATGTAGGGCCGTAGGATTCTCCCTCTATATAGGAGTAGGGTCGTATTAGTAACTCTGTATAGAGGGTAGGATCGTGCTAGCGCCGCTAAGTCGCAATCTGTAAGGACTTAAGAATCTTAGTTCAGAAACTTAAGGCTGGGTATCTATATAAAGGAACTAATAGGCAGTTCCTTTGTCGTCCACTGCTATACAGTTTGTACCTACGAAGCTAAGCTAGCAATTTCCCTCTATGCAGGGGATTAAGGTTCCTAACTCTGTACAGAGGGTTAGGAGTTTCCCTCTATATAGGACGCAGAGTTTTCCCTCTATTTAGAGGAGCAGCAATTCCCCTCTGTATAGGGCTATAGGATTCTCCCTCTGTATAGGAGTGGAGTCGTATTAGTAACTCTGTACAGAGGGTAGGGTCGTACTGGCGCTGCTAAGTCGCAGTCCCTAGGGCGACAGCTAGCTTAGGTCTAGGGCCTAGGCTGGACAGCGCCCCCTAACAATACCCCCCTCCCTTCCTATAGTGCTTCCCTTATACGACAACGTGTTGTATAGCCTTATCTCCTAGCGTTCCTCTTATAGGTAGCGCTTTCCTGTCTTCGTCTAGTTATCTATAGTCGACTGTCGTCTAGGCACTTGCCAGTTGGCAATGCCTGCTAGATGCCGTCCCTGTTGTTGTTAGGCCCTTAGGTAGCAGTTGCCCGTTCGCTCGTACCCCCCCTATAGCCTGTAGTTGCGCCGTTACCCTTCGTCCTAGGTCTACCCCCTACCTCTATACTGCTACAACCTTAGGCCTGTCTATTTAGATCCTGTAGCTAAGCTAGAGGAGGACCTGTAAGTAGGGAAGGCAGGTAGTACTAGATCGCTTCTACCTAATCTTAACTGATTCTGTTTACTACTTTAAGAGTGCCGAACCTAAGGCGGAGGAGGACCTGCGAGCAGTTACAAAGATGCAGGAGGTGCTCGGTCCTGTCTGTCTATTTACCTACCTCTTGTCCCTCGTCCGTTTATCTCCTACCCTATAGCTTTAGCTGTACACTCTACGTCCTATCCGTACAGTCTAGCGGCAGCGGGCTGTCTAGCTCTGTCTCTGTACCTTAGTCGTCGTCTAGAGTTTAGCTCCTAGGTAGATGTTCCTAGCCGTTATCTGATCCAGGCACGCAGATATAATTCAATACAGCCTTTTAAATAACTATATCTCGAACTAAGGAGGGAAAGGAATCTATTTAGTAGTAGGTAAGAGCTTTAGGGGTAGTGTGCCAAGGCCCGGCTCGGTTTGGAAGGGCCGAGCCAAAATTCCGAGGGTCTACCCTATTACTTAGTCCTACCCCTTTCTGCCGCCGCAATACCACCCCCCTCCCTTACCAGCGGTCGACCTCGACCGCTTACTTATCTATCTCCCCCCCTTTTTTTTTACATCGTCGCTATCTAATGTCTTTACTTGGCGTCTATCTGATCCGTGCTATCTGATCGAAGCCAGCGGTTACCTAAGCTGCGGCGTAACCGGTCTGTGCGCCGCCGCGGAGGTCTATATAGATCCGTCTGCAGCGTCGTCTCTTTGTCTTTTTCTTTCTCTACTAAAGACATTACCTACCGCAGGGCCGCTTTGTTTGCGTCGGCTTCGTTCTTCGCCGTTATTATTCGTCCGGCCAAGCCGGCGGATAGTGCTGCGCGAAGGCGAAGCGCGGGATCGCCAACGAAGCACGCCGGCGGTAGTAGTAGTAGAGCCGAAGACACCGGCCAGCAATTTCTACGATCGTTTCTATTAGTTTTCGCGCTAATAGAGCGGACGCGGGTTTTCTTCTTTTTTATCAACTTCCGAGCCACTTAGGCTTCGGCTTCTTCAGGTTCCGGACGTAAAACTCTCTTAGCAGTTCCGCCAAATTTCGGAGATTCTCGACTGGATACTATTTATAGTCTTCTAGCTATCCTTTCTACGAGATCCTTGCTTCGACGGACCCTCTTATTTTTCTTATATCTATTATGTCTTCCACCTCCTATTCTTCTTCTTTACTGTCTATCTCGATTGGTGGGAGTTTAGCGAACCCCTGATCCGGAAGATCGTCTTTAGGGTCTAAACTTAGCAGATCCGAATAAAAGACATCGTAGATCTAGAACTAATTTGGTAGCTGGAGTCGATAAGTTACTAGCGACCTCTTTTCTACTATCTTGAACGGACCTATGTAGCAGGGGTTAAGCTTGGCGTTGCCTTTCAGTCTTAGGTTCCGCATATTAAGCTATACCTTTTGGCCTTCTTTGAATTCTATTAGTAACCGCTTTCTATTAGCTTTAGTTACTATCTTCTTCTAAGCCGATTCTATCGCCTCCTTCGCTACCTTGATTGCTTCTTCTATCTGAGCCTTAAGTGCTTCAGCCGCGGCGGCGGCGACTCTCTTCGACGAGGTAGCAGTAGGTATAGAAGGTTCCGAAGAGCTAGGTTCGTTCGGCGGTTGGAAGCTTATTCTTGGAAGATAACTATAAGTTATCTCGAACAGCCCTAGTAAGGTAGCCTCTAACTGTGCTAAGTTAGCGCAGAATTCGGCTATAGGCAACACCTTAACCTACTCTGCTTAATAATAACTGCAGAAGATTCGCAGATATTTTTCTATCTTGCGGTTAGCTACTTCGGACTGACTGTCGGTCTAAGGGTAAGCGGCTATGCTGAGTTTTCCACGAATTCCGAGAGCTTAGTTAATGGCTTTCTATACATTAGCGGTAAATGCAGGACCCCTATCCGTAGTGATAGTGTCCGGCAGGCTATAGTGCTTCTATAGGTGCTGGATTAGCACTCTCGCCGTTTCTTCCGCTATAGTTCCTTTATCCTTAGCTCAGCAGGGGACAAAATGGCGCTCCTTGCTTAGTCGATCCACTACGTTGAGCGTAGCATTATATCTATCGGAATCCGGCAGGCCGGTTACGAAATCTATCGTAATATGCTGCTACAGTTTCTCGGGGATCGGAAGCGGCTTTAGCAGACCGGCCGGAAGGCCGTAACAGGGCTTCGCGACTTAGTACACTTAACAATTAGCGATAAACCGGTAGATCTGTTCGAAGATTCACAGAAACTAGTAGATCGCCCTTACTGCTTCTATCGTCTTCTTCGAGCCTGCGTAGCCGACGTCTTTAGAACTATAAACTAGCTAAATAACCTCTGTAATTAGTTCTTCTGGAACTATTAGCTTCCCTGATCCGGGTTTGCTAAGCTTCTGCTGCTAATTAAGCCGTTCCACTTTCTCGTAGAGCATCTCTTCTTTGGTCGGCAGTTCTATCGTGCCAATCCCTGCCTCTTTCAACACCTTAGTATCTACTATCCGTTCGGTTAACATCTTCTGGAATATGTTCGGATCTTCTTTCGCGCGGCTGGTCTTCCCCTCCCTTCTCGTTAGCGCGTTAGCCTTTCCATTTTGAGCTCCTAGTCGATAGGTAATCTTAAAGTCGAATCCGGATAAGTAGGTGGCCTACCGAGATTGGCGCTGTAATAGCTTCTGCGTCTTTATAAAATAGGTAAGTAACTGGTAATCCGTAAGGACCTGGACTATGCTCTTTCCAGCTATAAGCTCTTGTTTCCACTCCTCGAAAGCCTGAATAATAGCCAATAGCTCTTTATCGTAAATAGCGTAGTTCTGCTTAGCATTATTTATAGACTTACTGAAGAAAGCCACTGGATAGAGAGTTTCGTCGTTGCTATATTAAGAAAGAACCCCTTCTGTTACTGTGTCGGAAGCGTCCGTTTCTACGTAGATCGTCTTTTCTGGTCGGAAGTGCGCCAGAACCGGCGCCGAGGCTACTGCTTCTTTCAGTTAGATAAAGGCTTCTGTGCACTTCATATTCTATAGGCTAGCGGCCTCCTTCTTTAATGCTTCGTTTAGGGGTCTCGCTATCTTGCTAAAGTCCTTAATAAACTGATGATAGTAGCTACAGAATCCGAGAAACGCTCTGATTTGTGTAGTGTTTCCGGATTTCGGCTGCTTCCATTCCGCGACGGCGGCGACCTTAGAGGGGTCTATCCGAATTCCTTCTCTTCTAACGATAAGACCGAGATATTTAACTTCGGTCTATTAGAACTCGCTCTTCTTTGTGTCTGCGTTCAAGCCAACCTCGCAGAGCCTAGTCAACACTTTCTCGATATAGTCTGTGTATTGCTCTCTCGTTCCTTTAGTGTAAATAAGGATGTCGTCTAAGTAAATAGATACGAACCGCTCCAGCATGTCTATAAAGGTATAATTTATAAAACGTTGCTATACTGTCGGCGCGTTAGTAAGGCCGAAGGGCATAACCAACTACTTGAAATTGCCTATGCGCATAGCGAACGTCGTAAGATCTTCTGTCTGCCCTTCTTTATTCCTTAGTCGATAGAAAGCTTAGCGAATATCCAACTTGCTAAACTACCTGGCCTTCGCCACCCTCTATATAGTCTTATTGATTAGCGGCAGCGGATACACGTCTCTCTTAGTAACCTCGTTAAGACCTCGGTAGTCTACGCACAGTCGGAGGCTACCTCCGGGCTTTCGTACGAAAAGAATCGGCGACGTATACTCGGCTAAGCTTGGCGTAATAAACTTCTTTGCTAAGTTTTCTCTAACAAACACTTCTACCTAGTCTAGCTCGGCTAGCGATAGTCTTCTTAAGGGCTCGGTTCTTAGTAGCGTAGCTCCTTCTTTTAGCCGGATCTTGTTGTTATATTCCGGTCGGTAGAGCGGAAGGAGGTTAGAGTCAGCTTTTAAGAATACGTTAGTATAGCTATAGAGCTCCTTTGGCAACACCTCTAGCGGATCCACTTCTTCTTCCGCTATTATCTTCTAGTAATCTTCGATGTCTTTTATCGAGATAGCGTAAATCTCGTTGTCCGGCAACCTCGCAAGGGTCGTTAAAGCTTCCGAGCTTATTATTCCGATCGTGTCTAGAGGGTCGGGCCGATCTATCGGAACCGCCTCGATAGTCGTAACATTCGGTTTCGCGGCGACGGCGGTGACTGATTCGGCAGTGAATCCGCTCTGCTGGTCTTTGAACCCTAGCGTGCCTTTACCTACGTTAATAACAGCTTTCTAGTTCTTTATCTATTTCTGCCCTATAATAATGTCGAACCGTCCGATGTCTATAATTCGGAACGTAGCTTCCGTAGTGCGACCAGCCAGGGTAGTCCTTAGCGGCATATAATGCGTAACGCTCTCTGTGTTTTGTCCATTGTATGCCGAAATCCGCGTTGGCGACGCTAGTTCCACTAGGTAACTGTATCTGTTTATTAGCTTCTGAACTAATCGATAGTGGATCGCGGCTCCGACAAGAGCTCCTGTATCGATAAAAGCTCTTAATTGGAGTAGTCGATGCGAGCCTTCGAAGGGGTGGACCGTAATCAGAAGAATAATAGCAGTCTCTGTGTTCACTTCTACCGCTGCTAAGAGCGGATCGCTACAGCTGTTAATACTTCCTTCTTCCGGCAACGTAGTTCGTATCGGTGCCCTATTGTCTATGCTGGATAGGGGGCCTATCCGTCCAGCTAGTCTTTTCCTAGGATTCGCAGTAGCACTCTACTATCTACGCTGTCGGTGTCTTTCGGAGCCGGCTCGATAGCTTGGCTAGTCTTTCTCTGCGGCTGCTTCGTAGCCCGATACTCCTGCTTCTGCTAATCCGTTGCTTGGTATCTCGTAGCGATATAGCTAGGCTTTCTATACACGTAGCAGGTAGGGACGAACGACGAATGCGGCGAATAAGATAGCTGCTAAGGTGCTCTCCGGAAAGGTGCAGGGGTTCGTGTTGTCTGCGTTATCAACGGCTTCTGGTTCGATTCGTGCGATTTCGCGTAAGCGCTCAGGTTTCTGGCGGTAACTCTCGCTCGGTGTACAAAGCTTTCAAGGTCTTTATCTTCTACCGACGCTATAGCTACAGCTAGTTTATGTCACGGTCAACAGCTGGAAGAACAAGGACAACAGTACCAAAGTCCTACTAAGCACCACTATAGTTTACAGACTATATCTTAACAACCAAAGGTCCAACTAAGACCATTCTTACTACGTTAGAAGCGCTACAATCGGTTCTACAAGGACAAACAATCGGGTTAAGAAAGCCACTAGAACTACAGCTAGCAGACAGTGGAAAACCCCTAACAGTCCTAAGGTCCTATCTAGCTCTACTACCCCTAACAGCCTACAACTCAACACTTACTAGTCTAACTAAGAAGCTTCTAGGTTTACTAGAAGCGACTCGACCCGCTCTTCAGAATGTTCTGTTTCAGTTCTGGAACCTTTAGGAAAAGAAGGTTTTAGAAGTAACTCGGTTAACAGAACAAAGGAGAGAAGTTTGTTAAGAAACTTCTTAGGAAATCCAGTAGCAAAAGGGCAAACAACTAGCTAGGGCAGAGGGACATAAGAAGCAGCTGCCGCCCCCTTACCTTTCTGTTTTCCTTCTTTATAGCTTGTCTTATACAATTAATTTAGAACAACCTTCTAACTCCTAAGTTATAACTACTCTTTAGACTTTAGTTCTCCAGCTCCTCTTCTTAACTTTAGCTCTTATAACAACCTACACACACCTTAGCCTCTTCTCTAACATTACAAGCTATTAACCAACCTAAGACTATTAATTAATATAGTCTTCTATACACTACCTTAAGAGATTCCCTTTTAGGAATACTCTAAACTGGATCTTTCTGCATAAGGCACTTCTAATTTAATAAACAATGACCCTACCCTTGCCCTACGAGTCCTTTTTACAGCAGCAAGCATTGTTCGTACAGGAACAGAGCAAATAAAAGACCTTAGCAACTACATTAATAGTCTAGAGGCAATGCTGTCTAAAGGCAAGGAACAGCTGCAAGAGATAGAACAAAAGATAGCTACCCTTACACTTAAGAAAGCACAAATACAAGGACAACTATAAGAGGCCCTAAACCTAAGGACACCTACTGCTACTAGAGATTCTACTAGCAAGAAAGTTGCTAATCCTGAAAAATTCTATAGGGACAAAGAAAAGTTTAATAAATTTCGCCTACGACTATCTATCAAACTCTTAGCCAATGTAGACCATTTCCCTAATAAAAATCAGAAGGTCTCCTATGCATTCTCCCTCCTAGCAGGCAAGGCACTTTAGCAAGTCTTACACTAGTTTAACCTACAGACACTCTAAGTTACTTGTCCAGATATGAAAGCCCTACTTACCTCTCTTAATTTAGCCTTTAGAAACCTATATCGCAAGTCTACGGCTTAACAATCTATTAGAACACTTAAGCAGACTAACAAGCCCTTTGCAGACTATTATGCACAGTTCTTACGAGAGATTGGACACTGTAAATACGATATAGGGGCTTAGAAGTCAGCTCTCGTTGCTGGGTTAAGCATAGAACTCCTTACGAAACTTAAGGATTAGAAACATAAAGCCCTATCCTTCTAGGAACTTGTTACCCTCTGCCAACGCCTTAACAGCTATAGGAATTTGTTTGCAGACATTATTAAGGCCAGAAGCAACAACTGTAATAGTTAACGCCCTGTTTCGACTCCTGCAAACGTTACTCTAAATGTAGGAACCTACAGACCAACCTTACGCCTTCCCCCTTAACCAGTTGTTACCTAAGGAGACCCTATAGACTTAAGCTTAGCTAAGCTCCAAGACGGCCGCCTTACGTAGGACGAGAAAGAACGACGCCGCCGCCTACGCCTCTGTATATACTGTAGTAAACCAAACTACATTGCTGTTAACTGTCTAACACTAGCTACAAGACGTACTAAGATAGGCACCCCTCTTGGTTTCTCTATAGCAGCTCCTACGCTATAAGACAACAACAAGGACTAGGGAAACGCCTAAGCCTGTTAACAAGACGCCTAATAGGCAGGCACTTAGATCGACATTATACAATCTCTTCTTCTGCTGTACAATTCTATACTAAGACAAAGGATAAACTAACTTGTCCTCCCTTAGTTGTTATAGCAAAAATTTACATAAAGAAGAGCACAGCACACTTAGTACTTACGATAATCGATTGCAGCGCAACTGGCAAAAGCTTTATTAACCCTTAACTTGCTAACTCTTTAGAAATGACTACTTAGACCTTAAAGTACCCTCGACCCTTAAGAATGTTTAACGGCAGTAAGGCCTCCTTAGGAGGCGTAACTCAGATCGCCTATGTTAAGCTTAACCTTGGAAACCACTAGGAACACCTCTCTTACTTTGTTACCCCTCTGCCTAACTAGAAGCTTATCCTTAGACTGCCTTAGTTAAAGCTTTAC
The DNA here is from genome assembly GCA_016165855.1 of Pseudocercospora ulei. Taxonomy (NCBI): domain Eukaryota; kingdom Fungi; phylum Ascomycota; class Dothideomycetes; order Mycosphaerellales; family Mycosphaerellaceae; genus Pseudocercospora; species Pseudocercospora ulei. The sequence goes on from JACWNB010000037.1 coordinate 24,385, forward strand.
AACCTACAGATTAACTAGAACACTGGAACCCTTTGCCTAAACTTAGAACACTACCAAACGTATTGCTACCTTTCTACTTAACCTACTCCTGTATACAGCAATAATAATTCAATCTTCTAAGTATCTGCAGCTGCTTTCTATATAGCTGCAAAGGAGAAAGGAGCTTAAATCTTTGCTGCGTTAATAGAGGACATTAAGAAGGCTCTTGCTAAGTATAATAATAAAAAAGAAGCTACTAACCTAGAGACAAAAGTACTAGAAGAATACTACGACTTCCTTAGTGTCTAGTTAGTTAAAGAAGCTAACAAGCTGCCTCCTTACCGCCCCTACGACTACAAGATTGAACTGGAAGAGGGAAAAACACCCCCCTTTAGCCCCCTTTACCAGATGTCTCGCGAAGAACTCTAAGTCCTGCAAAAGTTCCTATAGCAGAACCTCTAGAAAGGCTTTATTAGATCTAGTCGCTCTCTAGCAGCCAGTCCTGTTATCTTTGTTAAGAAACCTAGTAGAGGGCTACGCTTCTATGTCGACTATCGCAACCTTAATGCTATTTCTAAGAAGAATCGCTACTTAATCCCTCTAATACAGGAAACTCCAGAACGCCTTTTAAAAGCAAAATAGTTTACTAAGCTAGATGTAATCGCAGCATTTAACAAGATTCGAATAGCAGAAGGACAAGAATAGATAACTGCATTCAGGACTCGATACGGCTTGTTTGAATCCTTAGTTATGCCCTTTAGCATATACAATGCACCTAGTACCTTCTAGGAATACATAAACGATACCCTAAGAGAATACTTAGATTAGTTTGTTACGGCTTATATTAACGACATCTTAGTGTACAGCAAGACACTAAGAGAACACTAGGGACACGTCCGCAAAGTACTAGCCAAACTGGAAGAAGCCGGCTTATATCTAGACATTAACAAGTGTAAATTCTACAAGCAAAAATTCCAATTCCTAGAGCTTATTATTTTAGACAAAGGCATATGTATAGACCTAGCAAAGATCCAAGCAATTCTTAACTAGAAGGTTCTAAAGACAGTTAAGGAAGTACAAGGCTTCCTTAGGTTTGCTAATTTCTATCGCCGCTTTATTTAAGGCTTTAGCTTAATTGTAAAGCCTCTAATAGCTCTAACTAGGAAAGAAGCCAAGTTTGAATAGACTGCAGCATGCCAACAAGCCTTTAACCTCCTACGATAAAGGTTTACTAAGGATCCTATCCTTTAACACTTCGACTTTAATTTAGAAACCTGTATAGAAACACACGCCTCTAATTGAGCTATTGGAGCTGTCCTTCTTTAAAGAAAAGCACCTAACCAACTATAGCTTCTAGTAGCCTACCTCTCTAAGAAGATAATTCTAGCTAAATGCAATTACGAAATTTACGACAAGGAACTCCTAGCTATTGTAAAGGCCTTTAAAGAATAGCGTCCAGAACTTAAAGATGCAGCCTTTCTAACTTAGGTTAGCTCTAATTACAAGAACTTAGTCTACTTTATAAAGAACAAGATCCTTAACAGACGACAAGCCAGATAGAGTGAATTCCTTTCTAGGTTTAACTTTGTTATTTAATACGCACTAGAATCCCTTAATTTAAGAGCTAACGCCCTTACTAGGATGCCTGGAATCCATTTAGTAGACAGAGGAGAAGGTTAAGCAATTTGTAACTAAGCTATCCTAAAGCCCTACAACCTAAGTAAAGACTTAAAGACCTACTTACAGGAAGGTAACCAATTAATTGCTGCCTCTTTTGCCCTGTGTCTTACGCCTACTTTCCTGGAAGATAACGATTTAGAAAGCACAACAGACAACACTAAAGACTCTGAAACTAAAGGCTCTGTTATCTCTAACACTAACTTAGAAGATAAAGAAGTAGCTAAAGAAGCAAACTACCCTAGAAGACTACTCCTAATAATTAGAGAGGCTTACGAATTAGACTAGCAAGCTTAAGAGTTAACTAAGCCCTTAAGATAGGCCAACGCACCTTCCCTGGCTTTTCCCTCTTAGAATGTAAGCTTAGGGATAGACTGGTCTACTTTCGCTCTCGCCTTTTTATTCCTAAAGGGGCAGACAACTTAATACGACCTTACATCCTTAGGACAGTTTACAACTTAGCAGCAGGAGGTTACCTAGGACGCTTAAAGCTTTACAAGCTTACCTTACGCTACTACTGGTAGCTATTAATATAGAAGCATGTACGCAGATATAGAAACAACTGTCCGATCTGTAAAGCAGCCAAACATAATCGACAACCTCTACAGGGCTTACTAAAACCTCTGCCGGCTCCTAAACACCCTTAGAAACACATTATAATGGACTTTGTTACCTGTCTCCCTCAAGAAACTACTTAGGCAGGTGTTAAGGCAAAGAATGTCTTTGTAGTTGTAGATCGACACTCTAAGGACCGCTTTATAATACCCTGCTAGAGCATAACTTCCAAGGAAACCGCTAGGCTCTTTTACGAATACGTCTGGCGCTACGTAGGCCTCCCTAACAGCATTACATCTAACAGAGGCTCTTAGTTTATTGCTAAGTTCTAGAAACGCCTATGCAAGCTTTTGAACATTAACTACTACATTTCGACCTCCTACTACCTAGAGACAGATAGACAGACAGAGATTGCTAATGCCCTGTTTAAACAGACGCTGCGTTGCTTTATGAACTACTACTAAAAGGATTGGCCAAAACACATTCCTATAGTAGAGTTCTTAGCTCGCAACTAGGAATTAGAGACAACTGGACATTCCCCCTTTTATACTACTAGAGGCTACTACCCCAGAACAGGAATGGAACCTTAAGACCTACTACTACGACCTAACAACCTAGACGAAGTTAACGCAGACGACTAGGCAGTACACCTTTCCTAGATCTACTAAGAAGTCCAAGAAGAGATAACTTACGCTTAGGCTGTCTACGAAGATTAAGCTAATCGAAAAAGACAGCCAGCTCCTAACTATTAAGTAGGAGACAGAGTGTACCTAGACTCTAAGAACATTGTTATAGGAAGACCTTCTCGCAAACTCGACTAGAAAAAACTAGGCCCCTTTACTATTATAGAGAAGATTAGCTCGTATGCATACCGTCTCTAACTGCCTTAAGAATAGGAAATCTACAACGTCTTTTATCCTGTTAGGCTAAGGCCTAAAGAAGGAGATCCCTTCCTAATTTAAGTACAAGATTAGGAACGAACTTACATCCTCCTTACAGCAGATAATAATAAAGATAAGGAAGAAGAGTACTACGTACGCAACATTGCAGACTGTCAAGTTGTAGATAGACAAACTAAGTACAAAGTCTAATAGCAAAGCTATAAAGACTGGGACACTACTTAGGAACCCCTTAGGAACATTATCTTTAACAAGGACAAGATTGAAGCCTTCTACTAACAGGACCTCTTAGGCTCTTAAGGATATCGCCTTAAAAACAGGTACAGCAAAGAGGAACTGGATACTGCATACCAATAGAATATTGACCGTAACATTAGACCTGCTCCTAGAAATAAATAGGCTTACCCTCGGTATCTGGAACTACTTAGGCTTCGTAGGAACTCGGCTATATTAAGGGGGGCTACTTTTACGGTCAACAGCTAGAAGAACAAGGACAACAGTACCAAAGTCCTACTAAGCACTACTATAGTTTACAGACTATATCTCAACAACTAAAGGTCCAACTAAGACTATTTTTGCCGCGTTAGAAGCGCTAAAATTGGTTCTACAAGGACGAACAATCGGGTTAAGAAAGCCACTAGAACTACAGCTAGCAGACAGTGGAAAACCCTAATAGTCCTAAGGTCCTATCTAGCTCTACTACCCCTAACAGCCTACAACTCAACACTTACTAGTCTAACTAAGAAACTTCTAGGTTTACTAGAAGCGACTCGACCCGCTCTTTAGAATGTTCTGTTTTAGTTCTGGAACCTTTAGGAAAAGAAGGTTTTAGAAGTAACTCGGTTAATAGAACAAAGGAGAGAAGTTTGTTAAGCAACTTCTTAGGAAATCCAGCAGCAAAAGGGCAAACAACCAGCTAGGGCAGAGGGACATAAGAAGCAGCTGCTACCCCCTTACCTTTCTGTTTTTCTTCTTTATAGCTTGTCTTGTACAATCAATTCAGAACAACCTTCTAACTCCCAACTTACAACCACTCTTTAGACTTTAGTTCTCTAGCTCCTCCTCTTAACTTCAGCTCTTACAACAACCTACACACACCTCAGCCTCTTCTCTGACAGTTCAGGGTTTAGCTTCTGTCTTAACAAGTGCAGCTGCTTATCTTTAGACACTCTGGCTCTAATAGCATATTTTCTAAACAGTCCGTAGAACTCCTTAAACGTCTGCCGGTTCTGGTTGATCTTATCTAGTTGCTTACGGGCTGTCTTCTTTTAGAAGGGGTCTCCGAAGCGTTGACTCAGTGCTTTGATCGCTTCTTCGGCGGTTACCTCTTCTAGGTCTGCTACTAGCGAAAAAGCTTTCCCCTCTAACCGCGACTCTAAGTAGGCCAGCCTATCTTCTTTACTGTTTCCGGTATAGTCGCAGTCTATCTTGTTCTTTATCTTTTTCTTAAAAGCCTCCTAGTCTTTAGGGTCTCCGTCTCTAAACGCCGGTAGGTTAGGTAGTAACGTTATTAAGGTGCTACCTTGACTGTAGGCCGCCAGTAAGGCGGTCTCTGCTTATTCTTCTCGATGTAGTGGCGGCGTCGACGACATCGCTGCTTCTCTCTTAGCTAACTAAGTCTTTATCGCCTTTAGTTGTACTAGTTAGTTTGCCGCTTAGTTTTCTAGCATATCTATAATAGTCTCTGCCGATTCCTTTTCGGCCCTTACTGCTTCGTTTTCCTCTCTTAACTGCCTCTTCTGGTCTAGGGTTCTGTAAAACAGCGTCTTAATAAGGTCTATGCCGTTGTAGACCTTCTCTACTCCGTTCTTTTTTACGTAATCTTTAAGTTCCTCGAGTGTGCAGTCGTAAATCTTCTTATATTCGGTTATTCGTTCCTTAATCTCTGCAGTCTCTTCTGCTGTAAAACCTCTAATAATAAACTTATTATTAATAACGGTGGAGCGCCTACTCGCTCTGTTAGTCTTTTCTCTTCCGCTTTTGCTTCGGCCTGTAACGCTGCTCTCTACTGTTAAGAAGCTCTCTATAGCTGTCTTACGGTGCTAGGGGTTGTTGGTTTGGTGTGTTGGTGCGCGTACGTTATTCGGGTGTCCAGATAGTTTAACGGTCCCTTTCGCGCAGCGTGGAGTTAGTATAGTAAGTAAGTTCGAGATATAATGATCCGGGCACGCAGATATGATTTAATACAGCCTTTTTAATAACTATATCTCGAACTAAGGAGGGAAAGGAATCTATGTAGTGGTGGGTAAGAGCTTTAGGGGTAGTGTGCCAAGGCCCGGCTCGGTTCGGAAGGACTAAGCCGAAATTCCGAGGGTCTACCCTACTACTTAGTCCCACTCCTTTCTGCCGCTGCAACATTATCGTCTGTAGGGTAAGGTAGTAGTCGTTTACCTAGCAGTCGTCTGTACAGCCTCGGGCAGGCTGGTTATCGTATACAGTCCCACCCTGCCCTATGCTAGCTCTATTCCTATCCTCTTCCTTTCTTACTTCCTATACCTATACTATGCTTCTTGTAGGTTCCCTAGTGTCGTCTCTTCTTTTATATCCCTAGGGATAGATGTCTCTAATTCCCCCCCTTTCCTGCCCTTCCTTTGTAGCTTCCTAGTCTTGCCTGCAGCTGCCTAACGTCTCTTATAGCCTGGTCTAGGCTGCATCTGCCTAATACCGCTTGCAGCTGCCCTATCTTGTAGCTGCTACCTGTCCTACCCTGTACAGTACAGTGTTACTGCGACCGTTCGCTAGGGTGTCTTTCCTCCTACTTGTCTAGTGCCTATGTCTTCTAGAGAGCCTTGTATAGTTCCTATATAGGCTCTGCCTAATCTGTCTATTTAACTAGGTATTCTATCTTCTTCCGCTTTCTCTAGCTCTTAAGGATTTCTTCTACCTTATACTCTTCCTAGCCTTCGGTAATAATCGCTAGAGGGCGCGTGTCGTCCGTCGTCTAGTGCAGTAGGGAGTCTGCGTATACTAGCTGTACAAGGTCTATATAGGAGACTGGGTAGATCCTTAGGGGAGTGTTAAGTCGTATAGTATGTGTCCCTACTGGCCGGATTACTATAAACTTCTAGTTCTTCTAATCCAGTTTCTTGCTTAGCCGGTCTGTACGGATGTTGCGCTAGTTTAGCTAGACCTTATCTCCTACCTCGTACCTTAGTGCAGCCTGCTGTCCCTTGTTGGCCTGCTCTTCCGCATTCTGTTAAGCTATAGCTAGGCTCGCTTTCGCCTATTAACAGGCGTTCGTAATCGTCCGTACGATAGCTTCTCCCTGCTAAATTAGGGATTGTACAGAGCGTAAGGTAGCGCTGCTTAGGGTTAGTAGGAGCAGAGAGTAGTGGTATTTGTAGGCTATAAAGAAGGGGGACAATCCTGTAGCGTTAGCCGTACGGCTGTTAAAGGCTAGCTCCGCTATAGGGAGGAGGCGGTTCCAGTTTGTCTGGTCGTAGTTAACGTATGCTTAGAGGTACGCTTCTAATGTCGAGTTAACCCTCTCTGTCGCGCCGTCTGTCTACAGATGCTACGCAGTTAATAGGCGACGTTCTACGTTTAACAACTAGCAGATCCTTGCCTAGAGCTAGCTCGTAAACTGTGTACCCCAGTCTGAGACAATTGACCTAGGGAATCCGTACTTGCTAAACGTCGTCTGTATAAATGCCTACGCAGTGTTATTAGCTATAGTAGAGCATATTCTCTCTAGTATTACCCCTTTCGTTAGCTTGTCCGTTACTACTATAATGTTCCGCTGTCCGTCGCTCTTAGGGAGGTCTATAATAAAGTCTACTATTAGGTCTTGCTAGGGCCGGTCCAGTATTAGTAGGGGCTTTAGCAGCCCGTGCTTTAGTTTATGCTAAGGCTTCGTCTGTCTGCAGACATTGCAGTTCTGTATAAACCTATAGATGTCCTTTGCTATCGCCGGCTAGTAGTAGTCCCTAGCGACAATTCTGTACGTCTCCTTATGCCCTAGATGTCTAGTCGCTATAGAATCGTATGTCCGTTGTATTAAGCTCGTACAGAGCTTCTCGTCTGCTAGAACCCAAATCCGATTCCTGAACTTTAGGTTGTTCTCCTCGTCCACTGTGCACTCTACTGCTAACATCTTAAGACAGAGCTCTGCTAGGAGTTTCTGCTATCCTCCTTAAATCGCTATATAGGCACTATAGTAAACGTCGTCCTTCTTTACTGCCTCTTCCTACGCCTGTAGCTAGGGTTCCTATATATATGTCGCCGCTAGGCGGATAGTCTCCTCGCTTAGTTCCTTCTTAGACATCTGGAATGTCTATAATTTTAGCTAGTCGTTATCGTACGTCGTTGGCATGTCCTAATCCCGTCTAGATAGCGCATTGGCCCTGCTGTTGTCTTTTCCCTTGCGATACTAGAGTCTTATATTAAATCGGCTTAGGTATATCGCCTATCGTACATGTCTCTTAGAAAGCTTCAAGGGTTTCGTAAAGTACTTAAGGCTCTTGTAGTTTGTTAGGGCGAGGAACTTAGGAACCGAGCAGAGTTCTCTATCCTACGCCTTGTAACACTGTACAACTGCTAGCAATTCCTTGTTGTAGATAGGGTAGTTGCACTTAGCTAGGGAGTTTTTCTTAGAGAAGTACGGATATAGGTGCAGAAGTCCGTCTAAGACTACCTGTCACGGTCAACAGCTGGCAGAACAAGGACAACAGTACCAAAGTCCCACCAAGCACCACTATAGTTTACAGACTATATCTTAACAACTAAAGGTCCAACTAAGACTATTCTTGCCGCGTTGGAAGCGCTATAATCGGTTCTATAAGGACGAACAATCGGGTTAAGAAAGCTACTAGAACTACAGCCAGTAGACAGTAGAAAACCCCTAACAGTCCTAAGGTCCTATCTAGCTCTACTACCCCTAACAGCCTACAACTTAACACTTACTGGTCTAACTAAGAAGCTTCTAGGTTCACTAGAAGCAACTCGACCCGCTCTTTAGAATGTTCTGTTTCAGTTCTGGAACCTTTAGGAAAAGAAGGTTTTAGAAGTAACTCGGTTAACAGAACAAAGGAGAGAAGTTTGTTAAGAAACTTCTTGGGAAATCCAGCAGCAAAAGGGCAAATAACCAGCTAAGGCAGAGGGATATAAGAGGTAGCTGCAGCCCCCTTACCTTTCTGTTTTCCTTCTTTATAGCTTATCTTCTACAACTAACTTAGAACAACCTTCTAACTCCCAACTTATAACTACTCTTTAGACTTTAGTTCTCTAGCTCCTCCTCTTAACTTTAGCTCTTATAACAACCTACACACACCTTAGCCTCTTCTCTAACATTACAAGCTATTAACTAACCTAAGACCATTAATTAATATAGTCTTCTATATACTACCTTAGAAGATTCCCTTTAAGGAATACTCTAAACTAGATCTTTCTATATAAGGCACTTCTAATTTAATAAACAGTGACCCTACCCTTGCCCTACGAGTCCTTTTTACAGCAGCAAACATTGTTCGCACAGGAACAGAGCAAATAAAAGACCTTAGCAACTATATCAATAGTCTAGAGGCAATGCTGTCTAAAGGCAAGGAACAGCTGCAAGAGATAGAACAGAAGATAGCTACCCTTACACTTAAGAAGGCACAAACACAAGGACAACTACAAGAGACCCTAAACCTAAGGATACCTACTGCTACTAGAGATTCTACTAGCAAGAAAGTTGCTAATCCTAAAGCATTCTATAGGGACAAAGAAAAGTTTGATAAATTTCGCCTACGACTATCTATTAAACTCTTAGCTAATACAGACTATTTCCCTAATAAAAATCAGAAGGTCTCCTACGCTTTCCCCCTCCTAGCAGGCAAGGCACTTTAGCAAGTCTTACACTAGTTCAACCTACAGACACTCCAAGTTACTTGTCCAGACATTAAGGCCCTACTTACCTCTCTTAATTCAGCCTTTAGAAACCTATATCATAAGTCTACGGCTTAACAATCTATTAGAACACTTAAGCAGACCAATAAGCCCTTTGCAGACTATTACGCACAGTTCTTACGAGACATTGGACACTGTAAATACGACATAGAGGCTCAGAAGTTAGCTCTAGTTACTAGGTTAAGCATAGAACTCCTTACGAAACTTAAGGATTAGGAACATAAAGCCCTATCCTTCTAGGAACTTGTTACCCTCTGCCGACGCCTTAACAGCTGTAGGAATTTGTTTGCAGACATTATTAAGGCTAGAAGCAACAACCGTAACAGTTAACGCCCTGTTTCGACTCCTGCAAACGTTACTCCAAATGTAGGAACCTATAGACCAACCTTACGCCTTCCCCCTTAACCAGTTGTTACCTAAGGAGACCCTATAGACTTAAGCTTAGCTAAGCTCCAAGACGGCCGCCTTACGCAGGACGAGAAAGAACGACGCCGCCGCCTACGCCTCTGTATATACTGTAGTGAACTAAACTAAATTGCTGTTAACTGTCTAACACTAGCTATAAGACGTACCAAGATAGGCACCCCTCTTAGTTTCTCTACAGCAGCTCCTACGCTATAAGACAACAACAAGGACTAGGGAAACGCCTAAGCCTGTCAACAAGACGACTAATAGGCAGGCACTTAGATCGACATTATGCAATCTCTTCTTCTGCTATACAATTCTATACTAAGACAAAGGATAAACTAACTTATCCTCCCTTAGTTGTTACAGCAAAAATTTATATAAAGAAGAACATAGCACACTTAGTACTTACGATAATCGATTGCGGCGCAACTGGCAAAAGCTTTATAAACCCTTAACTTGCTAACTCTTTAGAAATTACTACTTAGACCTTAAAGTACCCTAGACCCTTAAGAATGTTTAACAGCAGTAAGGCCTCCTTAGGAGGCGTAACTCAGATCGCCTATATTAAGCTCAACCTTGGAAACTACTAGGAACACCTCCCTTGCTTTGTTACCCCTCTGCCTAACTAGAAGCTTATCCTTAGACTGCCTTAGTTAAAGCTTTACAACCTACAGATTAACTAGAACACTAGAACCCTTTGCCTAAACTCAGAACACTGCTAAACCTATTGCTACCCTTCTACTTAACCTACTCCTGCATACAGCAATAATAATTCAATCTTCTAAGTATCTGCAGCTGCTTTCTATATAGCTGTAAAGGAGAAAGGAGCTCAAATCTTTGCTGCGTTAATAGAGGACATTAAGAAGGCTCTTGCTAAGTATAATAACAAAAGAGAAGCTACTAACCTAGAGACAAAAGTACTAGAAGAATACTACGACTTCCTTGGTGTCTAGTTAGTTAAAGAAGCTAACAAGCTGCCTCCTTACTGCCCCTACGACTACAAGATTGAACTGGAAGAGGGCAAGACACCCCCCTTTAGCCCCCTTTACCAGATGTCTTACGAAGAACTCTAAGTCCTACAAAAGTTCCTACAGCAGAACCTCTAGAAAGGCTTTATTAGATCTAGTCGCTCTCTAGCAGCCAGTCCTGTTATGTTTGTTAAGAAACCTAGTAGAGGGCTACGCTTCTATGTCGACTATCGCAACCTTAATACTATTTCTAAGAAGAATCGCTACCTAATCCCTCTAATACAGGAAACTCTAGAACGCCTCTCGAAAGCAAAATAGTTTACTAAGCTGGATGTAATCGCAGCATTTAACAAGATTCAAATAGCAGAAGGACAAGAATAGATAACTGTATTTAGGACTCGATACAGCTTGTTTAAATCCTTAGTTATGCCCTTTAGCATGTGCAATGCACCTAGTACCTTGTAGGAATACATAAACGACACCCTAAGAGAATACTTAGATTAGTTTATTACGGCTTACATTAACGATATTTTAGTGTACAGCAAGACACTAAGAGAACACTAGGGACACGTCCGCAAAGTACTGGCCAAACTAGAAGAAGCAGGCTTACATCTAGACATTAACTAGTGTAAATTCTACAAACAAGAAGTCCAATTCCTAGGGCTTATTATTTTAGACAAAGGCATACGTATAGACCTAGCAAAGATCCAAGCAATTCTTAACTAGAAGGTTCTAAAGACAGTTAAGGAAGTACAAGGCTTCCTTAGGTTTGCTAATTTCTATCGCCGCTTTATTTAAGGCTTTAGCTTAATTGTAAAGCCTCTAACAGCTCTAACAAGGAAAGAAGCCAAGTTTAAATGGACTAGAGCATGCCAACAAGCCTTTAACCTCCTACGATAAAGGTTTACTAAGGATCCTATCCTTTAATACTTCGACTTTGATTTAGAAACCTATGTAGAAACAGACGCCTCTAATAGAGCTATTAGAGCTGTCCTTCTTTAAAGAAAAGCACCTAACCAACTATAGCTTCCAGTAGCCTACCTCTCTAAGAAGATAATTCCAGCTAAATGCAATTACGAAATTTACGACAAGGAACTCCTAGCTATTGTAAAGGCCTTTAAAGAATAGCGTCCAGAACTTGAAGGTGCAGCCTTTCCAACTTAGGTCAGCTCTAATTGCAAGAACTTGGTCCACTTTATAAGGAACAAGATCCTTAACAGACGACAAGCTAGATAGAGTGAATTCCTTTCTAGGTTCAACTTTGTTATTCAATATGCACTAGGATCCCTTAATTTAAGAGCTAACGCCCTTACTAGGATGCCTGGAATTCATCTAGTAGACAGAGGAGAAGGTTAAGCAATTTGTAACCAAACTATCCTAGAGGCCTACACCCTAAGTAAAGACTTAAAGACCTACTTACAGGAAGGTAACCAATTAATTGCTGCCTCTTTTGCCCTGTGTCTTACGCCTGCTTTCCTGGAAGATAACGATTTAGAAAGCATAACAGACAACACTAAAGACTCTAAAACTGAAGGCTCTGTTATCTCTAACACTAACTTAGAAGATAAAGAAGTAGCTAAAGAAGCAAACTACCCTAGAAGACTGCTCCTAATAATTAGAGAGGCTTACGAATTAGACCAGCAAGCTTAAGAGTTGATCCAAGCCCTTAAGATAGGCCAACGCACCTTCCCTGGCTTTTCCCTCTTAGAATGTAAGCTTAGGGATAGACTAGTCTACTTTCGCTCTCGCCTTTTTATTCCTAAAGGGGCAGACAACTTAATACGACCTTACATTCTTAGGACAGTTTACAACTAAGCAGCAGGAGGCTACCTAGAACGCTTAAAGCTTTACAAGCTTACCTTACGCTACTACTAGTAGCTATTAATATAGAAGCATATACGCATATATAGAAACAACTGTCCTATCTATAAAGCAGCTAAACATAATCGACAACCTCTACAGGGCTTACTAAAACCTCTGCCGGCTCCTAAACACCCTTAGAAACACATTATAATAGACTTTGTTACCTGTCTCCCTTAAGGAACTACTTAGGCAGGTGTTAAGGCAAAGAATGTCTTTGTAGTTGTAGATCGACACTCTAAGGACCGCTTTATAATACCCTGCTAGAGCATAACTTCCAAGGAAACCGCTAGGCTCTTTTACAAATACGTCTGGCGCTACGTAGGCCTCCCTAACAGCATTACATCTAACAGAGGCTCTTAGTTTATTGCTAAGTTCTAGAAACGCCTATACAAGCTTTTGAACATTAACTACTACATTTCGACCTCCTACTACCCAGAGACAGATAGACAGACAGAGATTGCTAATGCCCTGTTTAAACAGACGCTGCGTTGCTTTATTAACTACTACTAAAAGGATTGGCCAAAACACATTCCTATAGTAGAATTCTTAGCTCGCAACTGGGAATTAGAGACAACTGGACATTCCCCCTTCTATACTACTAGAGGCTACTACCCTAGAACAGGAATGGAACCTTAAGACCTACTACTACGACCTAACAACCTAGACGAAGTTAACGTAGACGACGAGGCAATACACCTTTCCTAGATCTACTAAGAAGTCCAAGAAGAGATAACTTACGCTTAGGCTGTCTACGAAGATTAAGCTAATCGAAAAAGACAGCCAGCTCCTAACTATTAAGTAGGAGACAGAGTGTACCTAGACTCTAAGAACATTGTTATAGGAAGACCTTCTCGCAAACTCGACTAGAAAAAACTAGGCCCCTTTACTATTATAGAGAAGATTAGCTCGTATGCATACCGTCTCTAACTGCCTTAAGAATAGGAAATCTACAACGTCTTTTATCCTGTTAGGCTAAGGCCTAAAGAAGGAGATCCCTTCCTAATTTAAGTACAAGATTAGGAACGAACTTACATCCTCCCTACAGCAGATAACAATAAAGATAAGGAAGAAGAGTACTACGTACGCAACATTACAGACTGTTAAGTTGTAGATAGACAAACTAAGTACAAAGTCTAATAGCAAAGCTATAAAGACTGGGACACTACTTAGGAACCCCTTAGGAACATTATCTTTAACAAGGATAAGATTAAAGCCTTCTACTAACAGGACCTCTTAGGCTCTTAAGGACATCGCCTTAAAAACAGGTACAGCAAAGAGGAACTAGATGCTGCATACTAATAGAATATTAACCGTAACATTAGACCTGCTCCTAGGAATAAACAGGCTCACCCTCGGTATCTGGAACTACTTAGGCTTCGTAGGAACTCAGCTATATTAAGGGGGGCTACTGTTACGGTCAACAGCTAGAAGAATAAGGACAACAGTACCAAAGTCCTACTAAGCACTACTATAGTTTACAGACTATATCTTAACAACCAAAGGTCCAACTAAGACCATTCTTGCCGCGTTAGAAGCGCTACAATCGGTTCTACAAGGACGAACAATCGGGTTAAGAAAGCCACTGGAACTACAGCCAGCAGACAGTAGAAAACCCCTAACAGTCCCAAGGTCCTATCTAGCTCTACTACCCCTAGCAGCCTACAACTTAACACTTACTAGTCTGACTAAGAAGCTTCTAGGTTTACTAGAAGCAACTCGACCTGCTCTTCAGAATGTTCTGTTTCAGTTCTGGAACCTTTAGGAAAAGAAGGTTTTAGAAGTAACTCGGTTAACAGAACAAAGGAGAGAAGTTTGTTAAGAAACTTCTTAGGAAATCTAGCAGCAAAAGGGCAAACAACCAGCTAGGGCAGAGGGATATAAGAAGCAGCTGCCGCCCCCTTACCTTTCTGTTTTCCTTCTTTATAGCTTGTCTTATACAATTAACTTAGAACAACCTTCTAACTCCCAACTTATAACTACTCTTTAGACTTTAGTTCTCCAGCTCCTCCTCTCAACTTTAGCTCTTACAACAACCCACACACACCTTAGCCTCTTCTCTAACACTACCTATAACAGGATACCTCCTATATAGTACCCTAAGGAGTCGGTTTCCAGTATCGTCGTACGTTCTAGATTAAAGGCGGCAAGCGTTGGTCCTATAGTAAAGAGCTCCTTTAGCCTGGTAAAGCTCCTATTAGACTCGTCTATCTACTTAAACTGCTTGTCCTTGTATGTTAGCTCGACTAGGGGGCGTACGATCTCCGAGTAGTTCTGTATAAACTAACGGTAGAAGTTGGCAAACCTAAGGAATTCTTATACGCCCTTAACACTTGTAGGGGGCTTCTATTGCTTAATAGCATTAATCTTTTTCCTGTCTATGCTAATGCCTTTCCCTGCCTCGATAATAAACCCTAGGTATTTTATACACTGTACACCGAATTTGTATTTGTCGATGTCGAGGTACAATCCAGCCTATTGCAGTCGATCTAATACCTCCTGTACATAGTCTGTATAGGTACCGTCTGTAAATACTAGTATATCGTCGAGGTATACAGAACAGATATCGTCTAGTAGCCCTTGTAGAGACCTGTTAATGTACCTCTAGAAGGGTGCCAGTGCGTTGGCAAGGCTAAAGGGGGTAACAAGCTACTCGAAAAGACTATATCTCGTACAGAAGGCGGTTATCTATTTACAACCTTTCTTAACCTATATCTTGTAGAAGGCCAAAACTACGTCGAGCTTAGTAAACTACTTTGCCTTACTAATCCGTCTAAGGGTCTCCTTAATTAGGGGCAGGGGGTACCGGTCCTTCTTAGTAATCGCGTTAATGCCTCTATAGTCTACGCAAAAGCGCAAGCCGGCCTTGCCTTCTTTGTAGACAAACAGCACTAGGGCTCCTACAGATAATGTACTTGCGCGAATAAAACCTTTAGCAAGTAGGTCGTCCAGTGTCTTGCGCAGTACTAGGAATTCTCTAGAGGACATACCGTACAGCGGACTGTACAGTACTTTAGGCAGACTCCTATCTAGACAGGACTCTAGCTAGATGTTATAGTTAATCCCCTCTCCTTAGTATAGGGGAAGCTTTAAGGCCGATTTTGGCTCGAAGAGGTCTAAGTACTCTGTGTATTCTAATAGGAGTTTCGTATAGGGGTCCGTTGCTTTCTTAGGCGCTAATGCCTTCTTAATATCTGTAGTCGCAGTGTTGACCTTAGCGCCCGCGTTAGCTTCAGCCTTAGTATTGCCGCCCTACGGAACTCTCCCTTAGTCTCAGAGCCTCTGCTTCGTTGCTACTAGGTACAGGCATCCTCGACCGACGTCCAGTTTGCTCTGCTAGCGCTCTATCTATAGCTTCTCTAGTATTAGGTTATACTCTAACTTGTCCTATACGACGTAGAGGTATAAGTTCTGCTTGTAGTGTCCTTGCAGCTCTATCGTTACTTTTACTATATAGGTAATGTCCGGTTCTTGCCTAGTAATGCCCAGTATATATATAGGTACGGTAGGGGTCGTCTTAATGTAGTGTCTCTGTACGAAGTCTTCGCTAATTACTCTGTATACTAAACATCCTGTGTTAATTAGCGCCTACGCTGTAGCGGTCCCGTTTAGCGTAGGTCGTATAATAAACAGCGTAGTCGTTATGTAATTGCTCTTAAAAGATAGCTAAGTAGTGCTTTGATTTAGCAATCCATCTCGTATATGCCTCTAGCAGAGCCTTTGCTTAGAGGCTACTCTTTTCCCGACTTATTGTCGTCTAAGGGGAACTCTTAGTTCTCTTGTTAGGGCGCTGCAGTTGCCACCCTTACGGTAGTCGGCCGTCCCCTAGGTCTCTCTACTAGCAAAAGCCTGCAGTTCTGTATTGATCCGGGCATGCAGATATGATTTAATACAGCCTTTTTGATAACTATATCTCGAACTAAGGAGGGAAAGGAACCTATGTAGTGGTAGGTAAGAGCTTTAGGGGTAGTGTGCCAAGGCCCGGCTCGGTCCGAAAGGGCCGAGCTGAAATTCTGAGGGTCTACCCTATTACTTAGTCCCACCCCTTTCTGCCGCTGCAACACTACCCCCCTCCCTTACTAGCGGTCGACCTCGACTGCTTACTTATCTATCTGCCTTTTTTTTGTCGTCCTCTCTTCGCTTTCTTCTATTTCGAAACTATCCCCTTTCTTTATCTTCTTTCTTCTTATATCGTCGCTATCTGACGTCTTTACTTAGCGTCTATCTAATCCGTGCCGTCTAATCGGAGCTAGCAGTTACCTGAGCTGCGGCGTAACCGGTCCGTGCTTCTGCTATAGAGGTCTATATAGATTCGTCTGCAGCACCGTTTCTTCTTCTTCTTCTTCTTTCTCTACTAAGGCCTTTGGCGCTACCGCTATTATCCGCCGGTCCTGGCTAGCGGTAGTGGGGGTGGAGCCTAAGACACCGGCTAGCGGATTCTACGATCGTTTCTATCGGCTTCCGTGCCGATAGAGCGGACGCAGGTTTTCTTTTTCTTCCGTAACTATCAGCTTCGGAGCTACTTAGGCTTCGGCTTCCTCGGGTTTCGAACGTAAAATTCTCTTAGCAGCTCCTTCGAGTTCCGGAGGTTCTCGGCCGGATACTATTTATAGTCTTCCGGCTATCCTTTCTACGAGATCCTCGCTTCGATAGATCCTCTTAGCTTTCTTATATCTATTATATCTTCTACCTCCTATTCTTCTTCTTTACCGTCCATCTCGATTGGTAGGGGTTTAGCGAACCCCTAATCCGGAAGGCCGTCTTTAGGGTCCAAACTTAGCAGATCCGAATAAAAGACATCGTAGATCTGGAACGATTTCGGTAGCTGGAGCTAGTAGGTTACTAGCGACCTCTTTTCTACTATCTTAAACGGACCTATGTAGCGGGGGTTAAGCTTGGCGTTGCCTTTTAGCCTTAGGTTCCGTGTGTTAAGCTATACCTTTTGGCCTTCTTCGAATTCTATAGGTGACCGCTTTCTATTAGCTCGAGTTACTATCTTCTTCTAAGCCGATTCTATCGCCTCCTTTGCTACCTTAATTGCTTCCTCTATCTGGGCCTTAAGTGCTTCGGCCGCGGCGGCGGCGACTTTCTTTAACGAAGTGGCGGTAGAAGATTCCGAAGAGCTGAGTTCGTTTAGCGGTTGAAAGCTTATCCTCGGAAGATAACTATAAGTTACCTCGAACGGCGCCAGCGAGGTGGCCTCTAACCGTGCTAAGTTAGCGCAGAATTCGGCTATCGGCAATACCTTAACCTATTCTGCTTAATAATAGCTGCAGAAGATTCGCAGATATTTTTCTATCTCGCAGTTAGCTACTTCGGACTGACTGTTAGTCTGAGAGTAAGCAGCTGTGCTGAGTTTTTTACGAATTCCGAGAGCTTGGTTAATGGCCTTCTATACGTCGGCAGTAAATTGAGGACCCCTGTCTGTAGTAATAGTGTCTGGCAGGCCGTAGTGTTTCTATACGTGCTGAATTAGCATTCTCGCCGTCTCTTCTGCAGTAGTTCCTTTATCCTTCGCTTAGCAGGGGATAAAGTAGCGCTCTTTGCTTAATCGATCTACTACGTTAAGCGTAGCATTATATCTATTAGAATCCGGCAGGCCGGTTACGAAATCTATTGTAATATGCTGCTACGGCTTCTCGGGGACCGGAAGTGGCTTTAATAGACCGGCCGGAAGGCCATAACGTAGCTTCGCGGCTCGGCACACGTAACAGTTAGCGATAAACCGGTGGATCCGCTCGAAGATTCGCGGAAACTAGTAGGTCGTCCTTACGGCTTCTATTATCTTCTTCGAGCCTGCGTAACCAACGTCTTTAGACCTAAGGATCGACTGGATAACTTCTGTAATCAGTTCTTCCAGAACTATTAGCTTCCCTAAGCCGGTTTTGCCGGGCTTCTGCTGCTAGTTAAGCTGTTCCACTTTCTCGTAGAGCGTTTTTTCCTCGGTTAGCGGCTCTATTGCACAGATCCCTACCTCTTTTAGTACCTCGGCGTCTACTATCCGTTCGGTTATTACCTTTTGAAACATATTCGGATCTTCTTTCGCGCGGCTAGTCTTTCCTTCTCTTCTCGTTAGTGCATTAGCCTTTCCATTCTAAGCTCCAGGTCGATAGGTAATCTTAAAATCGAATCTGGATAAGTAGGCGGCCTACCGAGCTTAGCGGCGTAAGAGCTTCTGCATCTTTATAAAGTAGGTCAGTAACTAGTGGTCTGTAAGGACCTGGACCGTGCTCTTTCTAGCTATAAGCTCCGGCTTTCACTCCTCGAAAGCCTAAATAATAGCCAATAGCTCTTTATCGTAAATAGCGTAGTTTCTCTTAGCTTTATTTATAGACTTGCTGAAGAAAGCTACAAGATAGAGGGTCTCGTCGTTGTTAGCATATTAAGAAAGGACCCCTGCGGTTACCGTGTCGGAAGCGTCTGTTTCTATATAGATCGTCTTTTCCGGTCGGAAGTGTGCCAGCACTGGCGCTAAGGCTACCGCCTCCTTTAGTCGGTTGAAAGCTTCCGTACACTTCTTATTCTATAGGCCAGCGGCCTCCTTCTTTAATGCCTCGTTTGGGCGTCTCGCTATCTTACTAAAGTCCTTAATAAACCGTCGATAGTAGCTGCAGAATCCGAGAAACGCTCTAATTCGCGTAGTGTTTCCAGCTTTCGGTTGCTTCTATTCTGCGACAGCGGCGACTTTTGAGGGGTCTATCCGAATCCCTTCTCTTCCAACGATAAGGCCGAGGTATTTAACTTCGGTCTAATAAAACTCGCTCTCCTTCGTGTCCGCGTTTAACCCGACCTTGCAGAGCCTTATGAGCACCTTCTTAATGTAGTCCGTATGCTGTTCTCTCGTTCTATCGGTGTAGATAAGAATGTCGTCTAAGTAGATAGATACGAACCGTTCCAGCATGTCTAGAAAGGTGTAGTTTATAAAACGCTGCTACACTGCCAGCGCGTTAGTAAGACCGAAGGGCATAACCAACTATTTGAAATTGCCTATACGTATAGCGAACGTCGTAAGATCTTCCGTCCGCCCTTCTTCGTTCCTTAGTTAGTGGAAAGCTTAGCGAATATCCAACTTGCTAAACTACCTAGCCTTCGCTACCCTCTGTATAGTCTTATCGATTAGCGGCAGCGGATATACGTCTCTCTTGGTAACCTCGTTAAGGCCTCGGTAATCTACGCATAGTCGGAGACTACCTCCGGGTTTCCTTATAAAAAGGATCGGTAACGTATATTCCGCAGAGCTTGGCGTAATAAACTTCTTCGCTAGGTTTTCTCGGACAAACACCTCTACTTAGTCTAGCTCGGCCAGCGATAAGCGTCTTAGGGGTTCAGTTCTCGGCAACGCGGCTCCTTCTTTTAGCCGGATCTTGTTGTTATTTTCCGGTCGGTAGAGCGGAAGGAGGTTAGAGTCGGCTTTCGAGAACACATTAGTGTAACTATAGAGTTCCTTCGATAACACCTCTAGCGGATCCACTTCTTCTTCTGCTATTATCTTCTAGTAGTCTTCGATGTCCTTTATTAAGATAGCGTAAATCTTATTGTCTAGCGACCTTGCGAAGGTCGTTAAAGCTTCTGAGCTTATTATTCCGATCGTGTCTAGAGGATCGGGCTGATCTATCGGAACTGCTTCGATAGTCGTAGCGTTCGATTTCGCGGCGACGACTCCGCTCTGCTAGTTTTTGAACCCTAGCGTACCTTTACCTACGTCGATGACTGCTTTCTGGTTCTTTATCTATTTCTGCCCTATAATAATGTTAAACCTTCCGATATCCAAAATTCGGAACGTCGCCTCTGATCCGGGCACGCAGATATAATTTAATACGGCCTTTTTAATAACTATATCTCTGATCCGGGCACGCAGATATGATTCAATACGGCCTTTTTGATGACTATATCTCGAACTGAGGAGGGAAAGGAATCTATGTGGTGGTGGTAGTGGGCTTTTGTAGTGGTGGTGCCAAGGCCCGGCTCGGCCCGGACGGGCCGAGCCGAAATCCAGGGTCTACCCCATCAGTCTGTCCTACCTCTTTCCACCGCCGCAACACTACCCCCCTCCCTTACTAGCGGTCGCCCTCGACCGCTTAGTCACCCTATCCATCCGAAAATCTCCGCTTTTTTTTTTTTTTTTGATTCGTCGTCTCCTTCTCGAAAAATCCCCTCTAACGCCGACGTCACTTCTTCCGTCTTCTATCAAAAACAACGTTTTCTTCATCGCTTCTTCAATTTTTTACGTCGTCGGCGTCTGAAGTCCTTTACTTGGCGTTTATATAATCGTCGCTATCTGATCTGAGCTGTCCGGTTATCTGAGCTGCGGCTTAGGCGGTCTGTGCGCTGTTTCGGCGGTCTATATAGATCCGTCTGCGGCGTCGTTTCTTCTTCTTCTTTTTCTCTTCCACCAAAGCCTTCACCTACTACAGGGTCGGCGGCGCTAGCACGCCACAGCGTGTGCGAGCCGCTGCCGACCCTGCGGTGGGTAGTGGCCGCGTCGAAGACCTCCTGGAAGGCGACTGTTAAGATCGTCTTTATCGGCTTCGGCGCCGGTGGAGCGGACGCGGCTTTCTTCTTTTATCTCTTTCGGAGGTCGTCAGCTTCGGAGCCATCCGGGTTTCGGCTTCTTCGGGTTCTGCATATAGAACTCTCTTAGCAGCTCTGCCGAATTCCGCAGGCTCTCGACCGGATACCATTTATAGTCTTCCGGCTACCCCTTCTACGAGATCCTCGCTTTGATGGACCCCCTTATCTTCTTTACGTCCATTACATCTTCTACCTCCCACTCTTCTTCCTCACTGTCTATCTCGATTGGCGGGGGTTCGGCGAACCCCTGCTCCGGCAGGCCGTTCTTAGGGTCCAGGCTCAGCAGGTCTGAATGGAAAACGTCGTAGATCCGGAACGATTTTAGCAGCTGGAGCCGATAGGTCACCGGCGACCTCTTTTCTATTATCTTGAACGGACCTACGTGGCGTAGGTTGAGCTTCGCGTCTCCTTTTAGCCTTAGGTTTCGCGTGTTAAGCTATACCTTTTGACCTTCTTCGAATTCTATTGGCGACCGGCTCCTATTAGCTCGAGTCACTATCTTCTTCTGAGCCGTCTCTATCGTTTCTTTCGCTACTTTGATCGCTTCTTCTATCTAAGATCGTAGCGCTTCTGCCGCCGCGGCGGCGACTCTCTTTGACGACGTAGAAAGCTCTAGCGAATCGGCGTCGCTCGGCGGATGGAAACTCAGCCTCGGAAGATAACCGTTTGTTATCTCGAACGGCGCCAGCGAGGTAGCTTCAGATAGTGCCGAGTTGGCGCAGAACTCAGCTATCGGCAGCATCTCAACCTATTTTCCTTGATGGTAGCTGCAGAAGGTTCGTAGATATTTTTCCATCTTACAGTTGGCCACTTCAGATTGACTATCGGTCTAAGGGTGAGCTGCTGTGCTGAGCTTTCCACTAATTCCGAGAGCTTTGTTGATAGCTTTCTATACGTCGGCGGTGAATTGAGGACCCCTATCCGTAGTAATAGTGTCTGGCAGCCTATAGTGCTTCCACACGTGTTGGATCAACATTCTCGCCGTTTCTTCCGCAGTAGTTCCTTCGTCTCTCGCTCGGCAGGGGATGAAGTAGCGCTCTTTGCTCAGCCGATCTACTACATTAAGCGTAGCGTTATATCCATCGGATTCCGGCAGGCCAGTTACGAAATCCATCGTAATGTGCTGCCATAGTTTCTCGGGGATCGGCAGTGGCTTCAATAAGCCTGCCGGAAGGCCGTGACGTGGCTTCGCGGCCCAGCACGCGTAGCAATTAGCGATAAACCGGTGGATCCGCTTATAGATCCGCGGAAACCAGTAGATCGTTTTCACTGCCTGCATTATCTTCTTTGCGCCTGCGTGGCCGACATCTACGGAGCTATAGACCAGCTAAATGACTTCTGTAATTAGTTCTTCCGGAACTATCATCTTCCCTGAACCGGTTTTGCCGAGCTTCTGTCGTTGATTAAGCCGTTCTACCCTCTCGTAGAGCGTCTCTTCCTTAGGGGCCGGTTCCACCGCGCAGACCCCTACCTCTTTCAGCACCTCTGCGTCTACTATCCGCTCGGTTAACACCTTCTGGAACATGTTCGGATCTTCTTTCGCGCGGCTGGTCTTTCCTTCTCTTCTCGTCAGCGCGTTAGCCTTTCCGTTTTGAGCCCCTGGTCGATAAGTGATCTTGAAATCGAACCCTAATAGGTAGGCGGCCCACCGTGCTTAACGTCGTAAGAGCTTCTGCGTCTTTATAAAGTAGGTCAGCGACTGGTGGTCCGTAAGGACCTGGACTGTGCCCTTTCCGGCTATAAGCTCTGGCTTCCACTCCTCGAACGACTGAATAATCGCCAGCAGCTCTTTATCGTAGATCGCGTAGTTCCGCTTAGCCTCCGTTATTGATTTGCTAAAGAAAGCCACTGGATAGAGGGTTTCGTCGTCGCTATATTAAGAGAGGACCCCTGCGGTTACTGTGTTAGAAGCGTCCGTTTCTACGTAGATTGTCTTTTCCGGTCGGAAGTGCGCCAGAACCGGCGCTGAGGCTACTGCTTCTTTCAGCCGGTTAAAGGCTTCCGTGCACCTCTTATTCCATAGGCCGGCGGCCTCTTTCTTCAGCGCCTCGTTTAGGGGTCTCGCTATCTTGCTAAAGTCCTTGATAAACCGTCGGTAATGGCTACAGAATCCGAGAAACGCTCTGATTTGGGTGGTGTTTCCGGATTTCGGCTGCTTCTATTCCGCGACGGCAGCGACCTTTAAGGGGTCTATACGAATTCCGTTTCTTCCGACGATAAGACCGAGATATTTGACTTCGGTCTAATAGAACTCGCTCTTTTTCGTGTCCGCGTTTAATCCGACCTCGCGGAGCCTGGTTAGCACCTTCTTAATGTAGTCCGTGTGCTGTTCTTTCGTCCTATCAATGTAAATAAGGATGTCGTCCAAGTAGACGGACACGAACCGTTCCAGCATGTCCATAAAGGTGTATTTCATAAAACGCTGCTACACTGCCGGCGCGTTGGTAAGTCCGAAAGGCATTACCAACTACTTAAAATTGCCTATACGCGTCGCGAACGTCGTAAGGTCTTCCGTCTGCCCTTCTTTATTCCTTAGTCGATAGAACGCTTGGCGGATGTCCAGCTTGCTGAACCACTTAGCCTTCGCCACTCTTTGTATAGTTTCGTTAATCAACGGCAGTGGATATACGTCTCGCTTGGTGACCTCGTTCAGGCCTCGATAGTCTACGCAGAGTCTTAGACCACCCCCTGGTTTCCTTACGAAAAGAATCGGTAACGCGTATTCGGCCGAACTCGGCGTAATAAACTTCTTCGCCAGATTTTCGCGAACGAACACCTCTACCTAGTCCAGTTCGGCCGGTGACAGTCGTCTTAGGGGCTCGGTTCTTGGCAGCGTAGCTCCCTCTTTTAGTCGGATCTTGTTGTTATGATCCGGTCGATGGAGCGGCAGGAGGTTGGAGTCGGCTTTTAAGAACACGTTAGCGTAACCGTAGAGCTCGTTTGGCAACACTTCTAGTAGGTCCACTTCTTCTTCCGCTATTATTATCCGGTAGTCTTCGATGTCTTTTATTGAGATAGCGTAAATCTCGTTGTCCGGCGACTTCGCGAGGGTCGTTATAGCTTCCGAACTCATTATTCCGACGGTAACCGGGGGTTCGGAACGATCGGACGGAGCCTCTTTCGCGGGCTCTGTGGCTTTCGGCTCAGCGGCGGCGGCGACCTTTCCGATAGTCCCTGCTCCGCTACCCGGGGTTTTGAATCTGATCGTTCCTTTATCTACGTCGACGATGGCTTTCTGGTTCTTTATCTATTTCTGCCCTATAATAATGTTAAACCTTCCGATATCCATGATTCGGAACGTCGCTTCCGTGGTGCGGCCAGCCAAGGTAGTCTTCAGCGGCACGTAGTGCGTGACGCTTTCCGTGTCTTGTCCGCTATATGCCGAAATTCGCGTCGGCGACGCCAGTTCCACCGGATAGCCGTATCCATTTATCAGCTTCTGAACCAGCCGATAGTGGACCGCTGCTCCGATGAGAGCTCCGGTATCGATAAAGGCTCTTAGCTGAAGTGGTTTGCTCGATCCGTTAAGGGGGTGGACAGTAATTGGAAGGATAATGGCTGTTTCCGCGTTCACTTCCACCGCCGCCGAGAGCGGGTCGCTGCAGCTGTTGATGCTCTTATCTTCTCTTGTCGATCCGCTCCGGTGCGGTGCCCTATTGTCAGTGCTGGATAGGGGGCCTGTCCTTCCAGCTGGTCTTTTCCTATAATTCTTAACTGCACCCCACCGTCTACACTGTCAGTATCGTTCGGCGCCGATTCGATGGCTTGAATAGTCTTTCTCGGTGGCTGCGGCTGCTTTATAACGCGATACTCCTGCTTCTGCTGGGCCGTCGCTTGGCATCTCGTGGCGATATAGCCAGGCTTTCCGCACGCGTAGCACGTAGGGACGAACGACGAACGCTGCGAGTTAAATAGCTGCTGGGGGCGTTGTCGGAAGGGCGCAGGGGCTCTTGTCGGCTGCGCCGACGGCGACGGCTTCTGAATTAGTTTACGTGTCGTCGGTTTTCCGTACGCGTTCAAGTTTCTTGCTGTTACTCTCGCCTAGTGCACGAAGCTCTGAAGGTCTTCGTCTTCTACCGACGCTATGGCCGCAGCGAGCTCAGGGCTCAGTTTCTGTCTCAGTAAATGTAGCTGCTTATCCTTAGCTACTCTCGCTCTGATAGCATATTTCCTAAACAGCCTGTAAAATTCTTCAAATTTCAGCCGATTCTGACTGATCTTGTCCAGTTGTTCGCAGGCCGTCTTCTTCCGGAAGGGGTCTCCAAAACGCTGGTCCAGCGCCTTGATGGCTTCGTCGGCGGTTACTTCTTCCAGGTCCGCCACCAGCGAGAACGCTTCACCTTCCAGTCGCGCCTCTAAATAGGCCAGTCTGTCTTTTTCGCTGCTTGCTGCGTGATCGCGGCTTATCTTATTCTTGATCTTCTTCTTAAACGCCTCCTACGCTTTAGGGTCTCCTCTACCGAAAGCCGGTGGGTCCGGCAGTAGCGTTATCGTAGTGCTACCTTAACTATAGGCCGCCGGTGAGGCAGTCTCTGCTTGTTCTTCTCGACGCGGTGGCGGCGACTTTGCTGCTTCTATATCAGCTATTTGATACTTCAGCGCCTTCAGCTGCGCCAGTCGATTTAACGCTTGGTTTTCTAATACGTCGATAATGGTCTCTGCCGATTCCTTTTCGGCCCTTACCGCTTTAGTTTCTTCTCTCAGTTGTCTATTCTCTTCCAGCGTTCTGTAAAACAGCATCTCGATAAGGTCTATTCCGTCGTAGACCTTTCCTATCCTATTCTCGTTTACATAGTCTTCTAGTTCCTCGAGCGTACAGTCGTGGATCTTCTTGTATTCGCTTATTCGTTCCTTAATCTCGGCGGTCTCTTCCGCTGTAAAACCGCTAATAACGATCTTATCGTCAACTACACTGGAGCGTCTACTCACTCTGTCAGTCTTTCTCTTTCCGCGGCGGCCTGTTACGCCGCTCTCTACCGCTAAGAAGCCTTCCATCTTCTTACGGTGCCTTGGGGATTGTTGTTAGTGTGTTGGTAGTTGCGCGTGCGTTATTCGGGTTTCCGGATGGTTCAACGGGCCCTTTCGCGCAGCGCGGGGTGTGTGTAGAGAGTGAGTTCGAGATATAATAATCCGGGCACGCAGATATAATTCAATACAGCCTTTTTGATGACTATATCTCGAACTGAGGAGGGAAAGGAATCTATGTGGTAGTGGTAGTGGGCTTTCGTAGTGGTGGTGCCAAGGCCCGGCTCGGCCCAGACGGGCCGAGCCGAAATCCAGGGTCTACCCTATTAGTCTGTCCCACCTCTTTCCACCGCCGCAACAATCTCGAACTAAGGAGGGAAAGGAAACTATGTAGTGGTGGGTAAGAGCTTTAGGGGTTGTGTGCCAAGGCCCGGCTCGGTCCAGGAGGGCCGAGCCAAAATTCCAAGGGTCTACCCTATTACTCAGTTCCACCCCTTTCTGCTACCGCAACACTACCCCCCTCCCTTACTAGCGGTCGACCTCGACCGCTTACTTATCTATCTGTCTCGAAACTATCCCCTTTTTTTATCTTCTTTCTTCTTATATCGTTGCCTTCTAACGTCTTTACTTAGCGTCTATCTGATCGGAAGAGCTATCTGATCGGATCCGGCAGTTACCTAAGCTACAGCGTAACCGGTCTGTGCTCTGCCGTAGAGGTCTATATAGATCCGTCCGCTGCGCCGTTTCTTCTTCTTTTTCTTTCTCTACTAAGGCCTTTGGCGCTACTGCGAGGCTGCTTTTATAGCGTCGGCTTTGTTCTTCGTCGTTACTATTCTTCTGGCCGAGTCGGCGGATAGCGGTAACGGAGAGCAAAGACCGTTACTAAGCGCGCCGACGCGGTGGCACCGTCCTCGGCCTTACTGCCTCTATCCGCCGGTCCTGGCCAGCGGTAGTGGCAGTAGAGCCTAAGACACCGGCCGGCGGATTCCTCGATCGTTTCTATCGGCTTCCGCACTAATAGAGCGGACGCGGTTTTTCTTTTTCTTCCAGAATAATCAGCTTTGGAGCCACTCGGGCTTCGGCTTCTTCGGGTTTCGGACATAAAACTCTCTTAGTAGCTCCGCCGAATTCCGGAGGTTCTCGACCGGATACTATTTATAGTCTTCCGGCTATCCTTTCTACAAGATCCTTGCTTCGACAGACCCTCTTATCTTTCTTATATCTACTACATCCTCTACCTCCTATTCTTCTTTTTCTCCGTCTATCTCGATTGGTAGGGGTTTATCGAGGCCTTGTTCCGGCAGTCCGTTCTTAGGGTCTAGGCTTAGTAGATCCGAATAGAAAACATTATAGATCCAGAACACCTTAGGCAGCTGGAGCCGATAGGTCACCGGCGATCTTTTTTCTACTATCTTAAACGGACCTACGTAGCGGGGGTTGAGCTTGGCGTTGCCTCTTAGCCTTAGATTCCGTGCATTGAGCTATACCTTTTGGCCTTCTTCGAATTCTATTAGTAACTGCTTTCTATTAGCTCGAGTTACTATCTTCTTCTGAGCCGATTCTATCGCCTCCTTTGCTACGCAGATTGCTTCTTCTATCTGAGATCGGAGAGCTTCTGCCGCAGCGGCGGCGACTCTCTTCGACAAGGTAGCAGTAGAAGGTTCTAAAGAGCTGGGTTCGTTTAGCGGTTAAAAGCTTATCCTTGGAAGACAGCCGTAGGTTATCTCGAACAGCGCTAGTAAGGTGGCTTCTAATCGTGCTGAATTGGTGCAGAATTCGGCTATTGGCAACACCTTAACCCACTCTGCTTAATAACAACTGCAGAAGATTCGTAGATATTTCGCTATCTCGCAGTTAGCCACTTTAGACTAACTGTCGGTTTAAGGGTAAGCGGCCGTGCTGAGCTTTCTATAAATTCCGAGAGCTTAGTTAATGGCTTTCTATACATTAGCGGTAAATGCAGGACCCCTATCCGTAGTGATAGTGTCCGGCAGGCTATAGTGCTTCTATAGGTGCTGGATTAGCACTCTCGCCGTTTCTTCTGCTATAGTTCCTTTATCCTTAGCTTAGTAGGGGATGAAGTAGCGCTCCTTGCTTAGTCGATCCACTACGTTAAGCGTAGCGTTATATCTATCGGAATCCGGCAGGCTGGTTACGAAATCTATCGTAATGTGCTGCTACGGTTTCTTAGGGATCGGAAGTGGCTTTAGCAGACCGGCCGGAAGGCCGTAACGTGGCTTCGCGGCTCGGCATACGTAACAGTTAGTAATAAACTAGTAGATCCGTTTGAAGATTCGCTGGAACTAGTAGGTCGTCCTTACGGCTTCTATCGTCTTCTTCGAGCCTGCGTAACTAACCTCTTTAGAACCGTGGACCGACTAGATAACCTCTGTAATTAGTTCTTCCGGAACTATTAGCTTCCCTAAGCCGGTTTTGCCGAACTTCTTTTGCTAGTTAAGCCGCTCCACTTTTTCGTAGAGCGTCTCTTCCTCGGTCGCCTGCTCTACTGTGCAGAGCCCTACCTCTTTCAGCACCTCGGCGTCTACTATCCGTTCTGTCAACACCTTCTGGAACATGTTCGGATCTTTTTTCGCGCGGCTAGTCTTTCCTTCTCTTCTCGTTAGTACATTAGCCTTTCCATTCTGAGCTCCAGGTCGATAGGTAATCTTAAAGTCGAATCTAGACAGATAGGTGGCCTACCGAGCTTGGCGCTGTAATAGCTTCTGCGTCTTTATAAAGTAGGTAAGCAACTGGTGGTCCGTAAGGACCTGGACTGTGCTTTTTCCTGCTATAAGCTCTAGTTTCCACTCGTCGAACGCCTGTATAATAGCTAGCAGTTCTTTATCGTAGATGGCGTAGTTCCGCTTAGCATTATTTATAAACTTGCTAAAGAGAGCTACCAGATAGAGGGTTTCGTCGTCGCTATATCAAGAAAGGACCCCTACAGTTACTATGTCGGAAGCGTCCGTTTCTACGTAGATCGTCTTTTCTAGTCGGAAGTGCGCCAGAACCGGCGCCGAGGCCACTGCTTCTTTCAGCCGATTAAAGGCTTCCGTGCACTTCTTATTCTATAGGCCGGCGGCCTCCTTCTTTAACGCTTCGTTTAGGGGTCTCGCTATCTTGCTAAAGTCCTTAATAAACTGCCGATAGTAGCTGCAGAATCTGAGAAACGCTCTAATTTGCGTAGTGTTTCCAGATTTCGGCTGCTTCTATTCTGTAACGGCAGCGACTTTTAAGGGGTCTATCCGAATCCCTTCTCTTCTAACGATAAGACCGAGGTATTTGACTTCGGTCTAATAAAACTCACTCTTCTTCGTGTCTGTGTTTAATCCGACCTCGCGGAGCCTCTTTAACACCCTCTTAATATAGTCTGTGTATTGCTCTCTAGTTCTCTTAGTGTAAATAAGGATGTCGTCTAAGTAGATAGACACGAACCGTTCTAGCATGTCTATAAAGGTGTAGTTTATAAAGCGTTGCTACACTGCCGGTGCGTTAGTAAGTCCAAAAGGCATTACCAACTACTTGAAATTGCCTATGCGCGTAGCGAATGTCGTAAGGTCTTCCGTTTGTCCTTCCTCGTTCCTTAATCGGTAGAACGCTTAGCGAATGTCTAGCTTGCTAAACGACTTAGCCTTCGCTACCCTCTGTATAGTCTTATCGATTAGAGGCAGCGGATACACGTCTCTCCTAGTAACCTTATTAAGGCCTCGGTAATCTACGTACAGTCGGAGGCTACCTCTAGGCTTCCTTACGAAAAGAATCGGTAACGTATATTCGGCTAAGCTCGGTTTAATAAACTTCTTCGCCAGATTCTCTTAAATAAACACTTCTACCTAGTCTAGCTCGGCCAGCGATAAGCGTCTTAGGGGCTCGGTTCTTGGCAGCGTAGCTCCTTCTTTTAGCCGGATCTTGTTGTTATATTCCGGTTAGTAGAGCGGCAGGAGATTAGAGTCAGCCTTTAAGAACACGTTAGCGTAGCTATAGAGCTCCTTTGGCAACACCTCTAGGGGATCTACTTCTTCTTCCGCTATTATCTTCCGGTAGTCTTTAATGTCTTTTATCGAGATAGTGTAAATCTTATTGTCCGGCGACCTCGCGAGGGTCGTTAAAGCCTCCGAGCTTATTATTCCGATCGTGTTTAGAGGGTCGGACCGGTCCCTCGAAACTGGTTCGGTAGTCGTAACGTTCAGTTCCTTAGCGACGACAGTGGCCGATTCGGCGGCGACTCCACTCTGCTAGTCTTTGAACCCTAGCGTAACTTCGCCTACGTCGATAACAGCTTTCTGGTTCTTTATCTATTTCTGCCCTATAATAATGTCGAACCGTCCGATGTCTATAATTCGGAACGTAGCCTCTGTAGTGCGGCCAGCTAGCGTAGTCTTTAATAGCACGTAGTGCGTAACACTCTTAGTGTCTTGTCCGTTGTATGCCGAAATCCGTGTTAGCGACGCTAGCTCTACCGGGTAACCGTATCCGTTTATCAGCTTCTAAACCAATCGATAGTAGATCGCAGCTCCGATAAGGGCTCCTGTGTTAATAAAAGCTCTTAGCCGAAGTAGTCTGCTTAAGCTATCGAGGGGGTAGACAGTAATCAGAAGGATAATAGCTGTTTCCGTGTTTACTTCCACCGCTGCTAAGAGCGGATTGCTGCAGCTGTTAATACTTCCTTCTTCCGGCGACGTAGTTCTTGTCGGTGCCCTATTGTCTATGCTAGATAGGGGGCCTATCCGTCCAGCTGGTCTTTTCCTAGGATTCTTAGTAGCACTCTACCGTCTACACTGTCGATGTCGTTTGGAGCCGGCTCGATAGCTTGTATAGTCTTTCTCGGCGGCTGCGGCTACAGCTGCTTCGTAACATAATACTCCTGCTTCTGCTTATCTGATGCTTGGCATCTCGTAGCGATATAGCCAGGCTTTCTATACGCGTAGCAGGTGGGGACAAACGACGAACGCGGCGAATACGACAGCTACTAAGGTGCTCCTCTGAAAGGTGCAGGAGGTCTCGTTATCTGCGTTATCGACGGCTTCTAGTTCAATTCGCGCGACTTCGCGTAAGCGCTCAGGTTTCTGGCGGTAACTCTCGCTCGGTGCACGAAGCTTTTAAGTTCTTCGTCTTCTACCGACGCTATAGCTACGGCCAATTCAGGGTTCAGCTTCTGCCTTAATAGGTAGAGCTGCTTATCTTCTAACACCCTGGTTCTAATAGCATATTTTCGGAACAGTCCGTAAAATTCTTTAAACGTCTGCTGGTTCTAGTTAATCTTATCTAGTTGCTTACAGGCTGTCTTCTTTCGAAAAGGGTCTCCGAAGCGTTAGTCTAGTGCTTTGATCGCTTCTTTGGCGGTTACCTCTTCTAGGTCCGCTACTAACGAAAAAGCTTTACCCTCTAGTCGCGATTCCAGGTATGCCAGCCTGTCCTCTTTACTGTTTCCAGCATAGTCGCAGTCTATCTTGTTCTTTATCTTCTTCTTAAATGCCTCCTAGTCTTTAGGGTCCCTGCCTCTAGACGCCGGTAGATCCGGTAGTAACGTTATTAAGGTGCCGCCTTAACTGTAGGCCGCCGGGAAGGCGGTCCCTACTTGTTCTTCTCGATGCTATAGCAGCGCCGACGACATCGCTGCTACGTCTATTTTAGCTAACTGAGCCTTTATCGCCTTTAGTTGCGCTAGCCGATTCGCCGCTTAGTTTTCTAACACGTCGATAATAGTCTCTGCCGATTCCTTTTCGGCCCTTACTACTTTGTTTTCCTCTCTTAACTGCCTGTTCTCGTCTAGGGTTCTGTAAAACAGCTTCTTAGTAAGGTCTATGCCGTCGTAGACCTTCCCTACTCCGTTCTCGTTTACGTAGTCTTTAAGTTCCTCGAGTGTGCAGTCGTAGATCTTCTTGTATTCGGTTTTTCGTTCCTTAATCTCTGCAGTCTCTTCTGCTGTAAAACCTCTAATAATGAACTTATTATTAATAACACTAGAGCGCCTACTCGCTCTGTTAGTCTTTTCTCTTCTACTTCGGCTTCGGCCTGTAACGCCGCTCTCTACCGTTAAGAAGCTCTCTATAGCTGTCTTACGGTGCTGGTGTTTAGTGTTTGGTGTTTTTGGTGCGCGTGCGTTATTCAGATGTCTAGATAGTTTAACAGTCCCTTTCGCGCAGCGCAGAGTTGGTGTAGTGAGTAAGTTCGAGATATAATAATCTAGGCACGCAGATATAATTCAATACGGCCTTTTTGATAACTATATCTCGAACTAATAAGGGAAAGGAATCTATGTAGTAGTAGGTAAGAGCTTTAGGGGTTGTGTGCCAAGGCCCGGCTCGGTCCGGGAGGGCCGAGCCGAAATTCTAAGGGTCTACCCTATTACTTAGTCCCACCCCTTTCTGCTACCGCAACAGCCTCCGTAGTGCGGCTAGCCAGTGTAGTCCTTAGTGGCACATAGTGAGTAACACTTTCTGCGTCTTGTCCGTTGTATACCGAAATTCGCGTTAGCGACCCTAGCTCTACCAGATAACTGTATCCTTTTATCAGTTTCTAAACTAGTCGATAGTGGACCGCGGCTCCGATAAGGGCTCCTGTGTCGATAAAAGCTCTTAGCTAAAGTGGTCTGCTTAAGCTATCGAGGGGGTGGACAGTAATTAGAAGGATAATAGCTGTTTCTGTATTTACTTCTACTGCTGCTAAGAGCGGATTACTACAGCTGTTGATACTTCCTTCTTCTAGCGGCGTAGTTCGTATTAGTGCCCTATTGTCCCTGCTAGATAGTAGGCCTATCCTTCCAGCTAGTCTTTTCCTAGGATTCGCAGTAGCACTCTACTGTCCACACTGTCTGCGTCGTTCGGAGCCGGCTCGATAGCTTGTATAGTCTTTCTTAGCGGCTGCTGCTTTATAGCCCGATACTCCTACTTCTGCTTCTCTATAGCTTGGTATCTCGCAGCGATATAGCTAGGCTTCCTACACGCGTAGCAGGTAGGGACGAACGATAAGCGCGGCGAATAAGATAGCTGCTGCAGTGCTCTCTGGAAAGGTGCAGGGGGTCGTATTGTTAGCGTCGTCGACGGTTTCTGGTTCGATTCGCGCGATTTTGCGTAAGCGCTCAGGTTTCTAGCGGTAACTCTCGCTCTGTACACGAAGCTTTCGAGGTCTTCGTCTTCTACCAACGCTTCAGCTGCAGCCAGTTTAGGGTTTAGCTTCTGCCTTAGTAGGTAGAGCTGCTTATCTTCTAACACTCTGGCTCTAATAGCATATTTTTGGAACAGTCCGTAGAATTCCTTAAACGTCTGCCGGTTCTGGTTGATTTTATCCAGTTGCTTACAGGCTGTCTTCTTTCGGAATAGATCTCCGAAGCGTTAATCTAGCGCTTTGATCGCTTCTTCGACGGT
This sequence comes from Pseudocercospora ulei, assembly GCA_016165855.1. Lineage (NCBI taxonomy): Eukaryota > Fungi > Ascomycota > Dothideomycetes > Mycosphaerellales > Mycosphaerellaceae > Pseudocercospora > Pseudocercospora ulei. The sequence goes on from JACWNB010000037.1 coordinate 57,520, forward strand.
TACCTCTTCTAGGTCCGCTACTAACAAAAAAGCTTTACCTTCTAATCGCGACTCTAGGTATGCCAACCTGTCTTCTTTACTGTTTCCGGCGTAATCGCGGTCTATCTTGTTCTTTATCTTCTTCTTAAATGCCTCCTATTCTTTAGGGTCTCTGCCTCTAAACGCCGGTAGGTCCGGTAGTAACGTTATTAAGATGCTACCTTAAATGTAGGCCGCCGGTAAGGCGGTCTCTGCTTGTTCTTCTCGATGTAGTAGCGGCGCTGACGACATCGTTGCTTCTATCTTAGCTAACTAAGTCTTTATCGCCTTTAGTTGTGCTAGTCGATTCGCCGCTTGGTTTTCTAGCACGTCGATAATGGTTTCTGCCGAATCCTTCTCGGCTATTACTGCTTCTATTTCGTCTCTTAGTCGCCTGTTCTCTTCTATGTTCCTGTAAAACTTCTTTTCGACGAAGGTAATAATGTCGAACACCTTCTTAGCTCTATGTTCTGTAAGATATTCTCCTATCTTATCCGGTGTGCGTGCGTACAGTTCGGCATAGCTCTCTATGCCCTTTCTCGCTTTATCTATCTCGTCTTCTGTAAGGCCCTCTATAGCTATTCTATCGTTAAGGATGCTAGTACGCCTATCCCTTAGTCTGTTAGTCTTTCTCTTTCCGCTGCGGCCTGTAACGCCGCCTTCTACCGTCGAGAAGCTCTCTATAGCTGTCTTACAGTGCTAGGGGGTTGTTGGCTTGGTGTGTATAGTGCGCGTGCGTTATTCGGGTGTCCGGATTGTTCAACGGTCCCTTTCGCGTAGCGCGGAGTTGGTGTAGTAAGTGAGTTTAAGATATAATAATCTGTGCACGCAGATATAATTCAATACGGCCTTTTTGATAACTATATCTCGAACTGAGGAGGGAAAGGAATCTATATAGTAGTGGGTAAGAGCTTTAGGGGTAGTGTGCTAAGGCCCGGCTCGGTCTGGAAGGGCCGAGCCGAAATTCCGAGGGTCTACCCTATTACTTAGTCCTATCCCTTTCTGCCGCTGCAACACGTATAGTGTGTCCTATCTTGCTACACCGGTAGCAGCTCCCTTCTGCTCGTCTCTTGTTAAGAGTAGCTATGTCTACCTACTGTGCCCTTTTAGCACCGGCCTTTAGCTATATAGTAACGGCTGTCGCTACTCTTGTCGTCGTTGTTAGTTCCTAGTGTATAGCGTCCTGCTACTAATAGAGGGGCTGTCGCATCTTATAGGTGCAGCTTATCCGTCCGAGCCTACGCTGTTAGTCGTTGTTAGGGGGGCGCCGCCCGGCCCAGGTCCTGAACCCGACCCGAGCCGACCGTCGCCCTGAGGACTGCGACTTAGCAGCGCCAGCACGACCTCACCCTCCGTACGGAGTCACCGACAGGACCCCTCTCCCGTACGGAGGGAGAACACCACAGTCCCGCATAAAGGGGGGCCTACCGCCCCTCGGATTAGGGAAAACCCGGCACCGCCGTACGGAGGAGGTAACTCCCGATTCTCTGTACAGAGGGTGAACCTTGCACCCCGGCACAAAGGGGAAATTGCTAGCTTGGCTTCGTAGGTACAAATCGTACGGAGCAGACGACGAAGGAACTGCCTATCAGTTCCTTTATGTAGATACCCGACCTTAAGTTTCTGAACTAAGATTCTTAAGCCCCTTACATTAGGAACTGATCTCACTGTCGGTGACCGCGGTAATAGAGCAAGATGGACGGCGACATCCCTATAGAACCTACGGCTATAGAGGGACATATGCACTGCGTGTACGAGGAGCTGCTGGAAAGCAAGAGGCAGCTCGAACAGCAAGTAAGCCACCAGGCTGCGATGATTTCCCAACAGGAACAGGAGCTACGACAGCTTAGGGCGTCCGATCGCGATCCGACCCCTACGACGACGAACACGATAACCCCTACCCCGACCCCTAAGAGCAAACTCCCCGACGTTTCTACGTACGATAGTAAGGCCCCGGCCGAGTACCCCTCCTGGGCGGCTCAGATGCGCTCTAAGCTCCTAGTCGACTTAGGAGCGTACTCGACCGAGCTGGACAAGGTAGTCTACCTCTTTAGGAGGTTAAAGGGCAGGGCGGCAGCACGAATTCTGCCGTACTACGAGACGGCTATTGCCGACCCGGCAATGGCTACGACGACGATGCTCTAGGCAGCTCTAGACAAGAGCTACAAGGACCCGGACCGCGAGAGCCGAGTACTCCTACGGGTCAACACGATGAAACAAGGACGCAAGACCGTACGAGAATTCCTCGCAGAATTTGACCAGACTTTGGCAGAAGCAGGGGGTCTCCAATAGGAAGACAGGATAAAAATCACCTCTTTAGAGGTAGGCCTCTCTAAGGAAATTATGACGGGGCTAGTAGGTGTAATGCGGCCAGCTACGTACGAGGAATTTTGCGACCTTCTTAGGATAGTCGACGACCAGCAACGTAGGCTAGGACGGATAGGCCGTGCTTAGGAGATAAGACAACCTCTCCAGCGACAGACAGATGCTATAGACTAGGAACCGACGACGACGAGGGTGGCAGCAGCAGCCACCGTACGGCCAAGGGTCGCTACTAAGAAGGCGCAATAGGTAGACACAGCCACCCTTAACAAGAGGCGAGCAGAAGGGAGCTGCTACCGGTGTAGCAAGATGGGCCACACTGTACGGAACTGCGGGCTCCTGCCAGCAGAGAGACCTGGGGGACGGCCGACCACCGCAAGGGTGGCCACTGCAGCGCCTTAACGAGAAAATTAGGCGTCCTACTCGGACGACGACGAGTCGGGAAAAGAGTAGCCTCTAAGCGAAGACTCTGCTAGAGGCGGGTGCGAGATAGACTGCCAAATCAAAGCATTACTTAGCTATCTTTCAAGAGCAACCACATAACGACGACGCCGTTTATCGTACGGCCGACGTTGAACGGGTCTGCAACGGCGCGGACATTGATTAACACAGGATGTTTGGTGTATAGAGTGATCAGCGAAGACTTCGTACAGAGACATCGGATTAAGACGACCCCTACGGTACCTGTACGCATGCTAGGCATTACCGGGCGAGGACCGGACATTACCTATATAGTGAAAGTAACAATAGAGGTACAAGGACACTACGAGCAAGACTCGTACCTCTATGTCGTACAGGACAAGTTAGGGTATAACCTAATACTAGGGAAGCCTTAGATAGAGCGCTAGAAGGGCAAGCTGGACGTCGGACGAGGACGGCTGTACCTGGCAGCAACGAAGCGGAGAATCCGGGACCAGGGGAGGTTCCTGCTAGGTAGCACTGCTAAGGCCGAAATCAACACAGCAACGGCGGATATCGAGAAGGCATTAGCACCTAAGGAAGCGACAAACCCCTGTACGAAGCTCCTAAGAGAGTACGTTGGGTACCTGGACCTCTTTAAACCGAAGTCGGCCTCGAAGCTGCTGCTACACCGAGGGGAAGGGATTGACTATAACATCCAGCTAGAACCCCGCCCGGATAGGAGCCTGCCGGAGGTACTGTACAGGCCGCTGTACGGGATGTCCTCTGGAGAACTCTTAGTACTGCGCAAGACGCTGGACGACCTGCTTGCTAAAGGGTTTATCCGGGCCAGTACGTCGTCTGCGGGAGCCCCAGTACTGTTTGTCTACAAGGAGGGGAAGGCCGGATTGCGTTTCTGCGTAGATTACAGAGGCATTAACGCGATTACTAAGAAGGACCGGTACCCCCTACCCCTTATTAAGGAGACTCTCGGACGGATTAGCAAGGCGAAGTGGTTTACTAAGCTTAACGTAGTCTCGGCCTTCTACAAGATACGGATTAAGGAAGGCTACGAATGGATAACTGCCTTCCGTACGAGATACGGCCTTTTTAAGTAGCTGGTTACCCCCTTCGGCCTTGCCAATGCACCGGCAACCTTCCAAAGGTATATCAACAAGTCCCTGCAAGGGTTACTAGACGACATTTGCTCGGCATACCTTAACGACACCCTAGTCTTTACGGACGGCACCTACGCAGACTACGTACGGGATGTTAAGAAGGTGCTGGACCGACTGCAGCAGGCTGGCTTGTACCTCGACATCGACAAATGCGAATTCGGTGTCCAACGTACAAAATACCTAGGTTTTATTATCGAGGCAGGGAAAGGCATCAGTATGGATAAGAAGAAGATTGATGCCATTAAGCTATAGGAGCCGCCTACGAACGTTAAGGGCGTACGGGAATTCCTTAGGTTTGCCAACTTCTACCGCCAGTTTATACAGAGCTACTCGGAGATCGTACGCCCCCTAGTTAAGCTAACGCACAAAGACAAGCAGTTCAAATAGACAGACGAGTGCAACAGAAGCTTCGACAAGCTAAAGGAGCTCTTTACTACAGGACCAACGCTTGCCGCCTTCGACCCGGAGCGTACGACAATACTGGAAACTGACTCCTCGGGGTACTGTATTGGGGGTATCCTGTTACAGGTAGGCTCGGACGGACTCCTATACCTATGCGCGTATTTCTCTAAGAAAAACTCCCTAGCCGAGTGCAACTACCCTATCTACGACAAAGAGTTGCTAGCAGTCGTACGGTGTTGCGAAGCCTGGGATGGAGAACTCCGCTTAGTGCCCGAGTTCCTCGTCCTAACAGACTACAAGAACCTGGAGTACTTTACCCAACCCCGGAAGCTGTCCGAGAGGCACGTACGATAGGCAATGTACCTAAGCCGGTTTAACATAAAACTCCAGTACTGCAAGGGTAAGGACAACAGCAGGGCCGATGCACTATCTAGACGGGACCAGGATATGCCTACGACGTACGAGGACGACCGGCTAAAGTTACGGACATTCCAGATGTTCAAAGGGGAGCCGGACGGGGAGACTATCCGCCTAGCGGCGACACACCTATAGGAACCCCAACTGCAAGCATAGGAAGAGGCAGTGAAAAAGGACGAGGTATACCGAGGGGCCTGTACGGCGATCTAGGGGGGGCAACGGAAGTTCCCAGCCGAGCTCTATCTTAAGGTATCGACAGCTGAGTGTTCAGTAGACAAGGAGAACAACCTAAAGTTCAGGAACCGAATATAGGTCCTAGCAGACGAGAAGCTCTGTACTAGCTTAATACAACAGGCGCATAACTCTATAGCTACCGGGCACCCAGGGCGCGAGGAGACGTACAGCATTATCGCCCGGGACTATTACTGGCCGGCGATGGCGAAGGACATTCGCAGGTTCGTACGGAACTGCGATATGTGCGGACGGACGAAGCCCTAGCGCGAGCTAAAGCATAGGCTGCTAAAGCCCCTGCCGATACCGGACCGGCCCTAGCAAGATCTGACCGTAGACTTTATTACGGACCTCCCTAAGAGCGACGGACGGCGAAACATTATAGTAGTTACGGACAAGTTGACGAAGGGGGTTATACTAGAGGGAATGGACTCTATTGCGGCAGAGGACACTGCCTAGGCCTTTATACGGACGACGTTCAGCAAGCACGGTTTCCCTAGGTCGATCGTATCAGACTAGGGGACACAGTTTACGAGCCAGCTCTAGGCAAGGGTCTGCCAGTTGCTAAAGGTAGAACGTCGCCTGTCAACCGCATAGCACCTACAGACAGACAGGGCGACAGAGAGGGTCAATTCAACCTTGGAAGCGTACCTCCGAGCGTACGTAGATTATAATTAGACGAACTGGAACCGACTCCTCCCTATAGCGGAGCTAGCTATTAACAGTCGTACGGCCGATGCTATAGGACTGTCCCCCTTCTTTACGACCTACGGATACGACCATTCCCCGCTCCTACCGACCCCGAGTAACAACACCCCGCGCCCTATACGATCCCCAATTCAGCAAGGAGAAGCTATCGTACGGACGATTACGAACGCCTACCAATAGGCAAAGGCGAGCCTAGCTATAGCTTAGCAGAACGCGGAAGAGCAGGCCAACAAGGGACGACAGGCTGCACCAAGGTACGAGGCAGGAGATAAGGTCTGGCTAAACCAGCGGAACATCCGTACGGACCGGCCGAGCAAGAAGCTAGATTAGAAGAACAGGAAGTTTACAGTAATCCGGCCGGTAGGGACGTACGCCGTACGACTAAACACCCCCCTAGGGATCTATCCAGTCTTCTACGTAGACCTCGTACGACTGGCGAACACGGACCCCCTTCTACACCAGACGACTGACAACGCCTGCCTACCCGCAATTATAACTAAGGGCTAGGAAGAGTACGAATTAGAGGGGATCCTTAAGAGCCGGCGGAAGCGGGGGAAGGCAGAGTACTTAGTGAAATGGAAAGGATGGGCAGAGCCTACGTAGGAACCGTACGAGGCTCTGCAAGACACGACCGCACTGGACAGATAGGAGGAGAACCATCCCCCTGCCCAGTTACAGTAACACTGCGCTGTACGGCGGAAGGAGGCACGACCTATCCTAAGGACAGGGTAACCGCGGGCAGACCTAGGTTGTCAAAGGATCGAGTATTACGACGTAGGACACCGATACCCTACTGACACGACACCGTACGATACCGTACGAGATAAAGGCTAGGAGAAAAGAACAGCCAATGGACAAACGGGAGGGGGGAGCGGAAATAAGACGAGTTAAGAGAAAACCGGCCAAAATTCTCACATTATCTGAAGGGGGGGGGGTGGCCAGTGGGCCCCCCCCCCCCCCCCCCCCCCCCCCCCCCCCCCTCTAGGGGGACCAGAACACCCTACTCATTATCTGAGATCTCTACCGTCTTAGGCCCGGCCGGGGCCCCACCCCCACTAGGACCAGCCCCACTAGGACCAGCCCCAGGAGGCGGAGGCACGCCTCTACCCCTACGTGCCTCCCCCGGACGGCGGAAGGAGCAGTAGAAGGAGGCATCCTTCCACTTACACAAGGCGCACACCCTAGCCTAGAAGCCTAGGAGGCGGTATAGGCCAAGTATAGGCCAGGGGGAGTTAGGGCAGGGGGCACAGAGCTGGCTCCAGGTAGCGATAAGGAGGGCATTGACGTACGACGGCCGGGCTGTGCCTACCCGCTTAGGTGTAACCTGGGAGGGGTCACTCTAGAAGGCGTAGAAGGGGAGCCCGGCCGCATCCTGCTGCTCGCAGGTATAGCACCTAAGATGTCAGCCCAGACCGTACGGAAGACGGGATTCCGTACGAACTGGAGGCGTAGCTAGTAGTCAAGCTAAGGGTCCCACTCCTAGAGGGCGAAATAGGGAGGAACCCTAGCTAGAGGAGGGGAGGAGGCGGGGCTTGCAGGTACAGGGGAGCGGTCAGACAGGGCGGACGACATAGTGGATAGTGGCTAGTAGTAGTTGGTAGTTGGTAGTTAGTAGTTGGTAGTAGTAGTAATAGTAGATAGTAGATGGCGGACGGTAGTAGATGGACGAGGGACGGTAAACAGTAAGGGAAGGAAAAGAGGGGAGAAGGCTAGAGGCAGCTGCTACAAACAGGTAAAATGGCAAGAGGCGACTACGACCTAAAGGAAGTAGCGAGGGGCTTCGTAGGAACAAATCGTACGGAGCAGACGACGAAGGAACTGCCTATTAGTTCCTTTATGTAGATACCCGACCTCAAGTTTCTGAACTAAGATTCTTGAGCCCCTTACAGTCGTCGACTATTCTAAGGAGATTACAGAACTCCTTATACAAGGCTGGTCGTATTATACCTACTAGTCCTGTTATAATCTCCTTAGAGAGGCCTACCTCTAAGATAGTAATTTTTACCCTATCCTCCTATTAGAGTCCTCCTGCCTCTACTAGGGTCTAGTCGTATTCTGCGAGGAACTCTTATATAGTCTTGCGTCCTTGCTTTATTGTATTAACCTATAGGAGTGCTCGGCTTTTGCAGTCTAGGTCCTTATAGCTCCTGTCGAGAGCTGCCTAGAGCATCGTCGTAGTTGCTATTGCTAGGTTAGCAATAGCCGTCTTATAGTACAGCAGAATCCGTGCTGCTACCCTGCCCTTTAACCTCCTAAAGAGGTAAACTACCTTGTCTAGCTCGGTTGGGTATGCTCCTAAGTCGACTAGAAGCTTAGAGCGTATCTAGGCAGCCTAGGAGGGGTACTCGGCCGGAGCCTTACTATCGTAGGTAGTAACATCAGGGAGTTTGCTCTTAGGGGCTAGGGTGTAGGCTGTCGTGTTCGTTATCGTTGTAGGGATCGGATCGCAATCGGACGCCCTAAGCTGTTGGAGCTCCTGTTCCTGTTAGGAAATTATCGCAGCCTAGTAGCTTACTTGCTGTTCGAGCTGCATCTTGTGTGCTAGCAGCTCCTCGTATGCGCAGTGTATCTAATCCTGCACAGTCGCAGGTTCTATAGGGATGTCGCTGTCTATCTTCGTTATATTACTGCAGTTACCGACAGTAAGATTAGTTCCTAATGTAAGGGCTTAAGAATCTTAGTTTATCTACTGCTGTACAATTTGTACCTACAAAGCTAAGCTAGCAATTTCCCTCTATGTAGGGGAGCAAGGTTCCTAACTCTATACAGAGGGTCGGGAGTTTCCCTCTATACAGGACGCAGAGTTTTCCCTCTGTTTAGAGGGGCAGCAATTCCCCTCTATATAGAGCTATAGGATTCTCCCTCTATATAGGAGTAGTGTCTGATTAGTAACTCTGTATAGAGGGTAGGGTCGTGCCAGCGCTGCTAAGTCGCAGTCCCTAGGGCAACGGCTAGCTTAGGTCCAGGGTCTGGGCTGGACAGCGCCCCCTAACACAATCCTTAGGGCGACGCTAGTTTAGGTACAGGACCTAATAGGGCGGCGTCCCCTAATATTACCCCCCTCCCTCCTTGTAGCCTCGTCCCTATATACTGTCGTGTCGTAAAATCGCTCGTAGCGTTCCCTTTCTATTGGCGCTCGCCTATCCTTATCCAGTTGTCCGTTAAGTCGACTGTCGTCTAGGTACTTGCTAGTCGGCTATGCCCGCTAGATGTCCTCCCTCTACGCTGCTGCAAACTTAGGCCTGTCTGTTTAGATCCCGAAGCTAAAGCAGAGGAGGGCCTACGAGCAGGGATAGCAGGTAGCGCTAGATCGCTTCTACCTAATCTTTACCGATCCCGGTTACCCCTTTAAGGATACTAAAGCTAAGGCAGAGGAGGACCTGCAAGCAGCTATAAAGGTGCAGGAGGCGCTCGGTTCCGTCTAGTTTATTATTTTCTACAGTCGCAGCCTAGGCCTTAGTTTAGAGCAGGAACTTCGTATATAGGCTTCCGTAGGGCTCCCGCTATATATAGGTAAGCTGTCCTGTCCTTACCTGTCTATTTACCCTAACTCTATTATCCGGACGGCGACCGGGTCGTCCGGTCTGGGCGTACGATCCGCAATCCTGTGCCTTTTGTTTAGTGCTCCGGTTGCCGGCTGTAGTCTTAGGGGTTTAGGTAGGTGTTCCGGTCTGTTGTTGTCTATAGGGTAAGGTAGTGGCCGTTTACCTAGTAATTACCTATATAGCCTCGGGTAGGCCGGTTATCTCGTACAGTCCCACCCTACCCTATACCGGCTCTATTCCTATTTTTCTACCTTTCCCTACTTCCTGCACCTATGCTATACTTCTTGCAGGTGCCCTAGTATCGTCTCTACCTTTATATCCCTAGGGATAGATGTCTCCAGTTTCCCTCTATTCCTGCCTCTCCTTTGCAGCTTCCTAGCCTTGCCTATAGCTGCTTAACGTCTCTTGTAGCTGCCTAGTCTAGGCTGCAGTTGCCCTATATTACTTGTAGCTGCCCCGTCTTGTAGCTACTATCTGTCCTATCTCGTATAGTACAGTGTTACTGCGACCGTTCCCTAGGGTGTCTTTCCTTCTACTTGTCTAGTGCCTGTGTCTCCTAGAGAGCCTCGTACAGTTCCTATATAGGCTCTGCCTAACCTGTCTATTTAACTAGGTATTCTATCTTCTTCCGCTTTCTCTAGCTCTTAAGAATTTCCTCTACTTTATACTCCTTCTAGTCTTTAGTAATAATCGCTAGGGGGCGCGCGTAGTCTGTCGTCTAGTGCAGAAGGGGGTCTGTATATACTAGCTGTACGAGGTCTATATAGAAGACTAGGTAGATCCCTAGGGGAGTGTTAAGTCGTATAGCGTATATCCCTATTAGTCAGACTACTATAAGCTTCCAGTTCTTCCAATCCAGTTTCTTGCTTAGCCAGTCTATACGGATGTTGCGCTAGTTTAGCTAGACCTTATCTCCTGCCTCGTACCTTAGTGCAGCCTGCTGTCCCTTGTTAGCCTGCTCTTCTGCATTCTGTTAAGCTATAGCTAGACTCGCTTTTGCCTATTAGTAGGCGTTTATAATCGTCTGTACAATAGCTTCTCCCTGCTAAATTAGGGATCGTACAGGGCGTAAGGTAGCGCTGCTTAGGGTCAGTAGGAGCGGGGAGTAGTCGTATCTGTAGGATATAAAGAAGGGGGACAATCCTGTAGCGTTAGCTATATAGCTGTTAATAACTAGCTCCGCTATAGGGAGGAGGCAGTTCCAATTCGTCTAGTCGTAGTTAATGTATACTTAGAGGTACGCTTCTAATGTCGAGTTGACCCTCTCTGTAGCGCCGTTCGTCTGCAGGTGCTATACGGTTAATAGGCGGCGTTCTACGTTTAACAACTGATATACCCTAGCCTAGAGCTAGCTTGTAAGCTGTGTACCCTAGTTAGATACAATTGATCTAGGGAATCCGTACTTGCTAAACGTCGTCCGTATAAATGCCTAAGCAGTGTCCTTAGCTATAGTAGAGCCTATTCCCTCTAGTATTACCCCCTTCGTTAGCTTGTCTATAACTACCATAATGTTCCGCTATTCCTCGCTCTTAAGGAGGTCTGTAATAAAGTCTACTGTTAGGTCTTGCTAGGGCCGGTCCGGTATTAGTAGGGGTTTTAGCAGCCTGTGCTTGAGTTTACACTAGGGCTTCGTCTGTCTACAGATATCGCAGTTCTGTACAAACTATAGATGTCCTTTGCTATCGCCGGCTAGTAGTAGTCCCTAGTAACAATTTTGTACGTCTCCTCGCGTCCTAGATGTCCGGTCGCTATTAAATCGTACGCCTGTTGTATTAAGCTCGTACGGAGCTTCTCGTCTGCTAGGAGCTAAATCCGATTCCTGAACTTTAGGTTGTTCTCCTCGTCTACTGTGCACTCTACTGCTAATACCTTAAGGCGGAGCTCTGCTAGGAGTTTCCGCTGTCCTCCTTGAATTACTGTATAGGTACTTCGGTAAACGTCGTCCTTCTCTACTGCCTCTTCCTATGCCTATAGCTAGGGTTCCTATATGTGTGTCGCTACTAGGCGGATAGTCTCCTCGCCTAGTTCCTCCTTAAACATCTAGAATGTCTGTAATTTTAGCCGGTCGTTATCGTACGTCGTTAGCATGTCCTAATCCTGCCTAGATAGCGCGTCGGCCCTGCTGTTGTTCTTGCCTTTGCAGTACTAGAGTCTTATATTAAAGCGGCTTAGGTACATAGCCTATTGTACGTACTTCTTAGACAGCTTCTAGGGTTGCGTAAAGTATTCGAGGTTCTTATAGTCGGTTAGGGCGAGGAACTCGGGAACCGAGCGGAGTTTACTATCCTACGCGTTGCAACACCGTACAACTGCTAGCAATTCCTTGTCGTAAATAGGGTAGTTGCATTTAGCTAGAGAGTTCTTCTTAAAGAAGTATACGTATAGGTGCAGAAGTCCGTCCGAGCCTACCTATAACAGGATACCTCCTATGCAATACCCTAAGGAGTCGATTTCCAGTATTGTTGTACGTTCTAGATTAAAGGCGGCAAGCGTTAGTCCTGTAGTAAAGAGCTCCTTTAGCCTGTTAAAGCTCCTATTATACTCGTCCGTCTACTTAAACTGTTTGTCCTTATATGTTAGCTCGACTAGGGGGCGTACGATCTCTAAGTAGTTCTGTATAAACTAGCAGTAGAAGTTAGTAAACCTAAGGAATTCTCGTACACCCTTAATACTTATAGGAGGCTTCTATTGCTTAATAGCATTAACCTTCTTCCTGTCTATACTAATGCCTTTCCCTGCCTCGATAATAAACCCTAGGTATTTTATACACTGTACACCGAATTTGTATTTGTCAATGTCGAGGTACAATCCAGCCTATTGCAGTCAATCTAATACTTTCTTAACGTCCTGTACATAGTCTATATAGATGCCGTCTGTAAATACTAGTATATCGTCGAGGTATACAGAACAGATATCGTCTAGTAGCCCTTGTAGGGACCTGTTAATGTACCTCTAGAAGGTTGCCAGTGCGTTAGCAAGGCTAAAGGGGGTAACAAGCTACTCCAAAAGACTATATCTTGTACAGAAGGCGGTTATCTATTTACAGCCTTCCTTAATACGTATCTTGTAGAAGGCCGAGACTACGTTAAGCTCAGTAAACTACTTTGCCTTGCTAATCTGTCCGAAGGTCTCCTTAATTAGGGGCAGGGGGTACTAGTCCTTCTTAGTAATCGCGTTAATGCCTCTGTAGTCTACGCGAAAACGCAAGCCGGCCTTGCCTTCTTTGTAGACAAACAGTACTAGGGCTCCTACAGATAATGTACTTGCGTAAATGAAACCTTTAGCAAGTAGGTCGTCTAGTGTCTTGCGCAATACTAGGAGTTCTCTAGAGGACATGTTATACAGCGGGCTGTACAGTACTTCGGGCAGACTCCTATCTAGACGGGGCTCTAGCTAGATGTCGTAGTGAATTCCTTCTCCTTAGTATAGGGGCAGTTTCGAGGCTAATTTTGGCTCGAAGAGGTCTAGGTATCCTGCATATTCCGATAGGAGTTTCGTATAGAGGTCCGTCGCTTTCTTAGGCGCTGATGCCTTCTTAATGTCTGTAGTCGCAGTGTTGACCTCGGCGCTAGCGTTAGCTTCGGTCTTAGCATTGCCGCCCTGCGGAACTCTCCCTTAGTCTTAGAGCCTCTGCTTCGTTGCTGCTAGGTATAGGCATCCTCGACCGACGTCCAGTTTGCTCTGCTAGCGCTCTATCTATAGCTTCCCTAGTATTAGGTTATACCCTAACTTGTCCTATACGACGTAGAGGTATAAGTTCTGCTTGTAGTGTCCTTGCAGCTCTATCGTTACTTTTACTATATAGGTAATGTCTGGTTCTTGCCTAGTAATGCCCAGTATATATATAGGTACGGTAGGGGTCGTCTTAATGTAGTGTCTCTGTACGAAGTCTTCGCTAATTACTCTATATACTAAACATCCTATGTTAATTAGCGCCTGCACTGTAGCGGTCCTGTTTAGCATAGGTCGTACGATAAACGGCGTAGTCGTTATGTAATTGCTCTTAAAAGATAGCTAAGTAGTGCTTTGATTTAGCAATCTATCTCGTATATGCCTCTAGCAGAGCCTTCGCTTAGAGTCTACTCTTTTCCCGACTCGTTGTCGTCTAAGGGGGACTCTTAGATCTTGTATTAGGGCGCTGCAGTTGCTACCCTTGCAGTGGTCGGCCGTCCCCTAGGTCTCTCTGCTAGCAAAAGCCTGCAATTCTATACAGTATACTCTATCTTGCTATACTAGTAGCAGCTCCCTTATGCCTGTCTCTTGTTAAGTGTAGCTATATCTACCTACTATGCCCTTTTAGTACCGGCCCTTAGCTGTACAGTAATAGCTACTGCTACTCTCGTCGTCGTCGTTAGTTCCTAGTCTATAGCGTCCTGCTGCCGATAGAGGGGCTGTCGTATCTTATAGGTACAGCTTATCTTTCCGAGCCTGCGCTGTTAGTCGTCGACTATCTTAAGGAGATTATAGAACTCCTCGTATAAGGCTAGTCGTATTACACTGTAAGGGCTTAAGAATCTTGGTTTAGAAACTTAAGGCTAGGTATCTATATAAAGGAACTAATAGGCAGTTCCTTCGTCGTCTGCTGCTGTACAATTTGTATCTACAAAGCCAAGCTAGCAATCTCCCTCTGTGTAGGGATGCAAGGTTTACACTCCGTCTAGAGGGTCGGGAGTTTCCCTCTGTATAGTAGTGTAGAGTTTTCCCTCCGTTTAGAGGGGCGACAACTCCCCTCTATATAGGGCTATAGGATTCTCCCTCTGTACAGGAGTAGCGTCGTATCGGTAGCTCTATACAGAGGGTAGGGTCGTACTGGCGCTGCTAAGTTGCAGTCCTTAGGGCGACGGCTAGCTTAGGTATAGGACCTAGGCTAGACAGCGCCCCCTAACAATACCCCCCTCCCTTCTCGTAGTACTTCTTTCGTACAACGGCGTATCGTACACCCTTAGCTCCTAATGTTCCTCTAGCAGGTCGCGATTTCCCGTCTCTGTCTGGTCGTCTATAGGGCCGTCGCTCGTCCGGCTACTAGGTCGTAGTTGCCTTCTTTGCCCTCTTTTATACAGTTGTAGCAGCTGCTCCGGTTGCTATTGCCTCGTATAGCAGGCAGCCACCCCCTAAATATTAAGCCTCTCCCCGTCTCTTTCCCTTCCCTCCTTCTCTTCTATTCCCCTGCCTGCTACCCCTCTACCCTGCCGTCTGCTACTAATATCTAACTACTACTAACCTAGCTACTACTACTAGCTACTACTACTATGCTACGCACTCCGTCCGCCCGTTCCCGCCGCGGCTCTCTTGTAGTTGCCGGCTCTTCCTCCCTTGTAGTTGCTGGCCCTTCCTCCTACTGTCTAGCTAGCGTCCCCCTCTACTTCTACCACTAGCTATAGAACGCCTAGCTTAACTAGCAACTCTGCTTCCGGTTTATACAGGTCTTCGTCTTCTGTACAGTCTAAGCTAACGTCCTAGATACTATACTAATAAGCAGTAGGATGCTACTAAGCTGCCCTTCTACGCCTTCTAGTGTAACCCTATCTAGGTTACGCCTTAGCAGGTCGCTATAGCCCGCCCCTTGTACGTAAACGCTATGCTTATAGCTACCTGCGGCCAGCTCTGTGCTGCCTATACCGACTCCCCCTAGGGCTTATTTAGCCTGTACCGCCTCCCTAGCTTCTAGGCTAGGGTCTGCGCCTCGTATAAGTAGAAGGATAGCTCCCTCTACTGCCCCTACTGCTGTCTAGAGGAGGCACGTAGGGGTAGGGGGGTGCCTTTGCTCCCTAGTGCTGGCCTGGGTAGGGGTCCTGCCTGTTGCAGCGGCAGAAAGGGATAGGACTAAGTAATAGGGTAGACCCTCGGAATTTCGGCTCGGCCCTTCCAGACCGAGCCGGGCCTTGGCACACCACCCCTAAAGCTCTTACCTACTACTACATAGATTCCTTTCCCTCCTTAGTTCGAGATATAGTTATTAAAAAGGCCGTATTGAATTATATCTGCGTACCCGGATTATTATATCTCGAACTCACTTACTACACTAACTCTGCACTGCGCGAAAGGGACCGCTGAACAATCCGGACACCCGAATAACGCACGCGCACCAACACACCAAACCAACAACCCCTAGTACCGTAAGACAGCTATAGAGGGCTTCTTAACAGTAGAAAGCGGCGTTACAGGCCGAAGCAGAAGCAGAAAAGAAAAGACTAAAAGGGCGAGCAGGCGCTCCAGTGTTATTAATAATAAGTTCATTATTAGAGGTTTTACAGCAGAAGAGACCGCAGAGATTAAGGAACAAATAACAGAATACAAGAAAATCTACGACTGCACACTCGAGGAACTTAAAGACTACGTAAGCGAGAGCGGAGTAAGGAAGGTCTACGACGGCATAGACCTTATTAAGAAGCTGTTTTACAGAACCCTAGACGAGAACAGGCAGTTAAGAGAGGAAAACGAAGCAGTAAGGGCCGAAAAGGAATCGGCAGAAACTATTATCGACGTGCTAGAAAACTAAGCCGCGAATCGGCTAGCGCAACTAAAGGCGATAAAGGCTTAGTTAGCTAAAATGGACGTAGCAGCGACGTCGTCGGAGCTACTACATTAAGAAGAACAAGCAGAGACCGCCTTACTAGCAGCCTACAGTTAAGGCGGCACCTTAATAACGTTACTACCGGACCTACCGGCTTTTAGAGGCAGAGACCCTAAAGAATAGGAGGCATTTAAGAAGAAGATAAAGAACAAGATAGACTGCGACTACGCCGGAAACAGTGCCGGAGTTAGATTGGCCTACTTAGAATCGCGATTGGAAGGTAAAGCTTTTTCGTCAGTAGCGGACCTAGAAGAGGTAACTGCCGAGGAAGCGATTAAAGCGCTAGATCAACGCTTCGGAGACCCCTTCCGAAAGAAGACGGCCCGTAAACAACTAGATAAGATCAACTAGAACCGGCAGACGTTCGAGGAACTCTACAGACTGTTCCGGAAATATACTATTAGAGCTAGAGTGTTAGAAGATAAGCAGCTCTACCTACTAAGGCAGAAGCTAAACCCTAAACTAGCTGCAGCTATAGCGTCAGTAGAAGACGAAGACCTCGAAAGCTTCGTGCACAGAGCGAGAGTTACCGCTAGGAATCTAAGCGCTTACGCGAAATCGCGCGAATCGAACTAGAAGCAGTCGATAACGCAGGCAACGCGACCCCCGGCACCTTTCCGGAGAGCACCTTAGCAGCTACCTTATCCGCAGCGTTCGTCGTTCGTCCCTACCTGCTACGCGTATAGAAAGCCTAGCTACATCGCTACGAGATGCCAAGCTACAGATCAGCAGAAGCAGGAGTATCGAGCTACGAAGCAGCAGCTAAGAAAGGCTATCCAAGCTATAGAGCCAGCTCCGAACGACACCGACAGTGTAGAAGCTAGAGCGCTACTACGAATTCTAGGAAAAGACCAGCTAGAAGGATAGACCCCCTATCTAGCATAGACAACAGGGCACTAATACGAACTATATCGCCGGGAGGAGGAAGTATTAACAGCTTCAGCGACCCGCTCTTAGCGGCGGTGGAAGTGAACACGAAAACAGCTATTATCCTTCTGATTACTGTCCACCCCCTTAATAGCTCGCAAGGCCCCCTTTAGTTAAGGGCCTTTATCGACATAGGAGCCCTTATCGGCGCGGCGATCCACTATCGATTAGTTTGGAAACTAATAAAAGGATACAGCTATCCGGTGGAGCTAGCGTTGCCGACGCGGATTTTGGTATACAACGGACAAGACACAGAGAGTGTTACGCACTATATGCCGCTAAGGACTACCCTGGCTAGTCGCACTACGGAAGCGACGTTCCGAATTATATATATCGGAAGGTTTGACATTATTATAGGACAGAAATAGATAAAGAACCAGAGAGCCGTTATTAACGTAGGTAAAGGCACACTCAGATTCAAAACCCTGCAGAGTGGTGTAGCCGCCGTCAAACCGGTTACTGCGGCCGCTACGGAACCGAACGCTTAAATCAGAAGAGCGGGTCTGATAGATCGGCCCGGCCCTCTAAACACGATCGGAATAATAAGCTCGGAGGCTTTAACGACCCTCGCGAGGTCGCCGGACAATAAGATTTACGCTATCTCGATAAAAGACATCGAAGATTACCAGAAGATTATAGCGGAAGAAGAAATAGATCTGTTAGAGGTGTTACCGAAAGAACTCTATAGTTACGCTAACGTGTTCTCGAAGGCTAACTCCAACCTCTTACCGCTCTACTGACCGGAATACGACAACAAGATCCGACTAAAAGAGGGAGCTACGCTGCTAAGAACCGAGCCCCTAAGACGATTGTTGCCGGCCGAGCTGGACCAGGTAGAAGTGTTTGTTCGAGAGAATCTGGCGAAGAAGTTTATTAAGCCGAGCTTAGCCGAATATACGTTACTAATTCTTTTCGTAAGGAAACCCTAAGGTAGTCTCTAACTGTGTGTAGATTACCGAGGCCTTAACGAAGTTACTAAGAGAGACGTGTATCCGCTGCCTCTGATTAATAAGACTATACAGAGGGTAGCGAAGGCTAAGTGGTTTAGTAAGCTGGATATTCGCTAAGCCTTCTACTAATTAAGGAGCGAGCAAGGACAAACGGAAGACCTTACAATATTCACTACGTGCATAGGCAATTTCAAGTAGTTAGTAATGCCCTTCGGACTTACTAACGCGCCGGCGGTGTAGCAACGTTTTATAAACCACACTTTTATAGACATGCTGGAACGATTCGTGTCAATCTACTTAGACGACATTCTTATCTATACTAATAGAACGAGAGAACAAAACACGGACTACATTAAGAGGGTATTAAAGAGGCTCTGCGAGGTCGGATTAAACGCAGACACAAAAAAGAGCGAGTTCTTTTAGACCGAAGTTAAATATCTAGGTCTTATCGTCGGAAGAGAGGGAATTTGGATAGACCCCTCGAAGATCGCCGCTGTAGCGGAATGGAAGCAGCCGAAATCCGGAAACACTACACAAATCAGGACGTTTCTCGGGTTCTGCAGCTACTATCAACGGTTTATTAAGGACTTTAGTAAGATAGCGAGACCCCTAAAGGAGGCATTAAAGAAGGAGGCTGCTGGCCTATAGAATAAGAAGTGCACGGAAGCTTTTATCTAACTAAAAGAAGCAGTGGCCTCGGCGCCGGTCTTGGCGCACTTCCGACTAGAAAAGACGATTTACGTAGAAAGGGACGCTTCCGACTGTTGCGGCGGTAGAAAGAGGTGGGACAGATTAATGGGGTGGACCCTGGATTTTGGCTCGGCCCGGACGGGCCGAGCCGGGCCTTGGCACACTACCCTCTATTAAAGCCCACCACTACCACCACATAGGTTCCTTTCCCTCCTCAGTTCGAGATATAGTTATCAAAAAGGCCGTATTGAATCATATCTGCGTGCCCGGATTATTATATCTCGAACTCACTCTCCACACTCCCCGCGCTGCGCGAAAGGGCCCGTTAAACTATCCGGAAACCCGAATAACGCACGCGCAACCACCAACAACAACCCCCAAGGCACCGTAAGAAGATGGAAGGCTTCTCAGCGGTAGACAGCGGCGTAACAGGTCGCTGCGGAAAGAGAAAGACTGACAGAGCGAGTAGGCGCTCCAGTGTTATTAATAATAAGATCATTATTAGAGGTTTTATAGCGGAAGAGACCGCTAAGATCAAGGAACGAATAAGCGAATATAGGAAGATCTACGACTGCACGATCGAGGAACTAGAAGATTATGTAAACGAGAATAGGATAGGAAAGGTCTACGACGGTATAGACCTCATTAAGACGCTGTTCTACAGAACGCTGGAAGAGAACAGACAACTAAGAGAAGAGACTAATGCGGTAAGGGCCGAAAAGGAATCGGCAGAGACTATTATCGACGTGCTGGAAAACCAGGCAGCGAACCGACTGGCGCAGCTAAAGGCACTAAAGGATCAACTGGCTAAGATGGAAGCAGCGATGTCGTTAGCACCGCCGCCACCGCATCGAGAAGAACAAGCAGAGACCGCCTTACCGGCGGCCTACAGTCAAGGCGGCACGTTAATAACGTTACTTCCGGATCTACCAGCGTTTAGAGGCAGGGACCCTGAAGACTGGGAAGCGTTTAAGAAGAAGATAAAGAATAAGATGGACCGCGACTACGCCGGAATCAGCGCCGGAGATAGATTGGCGTACCTGGAATCGCGATTAGAAGGTAAAGCTTTTTCGCTAGTAGCGGACCTGGAAGAGGCGACCGCGGAAGAAGCGATCAAAGCGCTAGACCAGCGCTTCGGAGACCCGTTCCGGAAGAAGACGGCCCGTAAGCAGCTGGATAAGATCAACCAGAACCGGCAGACGTTTAAAGAATTCTACAGTTTGTTCAGAAAATATGCGATTAGGGCCCGAGTAGCGGAAGATAAGCAGCTCTACCTATTAAGACAGAAGCTGAACCCTGAACTGGCTGCCGCTATAGCGTCTGTAGAAGACGAAGACCTTAAGAGCTTCGTGCACTAAACGAGGGTCACCGCGAGAAACTTAAGCGCTTACGCGAAATTACGCGAATCCGTTCAGAAGCCGTCGCCGTCGCCGCAGGGAACCAGAGCCCCCGTCCTATACCGACAGCGCCTCCAGCAGCCATTTAATTCGCAGCGCTCGTCGTTCGTCCCCACCTGCTACGCGTACGGCAAGCCTGGCCACATCGCTACGAGATGCCAAGCAACGGCCCAGCAGAAGCAGGAGTATCGTGTTACGAAGCAGCTACAGCCGCAGCCACCGAGAAAGACCATACAAGCTATGGAGTCGGCTCCGAACGATACTGACAGTGTAGACAGTGGGGTGCAGTTAAGGATTATAGGAAAAGACCAGCTGGACGGATAGGCCCCCTATCCAGCATGGACAACAGGGCATTAACGCGAACTACGTCGACGAAAGAGAGCATCAATAGCTGCAGCGATCCGCTATCGGCTGCGATGGAAGTGAACACGGAAACAGCTATTATCCTTCTAATCACTGTCCACCCCCTTGACGGATCGAGCAAACCACTTCAGCTGAGAGCTTTTATCGATACAGGAGCTCTTATTGGCGCGGCGATCCACTACCGGCTGGTTCAGAAGCTAATAAATAGATACTGCTATCCAGTGGAACTGGCGTCGCCGACGCGGATTTCGGCATATAACGGACAAGACACGGAAAGCGTTACGCACTACGTGCCGTTGAAGACTACGCTAGCCGGTCGAACTACGGAAGCAACGTTCCGAATCATGGATATCGGAAGGTTTGATATCATTATAGGGCAGAAATGGATGAAGAACCAGAAAGCCATTATCGACGTAGGTAAGGGAACGATCAGATTTAAAACTCCAGGTGGCGGAGCAGGGGCCATCGGAAAGGTCGCCACTGCCGCCGAACCAACCGCCGCCACCGTAGCCGAATCGAAAGCTGCGGCTGCTAATATAACTCCGTCCGATCGTTCCGAACCCCCGGTTACCGTCGGAATGATGAGTTTAGAAGCTATAACGACCCTCGCGAAGTCGCCGGACAACGAGATCTACGCTATCTCTATAAAGGACATCGAAGACTACCGGAAGATAATGGCGGAAGAAGAAGTGGATCCGCTAGAGGTGCTACCGAAAGAACTCCGTAGTTACGCTGACGTGTTCTTAAAAGCCGACTCCAACCTCCTGCCGCTCTATCGACCGGAATATAACAACAAGATCCGACTGAAAGAGGGAGCTACACTGCCAAGAACCGAGCCCCTAAGACGACTGTTACCGGCCGAACTGGACTAGGTAGAGGTGTTTGTTTGCGAAAACCTGGCGAAGAAGTTTATTACGCCGAGCTCCGCCGAGTACGCGTTACCGATCCTTTTCGTACGCAAACCCGGAGGCGGTCTGCGACTCTGCGTAGACTATCGAGGCCTCAACGAGGTCACTAAGCGAGACGTGTACCCGCTGCCGCTAATCGACGAGACCATCTAACGAGTAGCTAAAGCTAAATGGTTTAGCAAACTGGACATTCGACAAGCGTTCTATCGACTAAGGAATAAAGAAGGGCAGACAGAAGACCTTACGACGTTCGCGACGCGTATAGGCAATTTCAAGTAGTTGGTGATGCCTTTCGGACTTACCAACGCGCCGGCAGTGTGGCAACGCTTTATGAACCACACTTTTATAGACATGCTAGAGCGGTTCGTATCCATCTATTTGGACGACATCCTTATCTACACTGATGGAACGAGAGAGCAACACACGGACTACATCGAGAGAGTGTTGAAGAGGCTCCGCGAGGTCGGATTGAACGCGGACACGAAGAAGAGCGAGTTCTATCAGACCGAAGTTAAATATCTCGGTCTAATCGTCGGAAGAGATAGAATTCGTATAGACCCCTTAAAGGTCGCCGCCGTCGCGGAGTGGAAGCAGCCGAAATCTGGAAACACTACGCAAATCAGAGCGTTTCTCGGCTTCTGCAGCTACTATCGACAGTTCATTAAGGACTTCAGCAAGATAGCGAGACCCCTGAACGAGGCGCTGAAGAAAGAGGCCGCCGGCCTATAGAATGAGAGGTGCACGGAAGCCTTTAACTGGCTAAAAGAAGCAGTGGCCTCTACGCTAGTTCTGGCACACTTCCGGCCAGAAAAGACGATCTACGTGGAAACGGACGCTTCCGACACAGTGACGGCAGGGGTCCTTTCTTAATACGGAGACGATGAAACCCTTCATCTAGTGGCTTTCTTCAGCAAGTCCATAACGGAAGCTAAGCAGAACTACGCGATCTACGATAAAGAGCTGCTGGCGATTATTCAGGCTTTCGAGGAGTGGAAACCGGAGCTTATAGCTGGAAAGAGCACGGTCCAGGTCCTTACGGACCACCAATCGCTAACCTACTTTATAAAGACGCAGAAGCTCTTACGACGTTAAGCACGGTAGGCTGCCTACTTATCCGGATTCGACTTCAAGATCACCTATCAACCTGGAGCTTAAAACGGAAAGGCTAACGCGCTAACGAGAAGAGATGGAAAGACCAGCCGCGCGAAAGAAGATCCGAACATGTTCCAGAAGGTGTTAACCGAGCGGATAGTAGACGCAGAGGTGCTGAAAGAGGTAGGGGTCTACGCGGTGGAACCGGCCCCTAAGGAAGAGACGCTCTACAGGAGGGTGGAACGGCTTAATTAACAACAGAAGCTCGGCAAAACCGGTTCAGGGAAGATAATAGTTCCAGAAGAACTAATTACAGAAGTCATTCAGCTGGTCTATAGCTCCGTAGATGTCGGCCACGCAGGCGCGAAGAAGACGATGCAGGCAGTAAGAACGATGTACTGGTTTCCGCGGATCTATAAGCGGATCCACCGGTTTATCGCTAATTGCTACGCGTGCCGGGCCGCGAAGCCACGTCACGGTCTTCCGGCAGGCTTATTAAAGCCATTGCCGATCCCCGAGAAACCGTAGCAGCACATTACGATAGATTTCGTGACCGGCTTGCCGGAATCCGATGGATATAACGCTACGCTCAATGTAGTGGATCGGCTAAGCAAAGAACGCTACTTCATCTCCTGTCGAGCTAGAGATGAAGGAACGACCGCGGAAGAGACCGCACGGATGCTGATTAGACACGTGTAGAAGCACTATAGCCTGCCGGACACTATCACTACGGATAGGGGTCCTCAATTCACCGCCGACGTATGGAAAGCCATTAACAAAGCTCTCGGAATTAGTGGAAAGCTCAGCATAGCAGCTCACCCTTAGACCGATAGTCAATCTGAAGTGGCCAACCGTAAGATAGAAAAATATCTACGAATCTTCTGCGGCCACTATTAAGGAAAATGGGTCGAGATGCTGCCGATAGCTGAGTTCTGCGCCAACTCGGCACTATCTGAAGCCACCTCGCTGGCGCCGTTCGAGATAACACACGGTTATCTTCTGAGGCTGAGTTTCCATCCGCCGAGCGACGCCGATTTGCCAGAGCTTTCTACGTCGTCAAAGAGAGTCGCTGCCGCGGCGGCAGAAGCGCTACGATCTCAGATAGAAGAAGCGATCAAAGTAGCGAAAGAAGCGATAGAATCGGCTCAGAAAAAGATAGTAACTCGAGCTAATAAGAAGCGGTCGCCGATGGAATTCGAGAAAGGCCAAAAGGTATAGCTCAACACGCGAAACCTGAGGCTAAAAGGCAATGCCAAGCTTAATCCGAGCTACGTAGGTCCGTTCAAGATAACAGAAAAGAGGTCGCCGGTGACTTATCGGCTCCAGCTACCGAAATCGTTCCGGATCTACGATGTCTTTCATTCGGATCTGCTAAGCCTGGACCCTGAGAACGGCCTGCCGGAACAGGGGTTCGCCGAACCCCCGCCAATCGAAATGGACGGTAATAAAGAAGAGTAGGAGGTAGAAGACGTAATGGACGTAAAGAAGATAAGGGGGTCCATCAAAGCGAGGATCTCGTAGAAGGGGTAGCCGGAAGACTATAAATAGTATCCGGTCGAAAACCTGCGGAATTCGGCGGAGCTGCTAAAAGATTTTTACGCGCGGAACCCGAAGAAGCCGAAGCCGGAATGGCTCTAAAGCCGATCCTTCCGGAAGAAAACAAAGAAAGCCACGTCCGCTCTACCGGCGCGGAAGCCGATGAAAACGATCGTAAGGTTGCTTCAGGAAGTGATTGCGCTCCCCCACCACCGCGTCGGCCGGTAGCTCGCGCACGCTGTAGCGTGCCAGCGCCGCCGACTGAGCGGTAGGTAAAGGCCTTGGTGGAAGAGAAAAAGAAGAAGAAAAACGACGCTGCGGACGGATCTATATGGACCTCCGAGACGACGCACAGACCAGCCGAGCCGCAGCTCAGAAGACCACAGCTCAGATCAGATGGCGTCGATTACATAAACGCTAAGTGAAGGACTTCAGATGCCGATAACGTAAGAAGTTGAAAAAGAGATAAAAAGGACGTTGTTTTTGATAAAAGACGGAAGAGGTAACGTCGACGTCAGAGGGGATTTTCGAGAAGGAGACGATGAATCAAAAAAAAAAAAAAAAAGCGGAGATTTTCGGATGGATAGGGTAACTAAGCGGTCGAGGGCGACCGCTGGTAAGGGGGGGGGGTAGTGTTGCGGCGGTGGAAAGAGGTAGGACAGATTGATAGGGTGGACCCTGGATTTCGGCCCGGCCCGGACGGGCCGAGCCGGGCCTTGGCACACCACCCTCCATCAAAGCCTACCACCACCACCACATAGGTTCCTTTCCCTCCTCAGTTCGAGATATAGTTATCAAAAAGGCCGTATTGAATTATATCTGCGTGCCCGGATCACCGACACAGTAACAGCAGGGGTCCTTTCTTAATATAGCGACGACGAAACTCTCTATCCTGTGGCTTTCTTTAGCAAGTCTATAAACGAGGCTAAGCGGAACTACGCTATTTATAATAAAGAGCTATTAGCTATTACTCAGGCTTTCGAAGAGGGGAAACTAGAGCTTATAGCTGGAAAGAGCACAGTCCAGGTCCTTACGGATCACCAGTTACTTACCTACTTTATAAAGATGCAGAAGCTATTATAGCACCAAGCTCGGTAGGCCGCCTACCTGTCTGGATTCGACTTTAAGATTACCTATCGGCCTAGAGCTTAAAATAGAAAGGCTAACGCGCTAACGAGAAGAGAAGGAAAGACTAGTTGCGCGAAAGAAGATCCGAACATGTTCTAGAAGGTGTTAACAGAACGGATAGTAGACGCTAAGGTACTGAAAGAGGTAGGGGTCCGCGCGGTAGAGCAGGCGACCGAGGAAGAGACTCTCTACAAAAAAGTAGAGCGGCTTAACCAGCAACAGAAGCTCGGCAGAACAGGCTTAGGGAAGCTAATAGTTCTGGAAGAACTAATTACAGAGGTCGTCCAGCTAGTCTATAGTTCTACGGATGTTGGTTACACAGGCTCGAAGAAGACGATAGAAGCCGTAAGGACGATCTACTGGTTTCCGCGAATTTTCGAGCAGATCCACCGGTTTATCGCTAACTGTTACGTGTGCCGAGCTACGAAGCTACGCTACGGCCTTCCGGCCGGCCTGTTAAAGCCACTTCCGATCCCTAAGAAACCGTAGCAGCACATTACGATGGATTTCGTAACCGGCCTGCCGGATTCCGATAGATACAATGCTACGCTTAACGTAGTGGATCGACTAAGCAAGGAGCGCTACTTCATCCCCTACAGAGCTAAAGATAAAGGAACTACTGCGGAAGAAACGGCGAGAATGCTAATACAGCACGTATAGAAGCACTACGGCCTGCCGGACACTATTACTACGGATAGGGGTCCTTAATTTACCGCTAATATATAGAAGGCCATTAACCAAGCTCTCGGAATTCAGGGAAAGCTCAGTACGGCCGCTTACCCTTAAACTAACAGTTAGTTAGAAGTAGCTAACCGCGAGATAGAGAAATATCTACGAATCTTCTGCAGTTATTATTAAGCTAAATAGGTTAAGGTGTTGCCGATGGCCGAATTCTGCGCCAATTTAGCACGATCGGAAGCCACCTCGCTGGCGCCGTTCAAGATAACCTATAGCTGTCTTCCGAGGATAAGCTTTTAACCACTAAGTGAACCCAGCTCTTTAGAACTGTCTATATCTACCGCTACCTCGTTAAAGAGAGTCGCCGCGGCCGCGGCAGAAGCGCTTAGATCTCAGATAGAAGAAGCAATCCGCGTAGCAAAGGAGGCGATAGAATCGACCTAGAAGAAGATAGTAACTCGAACTAATAGAAAGCGGTTACTAATAGAATTCGGAGAAGGCCAAAAGGTATAGCTTAACACGCGGAACCTGAGGCTAAGAGGCAACGCCAAGCTTAACCCCTACTACGTAGGTCCGTTTAAGATAGTAGAAAAGAGGTCGCTGGTAACTTATCAGCTCTAACTACCGAAATCGTTCCGAATCTACGATGTCTTCTATTCGGACCTGCTAAGTTTGGACCTTAAAGACGGCCTTCTGGAACAAGGGTTCGCCGAACCCCTACTAATCGAGATAGACGGTAAAGAAGAAGAGTGGGAAGTGGAGGATGTAGTAGATATAAGAAAGCAGAGAGGATCTATCGAAGCGAGGATCTTATAGAAAGGATAGCCGGAAGACTATAAATAGTATCCGGCCGAGAACCTCCGGAATTCGGCAGAGCTGCTAAGAGAGTTTTATGTCCGGAACCCGAGGAAGCCGAAGCCTAAGTGGCTCCGAAGCTAATTATTCCGAAAAAAGAAGAAAAGCTGCGTCCGCTCTATCAGTGCAGAAGCCGATAAAGACGATCGTAACAGTCGCTTCGCTGGAGTCTTCGACGCGGCCACTACCTACCGCCGGGTCGACGCGACGGTCGCCGACGCCGCCCCAAACAAATAAAGCGGCGTCGGCACCGCTGGCCCTGCAGTAGGTGAGGTCTTTAGTAGAGAAAGAAGAAGAAGAAGATAGCGAGCTGCGGATAGATCTATATAGACCTCTACAGAGGCGCACAGACCGGTTACGTCGCAGCTTAGATAATCGCTGGACCCGATCAGATAGCTCTTCCGATAAGATAGACGCCTAGTAAAGACGTTAGATAGTAATAATATAAGAAGAAAGAAGGTAAAGAAAGGCGATAGTTTCGAAATAGAAGAAAGCGAAGAGGTAACGATTAAATTAAAAAAAAAAGACAGATAGATAAGTAAGCGGTCGAGGTCGACCGCTAGTAAGGGAGGGGGGTAGTGTTGCGACGGCAGAAAGGGGTGGGACTAAGTAATAGGGTGGACCCTTAGAATTTCGGCTCGGCCCTTCTGGACCAAGCCGGGCCTTGGCACACTACCCCTAAAGCTCTTACCTACTACTACAGAGATCCCTTTCCCTCCTTAGTTCGAGATATAGTTATCAAAAAGGCCGTATTGAATTATATCTGCGTGCCCGGATCAGTAACTGCTAAAGAAGCGATTAAAGCGCTAGATTAACGCTTTAGAGATTTATTCCGAAAGAAGACAGCCTGTAAGCAACTAGATAAAATCAAACAGAACTAGCAGACGTTTAAGGAACTCTACGGACTGTTCCGAAAATATGCTATTAGAGCTAGAGTGTCGGAAGATAAGCAGCTCCACCTACTAAGGCAGAAGCTGAACCCTGAACTGGCCGCAGCTATAGCTTCTGTAGAAGACGAAGACCTTAAGAGCTTCGTGCACTAAGCGAGAGTTACTGCTAGAAACCTAAGCGCTTACGCGAAATCGCGCGAATTAAACCAGAAGCTGTCGATAACGCAGACAACGCGACCCCCTGCACCTTTCCGGAGAGCACCTTAGCAGCTATCTTATTCGCTGCGCTCGTCGTTCGTCCCTACCTGCTACGTGTGTAGAAAGCCTGGCTACATTGCTACGAGATGCTAAGCTACGGATTAGCAGAAGCAGGAGTATCGAGCTACGAAGTAGCAGCAGCCAAGAAAGGCTATCCAAGCTATAGAGCCGGCTCTGAACGACACCAACAGTGTGGACGGTAGAGTGCTACTGCGAATCCTAGGAAAAGACCAGCTGGACGGATAGGTCCCCTATCCAGTATAGACAGTAGGGCACCGATACGAACTACGTCGCTGGAAGAAGGAAGTATTAACAGCTGTAGCGATCCGCTCTCGGCGGCGGTAGAAGTGAACACAGAAACAGCTATTATCCTTCCTATTATAATCTACCCTGTTAAGAAGTTACGCCCACCGCTCCAGCTAAAAGCTTTTATCGGTACCGGAGCTCTTATTAGAGCAGCGATCCACTATCGGTTAGTTCAGAAGCTAATAAAGGGATACGGCTATCCAGTAGAATTAGCGTCGCTAACGAGAATTTCGGCGTACAACGGACAGGACACGGAAAGTGTTACGCACTATGTGCTATTAAGGACCACACTGGCTGGTCGCACTACAGAGGCAACGTTCCGAATTATAGATATCGGAAGGTTTAACATTATTATAGGGCAGAAATAGATAAAGAACTAGAGAGCAGTTATCGATATAGGTAAAGGCACGCTAGGGTTTAAAAACTAGCAGAGCAGAGTCGCCGCCGAATCGGTTACCGTCGTCGCCGCGGAATCGAACGCTACGACCATCGAAGCGGTTTAGATAGATCAGCCCGACCCTCCGGACACGATCGGAATAATAAGCTCGGAAGCTTTGGCGACCCTCGTGAGGTCGCCGGACAATGAGATTTACGCGATCTTAATAAAGGACATCGAAGACTACTAGAAGATAATAGCGGAAGAAGAAGTGGATCCGCTAGAGGTATTACCGAAAGAACTCTACAGCTACGCTAACGTGTTCTTAAAGGCTAACTCTAACCTCTTGCTGCTCTACCGACCAGAATACAACAACAAGATCCGACTAAAAGAGGGAGCTACGCTGCCAAGAACCGAGCCCCTAAGACGATTGTCGCCGGCCGAGCTAGACTAGGTAGAAGTGTTTGTTCGAGAGAATCTAGCGAAGAGGTTTATTATACTAAGCTTAGCCGAATATGCGTTACTAATTCTTTTCTTAAGGAAACCCAGAGGTAGTCTCCGACTATGCGTAGACTACCGAGGCCTTAATAAGGTTACTAAGAGAGACGTGTATCCGCTGCTACTGATTGACGAGACTATACAACGAGTAGCTAAAGCTAAGTAGTTCAGCAAGCTGGATATTTGCTAAGCGTTCTACCAATTAAGGAATTAGAAAGGGCAAACAGAAGATCTACGACATTCGCTACGCGTATAGGCAATTTCAAGTAGCTGGTAATGCCTTTCGGACTTACTAACGCACCGGCGGTGTAGCAACGCTTTATAAACCATACCTTTATAGACATGCTAGAACGGTTTGTAGCTATCTACTTGGACGACATTCTTATCTACACTAATAGAACGAGAGAGCAACATACGGACTACATTAAGAGGGTGCTAAAGAGACTCTGCGAGGTCGGATTGAACGCGGACACGAAGAAGAGCGAGTTCTATCAAACCGAAGTTAAATATCTCGGTCTTATCGTTAGAAGAGAAGGAATTCGGATAGACCCCTTAAAGGTCGCCGCCGTAGCGGAATGGAAGCAGCCGAAATCCGGAAACACTACACAAATCAGAGCGTTTCTCGGATTCTGCAGCTACTATCGGCGATTTATTAAGGACTTTAGCAAGATAGCGAGACCCCTAAACGAAGCATTAGAGAAGGAGGCCGCTGGCCTATAGAATAAGAGGTGCACGGAAGCTTTTAACTGGCTGAACGAAGCAGTGGCCTCGGCGCTAGTTCTAGCGCACTTCCGACCAGAAAAGACGATCTATCTGGAGACGGACGCTTCCGACACAGTAACAGCAGGGGTCCTCTCTTAATATAACGAGGATAAGACCCTCTATCCAGTAGCTTTCTTTAGCAGGTCTATAAATAAGGCTAAACGGAACTACGCTATTTACGATAAAGAACTGTTAGCTATTATACAGGCGTTCGAAGAGTGGAAGCCGGAGCTTATAGCTGGGAAGAGCACAGTCCAGGTCCTTACGGACTACCAGTCGCTTACCTACTTTATAAAGACGTAGAAGCTATTACGCCGCCAAGCTTGGTAGGCCGCCTACTTATCTGGATTCGACTTTAAGATTACCTATCGACCTGGAGCTCAAAATAGAAAGGCTAATGTGCTAACGAGAAGAGAAGGAAAGACCAGCTGCGCGAAAGAAGATCCGAACATGTTCCAGAAGGTGTTAACAGAACGGATAGTAGACACCGAGGTATTAAAAGAGGTAGGGGTCTGCACAGTAGAGCAGGCGACCGAGGAAGAGACTCTCTACGAAAAAGTAGAGCGGCTTAACCAGCAACAGAAGCTCGGCAAAACAGGCTTAGGGAAGCTAATAGTTCTAGAAGAACTAATTACAGAGGTCGTCCAGCTGGTCTATAGCTCTACGGATGTTGGCTACGCTGGCTCCAAGAAGACAATAGAAGCCGTAAGGACAGTTTACTAGTTTCTGCGAATCTTCGAGCGGATCTACCGGTTTATTGCTAATTGTTACGTATGCCGAGTCGCGAAGCTACGTTACGGCCTTCCGGCCGGTCTGTTAAAGCTACTTCCAATCCCCGAGAAACCGTAGCAGCATATTACGATAGATTTCGTAACCGGCCTGCCGGACTCTAGTAGATATAACGCTACGCTTAATGTAGTAGATCGACTAAGCAAAGAACGCTACTTTATCCCCTACTGAGCTAAGGATAAAGGAACTACTGCAGAAGAAACGGCGAGAATGCTGATTCAGCATATATAGAAGCACTACAGTCTGCTAAACACTATTACTACGGATAGGGGTCCTCAATTTACCGCTAATGTATAGAAGGCTATAAACCAAGCTCTCGGAATTCGCGGAAAGCTCAGCATAGCAGCTTACCCTTAGACCGACAGCTAGTCTAAAGTGGCTAACTGCGAAATAGAGAAATATCTACGAATCTTCTGCAGTTATTATTAAGCAGAGTGGATTAAGATGTTGCCGATAGCCGAATTCTGCGCTAATTCAGCACAGTCGGAAGCCACCTCGCTCGCGCTGTTTGAGATAACTTACAGTTATCTTCTAAGAATAAGCTTCCAACTGCCGAACAAACCCAGCCCTTCGGAGCCTCCTACTACTACTTCGTCGAAGAGAGTTGCCGCCGCCGCAGCAGAAGCTCTCCGATCTTAGATAGAAGAAGCAATTAAGGTAGCGAAAGAGGCAATAGAATCGGCTTAGAAGAAGATAGTAACTAGAGCTAATAGAAAGCAGTTACTAATAGAATTTGAAGAAGGCCAAAAGGTATAGCTTAATACGCGGAACCTAAGACTAAAAGGCAACGCCAAGCTTAACCCCTGCTACGTAGGTCCGTTTAAGATAGTAGAAAAGAGGTCGCCGGTAACTTATCGGATCCAGCTACTAAAATTATTCTGGATCTACAATGTCTTTTATTCGGATCTGTTCAGTTTAGACCCTAAAGACGGTCTTCCGGATTAGGGGTTCGCTGAACCCCCGCCAGTCGAGATAGACGATAAAGAAGAAGGATAGGAGGTAGAAGATGTAATAGATATAAGAAAGCTAAGAGGATCTATCGAAGCGAGGATCTTATAGAAAGAATAGCCGGAAGACTATAAATGGTATCCGGCCAAGAACCTCCGAAATTCGGCGGAGCTGCTAAGAGAGTTTTATGTCCAGAACCTAAGGAAGCCGAAGCCTAAGTGGCTCCGAAGTTGATTATTCTGGAAGAAAAAGAAAACCCGCGTCCGCTCTATTAGTGCGGAAGCCGATAAAGACGATCGTAGCAGTCGCTTCGCTAGAGTCTCTGACTCGGCCACTACCTACTACTGCTTTGGCAGGAAGCTCGCCGACGCCGTGCAGCAGCGTCGGCGCCGCCGGCCCTGCAGTAGGTAAGGTCTTTAGTGAAGAAAGAAGAAGAAGAAGATAGCGAGCTGCGGATAGATCTATATAGACCTCCGCAGCAGCGTACAGACCGGTTACGCTGTAGCTTAGGTAACCGCTAGCTCCGATTAGATAGCACGGATTAGATAGACGCTAAGTAAAGAAGTCAGATAGCGACGATGTAAGAAGAAAGAAGATAAAAAAAAAGGGGATAGTTTCAAAATAGAAGAAAGCGAAGAGGTAACGGCAGAATTAAAAAAAAAGAGAGAGAAACAGATAAGTAAGCGGTCGAGGTCGACCGCTAGTAAGGGAGGGGAGTGGTGTTGCAGCAGCAGAAAGGGATAGGACTAAGTAATAGGGTGGACCCTTAGAATTTCGGCTCGGCCCTTCTGGACCGAGCCGGGCCTTAACAAGCCACCCCTAAAGCTCTTACCTACCACTATATAGATTCCTTTCCCTCCTTAGTTTGAGATATAGTTATCGAAAAGGCCGTATTGAATTATATCTGCGTGCCCGGATTACTGCCGGCTAGGAGGTTGTTAAGATCTCTAATAGGGAGTCGACTGCTCTAGTCCTAGGGGGTAGTAGCTAGTAAGCTACTCCTAAGGTAGTATGTAAAGGTTTTCGGACAGTGTTGCTCTTATTCCCTTCTTACTTTTACTCTTATTCTTACCTGTCTCCTAGCTGTTCCCTTCCTCCTGCCCCCTTATATACAATGTAGTATCGGTAGAACCTAGCAGGGTCCTACGTCTTAATTCTCGATCCCTCGACAACCTAAGTTGCCGGCGGCTGCCCTGTACCTAGGGTAGATCGTGCCCCTTTCCGCCGTACAGTGCAGTGTTACTGTAACCGGGCAGGGGGATAGTTCTCCTCTTACCTGTCCAGCGCAGTTGTGTCCTAGAGGGCCTCGTATAGTTCCTACGTAGGCTCTGCCTACCCTCTCTATTTAACTAGGTATTCTACCCTCTTCTGCTTCCTTCGGCTCTTAAGGATTTCTTCTACCTCGTACTCTTCCTAGCCTTTAGTGATAATCGCTAGTAGGCGCGCGTTGTCTGTCGTCTAGTGCAGTAGGTGTTAAGGCGGCAGAAAGGGGTAGGACTAAGTAATAGGGTAGACCCTTAGATTTTCGGCTCGGCCCTTCCGGGCCGAGCCGGGCCTTGGCACCACCACTACGAAAGCCCACCACCACTACTATATAGACTCCTTTCCCTCCTCAGTTCGAGATATAGTTATTAAAACAGCCGTATTGAACCTTATCTGCGCGCTCGGATTATTATATCTCGAACTCACTTACTACACTAAACCCCGCGCTGCGCGAAAGGGCCCGTCGAACCATCCGGACGCTCGAATAACGCACGCGCACACACACACCAAAAACAACAACCCCCAAGGCACCGTAAGAAGATAGAAGGCTTCTCGACGGTAGAGAGCGGAGTAACAGGCCGCTGCGGAAAGAGAAAGACTAACAGAGCGAGTAGGCGCTCCAGTGTTATTGATAATAAGATCATTATTAGCGGTTTTACAGCGGAAGAGACCGCAGAGATTAAGGAACGAATAAGCGAATACAAGAAAATCCACGACTGCACGCTCGAGGAACTAGAAGACTATGTAAACGAGAATGGAATAGGGAAGGTCTACGACGGCATAGACCTTATCGAGATGCTGTTTTACAGAACGCTGGAAGAGAACAGACAACTAAGAGAAGAAACTAAAGCGGTAAGGGCCGAAAAGGAATCGGCAGAGACTATTATCGACGTGTTAGAAAACTAGGCGGCGAATCGACTAGCGCAACTAAAGGCGCTAAAGGATCAGCTAGCTGATATAGAAACAGCGAGACCATCGCCGCTACCGCGGCGAGAAATCTACGCGGAGACCGCCTTACCAGCAGCCTATAGTCAAGGTAGCACTACGATAACGCTACTACCGGACCCACCTGCTTTCAGTAGCGGAGACCCTAAAGCGTAGGAGGCGTTTAAGAAGAAGATCAAGAATAAGATAAGCTACGATTACGCAGCAAGCAGCGAAGAAGACAGACTGGCCTATTTAGAGACGCGACTAGAAGGCGAAGCTTTTTCGCTAGTAGCGGACCTGGAAGAGGTAACCGCTAAGGAAGCGATTAAAGCGCTAGATCAACGCTTCAGAGACCCATTCCGGAAGAAGACGGCCCGTAAGCAGTTGGACAAGATTAACCAGAACCAGCAGACGTTCGAGGAGTTCTACAGTTTGTTCAGAAAATATGCGATCAGGGCCCGAGTAGCGGAAGATGAACAGCTCTACCTATTAAGGGAGAAGCTGAACCCTGAACTGGCCGCCGCTATAGCGTCTGTAGAAGACGAAGACCTTAAGAGCTTCGTGCACAGAGCGAGAGTCACTGCGAGAAACTTAAGCGCTTACGCGAAATTACGCGAATCGAACCAGAAGCCGTTAATAATGCAGACTATACGACCCCCTACGCCTTTCCGGAGAGCACTACAGCAGCCACCTTATCAGTTACAGCGTTCGTCGTTCGTCCCTACCTGCTACGCGTGTGGCAAGCCTGGCTACATCGCCACGAGATGCCAAGCATCGGATAAGCAGAAGCAGGAGTATCGTGTTATGAAGCAGCCGCAGCCACTGAGGAAGACTATACAAGCTATAGAGCCGGCTCCGAACGACACTAACAGCGTAGACGGCGGGGTGCAGTTAAGAATTATGGGAAAAGACCAGCTGGACGGATAGGCCCCCTACCTAGCATTGACAATAGGGCACTGAATCGAAGCGAATCGCCACGAGAAGAAAGCATCAACAGCTGCAGCGACCCGCTCTCGGCGGCGGTGGAAGTAAACACGGAAACAGCTATTATCCTTCTAATTACTGTCTACCCCCTTAACAAATCGAGCAAACCACTTCAGCTAAAAGCCTTCATCGACACTGGGGCTCTCATCGGCGCGGCGATCCACTACCGACTGGTTCAGAAACTGACGAAGGGATACGGCTATCCGGTGGAGATAGCGTCGCCGACGAGGATCTCGGCGTATAACGGACAAGACACGGAAAGTGTCACGCACTATGTGCCATTAAGGACCACCTTAGCAGGTCGCACCACGGAAGCGACGTTCCGGATTATAGATCTCGGAAGGTTCGACATTATTATAGGGCAGAAATGGATAAAGAACCAGAAGACTATTATTGACGTAGATAAAGGCACGATAGGATTCAAAACCCCGGGTAGCGTAGCAGGGACCATCGGAACGGCCGCCACCGCCACCGCCGCCGCCGAGCCGAAAGCTACAGAGCCCGCGAAAGAGGCTCCGTCCGATCGTTCCGAATCCCTGGTCACTGTCGGAACAATAAGTTCAGAAGCTATAACGACCCTCGCGAAGTCACCGAGCAACGAGATCTACGCTATCTCGATAAAAGACATAGAAGACCACCGCAAAATAATGGCGGAAGAAGAAGCAGACCCGCTGGAGGTGCTGCCGGCGGAGCTCTACGATTACGCTGACGTGTTCTTAAAAGCAGACTCCAACCTCCTGCCGCTCTACCGGCCGGAATACGACAACAGGATCAGGTTGAAAGAGGGGGCTACGTTGCCAAGAACCGAGCCCCTAAGAAGACTGTCGCCGGCCAAACTGGACTAAGTGGAGGTGTTTGTTCGCGAAAACCTGGCGAAGAAGTTTATTACACCGAGTTCCGCTAAGTACGCGTTACTGATCCTTTTCGTACAGAAACCCGGAGGCGGTCTCCGAGTCTGCGTAGACTATCGAGGTCTTAATGAGGTTACTAAGAGAGACGTGTATCGACTGCCGCTAATCGATGAAACTATACAGCGAGTGGCGAAGGCTAAATAGTTTAGCAAGCTGGATATTCGCCAAGCGTTTCACCGATTAAGGAACGAGGAAGGACAAACGGAAGACCTTACGACGTTCGCTATGCGTATAGGCAATTTCAAGTAGTTGGTAATGCTGTTCGGGCTCACCAACGCGCCGGCTGTGTAGCAACGCTTTATAAACTACACTTTTATAGACATGCTAGAACAGTTCGTTTTAATCTACTTAGACGACATTCTAATCTACACCGAAGGAACGAGAGAACAGCACACGGACTACATCGAGAAGGTGTTGACTAGGCTCCGCGAGGTCGGACTAAACGCAGACACGAAAAAGAGCGAGTTCTATCAAACCGAGGTCAAATATCTCGGCCTTATCGTCGGAAGAGATAGAATTTGGATGGACCCCTTAAAGGTCGCCGCCGTCGCGGAATGGAAGCAGCCGAAATCCGGAAACACCACACAGATCAGAGCGTTTCTCGGATTCTGCAGTTACTATCGAAGGTTTATTAAGGACTTTAGCAGGATAGCAAGACCCCTGAACGAAGCGTTAAAGAAAGAGGCCGCCGGCCTATAGAACGAGAAGTGCACGGAAGCCTTTAACTAGCTGAAAGAAGCAGTAGCCTTGGCACCGGTTCTGGCACACTTCCGACCGGAAAGGACAATCTACGTAGAAACGGACGCTTCCGATACAGTAACGGCCGGAGTCCTTTCTTAATACGCTGACGACGGCGAGACCCTTTACCTAGTGGCCTTCTTTAGCAAATCCATAACAGAAGCTAAGCGGAACTACGCTATCTATAATAAAGAACTGCTAGCCATTATACAGGCGTTCGAAGAGTGGAAGCCAGAGCTTATAGCTAGAAAGAGCACGGTCCAGGTCCTTACGGACCACTAGTCGCTGACCTACTTTATAAAGACACAGAAGCTCTTACGACGTTAGGTACGGTAGGCTGCCTACTTATCCGGGTTCGACTTTAAGATTACCTATCGACCAGGAGCTCAAAACGGAAAGGCTAACGCACTGACGAGAAGGGAAGGAAAGACCAGCCGAGCGAAAGAAGATCTGAACATGTTCCAGAAGGTGTTGACTGAGCGGATAGTAGACGCAGAGGTGTTGAAAGAGGTAGGGGTCTGCGCAGTAGAACCGGCCCCTAAGGAAGAGACTCTCTACGAGAAGGTGGAGCAGCTCAATCAGCAGCAGAAGCTAGGCAAAACCGGCTCAGGAAAGCTAATAGTTCCGGAAGAACTGGTTACGGAGGTTATCCAATTGGTCTATAGCTCTAAGGACGTTGGTTACGCCGGCTCGAAGAAGACGATAGAAGCCGTAAGGACGATCTACTGGTTTCCGCGGATCTACGAACGGATCCACCGATTTATCGCCAATTGCTACGCGTGCCAGGCCGCGAAGCCACGTTACGGTCTTCCGGCCGGTCTGCTAAAGCCACTTCCGATCCCCGAGAAACCGTAGCAACACATTACGATAGACTTCGTAACCGGCCTGCCGGACTCCGATAGATATAACGCTACGCTAAACGTAGTAGACCGACTAAGCAAGGAACGCTATTTCATCCCCTGCTAAGCGAGAGACGAAGGAACCACTGCAGAAGAGACAGCGCGGATGTTGATTCAACACGTGTGGAAGCACTATAGCCTGCCGGACACTATTACTACGGATAGGGGTCCTTAATTCACCGCCGACGTATAGAAAGCTATCAACCAAGCTCTCGGAATTCGTAGAAAGCTCAGCACCGCCGCTCACCCTTAAACTGACAGTCAGTCTGAAGTGGCTAATCGCGAGATAGAGCGATATCTGCGAACCTTCTGCAGCTATTATCAAGAAAAGTGGGTAGAGGTGTTGCCGATAGCTGAATTCTGCGCCAACTTAGCACGATCGGAAGCAACGTCGCTGGCGCCGTTCGAGATAACCTACGGTTATCTTCCGAGGCTGAGCTTCTATCCGCCGAGCGACGCAGGCTCGCCGGAGCTTTTTACTACTACGTCGTTAAAGAGAGTCGCCGCCGCCGCGACTGAAGCACTTAAGGCTTAAATGGAAGAAGCTATTAAGGTAGCGAAAGAGGCGATGGAATCGGCTTAGAAGAAGATAATAGCTCGAGCTAACAGAAAGCGAACGCCGATAGAATTCGAAGAAGGCCAAAAGGTATAGCTCAACACGCGAAACCTAAGGCTAAAAGGCAACGCGAAGCTTAACCTACGCTACGTAGGTCCGTTCAAGATGGTGGAAAAGAGATCGCCGGTAACTTATCGGCTCCAGCTGCCAAAGGCGTTCCGGATCTACGACGTTATCCATTTAGATCTGCTAAGCCTGGACCCTAAGAACGGTCTGCCGGAGCAGGGCTTCGCCGAACCCCCGCCGGTCGAGATAGACGGTAATAAAGAAGAGTAGGAGGTAGAAGACGTAATGGACGTAAAGAGGACGAGGGGGTCCATCAAAGCGAGGATCTCGTAGAAGGGGTGGCCGGAAGACTATAAATAGTATCCGGTCGAGAACCTCCGGAATTCGGCAGAGCTACTAAGAGAGTTCTACGTGCAGAACCCGAAGAAGCCGAAACCCGAATGGCTCCGAAGCTGATTATTCCGGAAAGAAGAAAGCCGCGTCCGCTCTATCGGCGCGGAGGCCGAAGAAAACGATCGTAGCGGTCGCCTCGGGGAGGTCTTCGACTCGGCCACTACCTACTACCGGTTCGGCAGGCAGCTCGCCGACGCCGTGGCGTGCCAGCGCCGCCGACCCCGTAGTAGGTAAAGGCTTTGGTAGAAGAGAAAAAGAAGAAGAAAAACGGCGCCGCGGAAAGATCTATATAGACCTCCGCGCCGGCGCACAGACCAGCCACGCCGCAGCTCAGATAACCTACGGTTCAGATCAGATAGCACGGATTACATAAACGCTCAGTGAAGGACTACAGACGCCGACGACGTAAGAAACTGAAGAAGCGATAAAAAGAACGTTGGTTTTAATGGAAAACGGAAGAGATAACATCGGCGTTGGAGGGGATTTTCGAGAAGGAGACGATAAGGCAAAAAAAAAAGAAAAAAAGAAAAGAAGAGATTTTCGGATAGATGGGGTAACTAAGCGGACGAGGGCGACCGCTGGTAAGGGAGGGGGGTGGTGTTAAGGCGGCAGAAAGAGGTAGGACTGAGTAATAGGGTGGACCCTTGGAATTTCGGCTCGGCCCTTCCGGGCCGAGCCGGGCCTTGGCACTACCACTACGAAAGCCTACCACCACTACCACATAGACTCCTTTCCCTCCTTAGTTCGAGATATAGTCATCAAAACAGCCGTATTGAACCTTATCTGCGCGCTCGGATCAGTAGGGGGTGTGTGTTTGCTAGCTGTACGAGGTCTATATAGAAGACTAGGTAGATCCCTAGGGGAGTGTTAAGTCGTATGGCGTATGTCCCTACTAATCGAACTACTGTAAACTTCCGGTTCTTTTAATCCAGTTTCTTGCTTAGCTGGTCTGTATAGATGTTGCGCTAGTTTAGCTAGACCTTATCTCCTGCCTTGTACCTTAGTGCAGCCTGCCGTCTCTTATTAACCTGCTCTTCCGCATTCTGTTAAGCTATAGCTAGACTCGCTTTCGCCTATTAATAGGCGTTCGTAATCGTCCGTACGATAGCCTCTCCCTGCTGAATTAGGGATCGTACAGGGCGTAAGGTAGCGCTGCTCAGAGTTAGTAGGAGCGGGGAGTAGTCGTATCTGTAGGCTATAAAGAGGGGGACAATCTGGTAGCGTTAGCCGTACAGCTGTTAATAGCTAGCTCTGCTATAGGGAGGAGGCGGTTCCAGTTTGTCTAGTCGTAGTCGACGTACGCTCGGAGGTACGCTTCCAACGTCGAATTAACTCTCTCCGTCGCGCCGTCCGTCTATAGGTGCTATGCAGTTAATAGATAACGTTCTACGTTCAACAATTAATATACCCTTGCCTAGAGCTAACTCGTAAACTGTGTACCCCGGTCTAATACAATTAACCTAGGGAACCCGTACTTGCTAAACGTCGTCCGTATAAATGCCTAGGCAGTGTCTTTAGCTGTAATAGAGTCTATTCCTTCCAATATTACCCCCTTCGTTAGCTTGTCTGTAACTACTATAATGTTCCGCCGTCTGTCGCTCTTAGGGAGATCTGTAATAAAGTCTACTGTTAGGTCTTGCTAGGGCTAGTCCGGTATTAGTAGGGGTTTTAGTAGCCTATGCTTTAGCTTACGCTAGAGCTTCGTTCTTCTGCAGACATCGCAGTTCTGTACAAACCTATAGATGTCCTTTGCTATCGCCGGCTAGTAGTAGTCCCTAGTAGCGATGCTGTACGTCTCCTCGCGCCCTAGGTGCCCGGTTGCTATAGAATTATATGCCCGTTGTATTAAGCTCGTATAGAGCTTCTCGTCTGCCGGGACCTAAATCCGATTCCTAAACTTTAGGTTGTTCTCCTCGTCTACTGTGCACTCTGCTGCTAATACCTTAAGGTAAAGCTCTGCTAGGAGCTTCCGCTGTCCTCCTTAGATCGCTGTACGGGCCCCTAGGTAAACATCGTCCTTTTCTACTGCCTCTTCCTATGCCTGTAGTTAGGGTTCCTATAGGTATATCGCTACT
Organism: Pseudocercospora ulei; assembly: GCA_016165855.1. Classification (NCBI taxonomy): domain Eukaryota; kingdom Fungi; phylum Ascomycota; class Dothideomycetes; order Mycosphaerellales; family Mycosphaerellaceae; genus Pseudocercospora; species Pseudocercospora ulei. The sequence continues at coordinate 97,477 of JACWNB010000037.1, forward strand.
AGGCAGATAGTCTCCTCGCCTAGTTCCTCCTTAAATATCTAGAATGTCCGTAATCTCAACCAGTCGTTATCGTACGTCGTTGGCATGTCCTAATCCCGTCTGGATAGCGTATCGGCCCTACTGTTGTCCTTTCCCTTGCGATACTAGAGTCTTATATTAAAGCAGCTTAGGTATATCGCCTATCGTATATGTCTCTTAAATAGCTTCCAGGGTTGCGTAAAGTACTCGAGGTTCTTGTAGTCGGTTAGGGCGAGGAACTCGGGAACCGAGCGGAGTTCTCTATCCTACGGTTTGCAACATTATACGACTGCTAGCAATTCCTTGTTATAGATAGGGTAGTTGCACTTAGCTAGGGAGTTCTTCTTAGAGAAGTACGCGTATAGGTGTAGAAGTCCGTCCGAGCCTACCTGTAACAGGATACCTCCTATACAATACCCTAAAGAGTCGGTTTCCAGTATCGTTGTACGTTCTAGGTTAAAGGCAGCAAGCGTTGGTCCTATAGTAAAGAGCTCCTTTAGCCTGTTAAAGCTCCTATTACACTCGTCAGTCTACTTAAACTGCTTGTCCTTGTATGTTAGCTTAACTAGGGGGCGTACGATCTCTAAGTAGTTCTGTATAAACTAGCGGTAGAAGTTGGCAAACCTAAGGAATTCCTGTACGCCCTTAACACTTGTAGGTAGCTTCTATTGCTTAATAGCATTAATCTTTTTCCCGTCTATACTAATGCCTTTCCCTGCCTCGATAATAAACCCTAAGTACTTTATACGTTGTACGCCGAATTTACATTTGTTGATATCGAGGTACAAGCTAGCCTGTTGCAGTCGATCTAGCACCTTCTTAACGTCCTGTATGTAGTCTGTATAGGTGCCGTCTGTAAATACCAACGTATCGTTAAGGTACACTGAGCAGATGTCGTCTAGTAACCCTTGTAGGGACCTGTTAATGTACCTCTAGAAGGTTGCCAGTGCGTTAGTAAGGCTAAAGGGGGTAACAAGCTATTCGAAAAGACTATATCTCGTACAGAAAGCGGTTATCTATTTACAGCCCTCCTTAACCTATATCTTGTAGAAGGCTAAGACTACGTCGAGCTTAAAAACTACTTTGCCTTACTGATCCGTCCGAGGGTCTCTTTAATAAGGGGCAGGCGGTACCGGTCCTTCTTGGTAATCGTGTTAATACCTCTGTAGTCTACGCAGAAACGCAAGCCGGCCTTGCCTTCTTTATAGACAAACAGCACTAGGGCCCCTGCAGATAATGTACTTGCGCGAATAAAACCTTTAGCAAGTAGGTCGTCCAGTGTCTTGTATAGTACTAAGAGTACTCTAGAGGACATACTGCACAGCGGACTGTACGGTACTTTAGGCAGGCTCCTATCTAGACAGGGCTCTAGCTAGATGTTGTAGTCAATTCCTTCCCCTTAGTATAGGGGCAGTTTCGAGGCCGACTTTAGTTCGAAGAGGTCCAGGTATTCTGCGTATTCCGCTAGGAGCTTTGTATAGGGGTCCGTTACTTTCTTAGGCGCTAATGCCTTCTTAATGTCCGTAGTCGCAGTTTTGATTTTGGCCTTAGCATTGCCGCCCTGCGGAACTGTCCCTTAGTCTCGGAGCCTCTGCTTCGTTACTGCTAGGTACAGCCGTCCTCGTCCAACGTCTAGCTTGCCCTGCTAGCGCTCTATCTATAGCTTCCCTAATATTAGGTTATATCCTAACTTATCCTGTACGACGTAGAGGTATAAGTCCTGCTCGTAGTGTCCTTGCAGCTCTATCGTTACTTTTACTATATAGGTAATGTCCGGTCCTCGCCCGGTAATGCCTAGCATGCGTACAGGTACGGTAGGGGTCGTCTTAATATAGTGTCTTTGTACAAAGTCTTCGCTAATTACTCCGTACACCAAACATCCTGTATTAATTAGTGTCCGCACTGTAGCGGTCCCGTTCAGCGTAGGTCGTACGATAAACGGCGTAGTCGTTATATAGTTGCTCTTAAAAGATAGCTAAGTAGTGCTTTAATTTAGCAATCTATCTCGTATATGCCTCTAGCAGAGCCTTCGCTTAGAGGCTACTCTTTTCCCGACTTATTGTCGTCTAAGGGGGACTCTTAATTCTCTTGTTAGGGCGCTGCAGTTGCTACCCTTGCAGTAGTCGGCCGTCCCCTAGGTCTCTCTGCTAGCAGAAGCCTGCAATTCTGTGCAGTATAGCCTATCTTGCTATACCTATAGCAGCTCCCTTCTGCTTGTCTCTTGTTAAGGGTAGCTATGTCTACCTACTGTGCCCTTTTAGCAGCGGCCCTTAGCCGTACAGTAACGGCTGCTGCTACTCTCGTCGTCGTTAGTTCCTAGTCTATAGCGTCCTGCTGCCGCTAGAGGGGTTGTCGCATCTCGTAGGCGCAGCTTATCCGTCCGAGCCTGCACTGTTAGTTGTCGACTATCCTAAGGAGATTACAGAACTCCTTGTATATAGCTAGTCGCATTACGCCTACTAGTCCTATTATAATCTCCTTAGAGAGGCCTACCTCTAAGGTAGTAATTTTTACCCTGTCCTCCTATTAGAGACCTCCTGCCTCTGCTAGGGTCTAGTCGTATTCTGCGAGGAACTCTTGTACAGTCTTGCGTCCTTGCTTTATCGTATTAACCTATAGGAGTGCTCGGCTTTCGCAGTCTAAGTCCTTATAGCTCCTGTTAAGAGCTGTCTAGAGTATTGTCGTAATTGCTATTGCTAGGTTAGCAATAGCCGTCTCGTAGTACAGCAGAATCCGTGCTGCCGCCCTGCCCTTTGATCCGGGCACGCAGATATGATTTAATACGGCCTTTTTGATAACTATATCTCGAACTGAGGAGGGAAAGGAACCTACGTAGTGGTGGTAGTGGGCTTTGATGGGTGGTGGTGTGCCAAGGCCCGGCTCGGTCCGTTCCGGAACCTAAATCCTGGAAGGGGCCGAGCCGAAATCCAGGGTCCACCCCATCAATCTGTCCCACCTCTTTCCACCGCCGCAACACCCTTTAACCTCCTAAAGAGGTATACTACCTTGTCTAGCTTAGTTAGGTATGCTCCTAAGTCGACCAGAAGCTTAGAGCGTATCTAGGCAGCCTAGGAGGGGTACTCGGCTAGAGCCTTACTATCGTAGGTAGTAACGTCGGGGAGTTTGCTCTTAGGGGCTGGGGTGTAGGCTGTCGTCGTTGTAGTAGGGGTCGGATCGCAATCGGACGCCCTAAGCTGTTATAGCTCCTGTTCCTATTAGGAAATTATCGTAGCCTAGTAGCTTACTTGCTGTTCGAGCTGCCTCTTGTGTACTAGCAGCTCCTCGTACGCGCAGTGCATCTAGTCTTGCATAGCTGCAGGATCTATAGGGATGTCGCCGTCTATCTTCGTTGTATTACTGCAGTTACCGACAGTAAGATTAGTTCCTAATATAAGGGCTTAAGAATCTTAGTTTAGAAACTTAAGGCTAGGTATCTATATAAAGGAACTAATAGGCAGTTCCTTCGTCGTCTACTGCTGTACAATTTGTACCTACGAAGCTAAGCTAGCAATTTCCCTCTGTACAGAGGTGCAAGGTTTACACTCTGTATAGAGGGTTAGGAGCTTCCCTCTGTATAGTAGTATAGAGTTTTCCCTCCGTTTAGAGGGGCGACAACTCCCCTCTGTGCAGGGCTATAGGATTCTCCCTCCGTACAGGAGTAGGGTCGTATCAGTAGCTCTATATAGAGGGTAGGGTCGTGCTAGCGCCGCTAAGTCGCAGTCCTTAGGGCAACAGCTGGCTTAGGTCTAGGACCTAGGCTGGACGGCGCCCCCTAATATACGCCTACTAGTCCTGTTATAATCTCCTTAGAGAGACCTACCTCTAAGGTAGTAATCTTTACCCTGTCCTCCTATTAGAGTCCTCCTGCCTCTACTAGGGTCTAATTATATTCCGTAAGGAACTCTCGTACAGTCTTACGTCCTTGCTTTATAGTGTTAACCTGTAGGAGTGCTCGGCTTTCGCAGTCTAGGTCCTTATAGCTCCTGTCGAGAGCTGCCTAGAGCATCGTCGTAGTCGCTATTGCTAGGTTAGCAATAGCTGTCTCGTAGTACAGCAGAATTCGTGCTGCTACCCTGCCCTTTAACCTCTTAAAGAGGTATACTACCTTGTCTAGCTCGGTTAGGTATGCTCCTAAGTCGACTAGAAGCTTAGAGCGTATCTAGGCAGCCTAGGAGTGGTACTTAGCTAGAGCCTTACTATTGTAGGAAGTAACGTTAGGGAGTTTGCTCTTAGGGGCTGGGGTGTAGGCTGTCGTGTTCGTTATCGTCGTCGTAGGGGTCGGGTTGCAACCGGACGCCCTAAGCTGTCGTAGCTCCTGTTCCTGTCGGGAAATCGTCGAGGCCTAGTAGTCTATATAGTCTTCGAGCTAGGTCTTGCATACTAGCAGCTCCTCGTATATGCAGTGCATATAATCCTGTATAGCCGTAGGTTCTATAGGGATGTCGCTAATACGGGGTAGTTAGCCCGTGTTACTACTATGCCTTGCTAAGGTTTATGTATCTGGTACATATTGGTCAAGTTACTTCCGAGTTACTTAATCAGTCCCTTTTGGCTTAAGTGTACCGCGTTACATCAGTCACCGTCTATCTTCGTTATATTACTGCAGTTACCGACAGTAAGATCAGTTCCTAATATAAGGGCTTAAGAATCTTAGTTTAGAAACTTAAGGCTAGGTATCTACATAAAGGAACTAATAGGCAGTTCCTTCGTCGTCCGCTGCTGTACAATTTGTACCTACGAAGCTAAGCTAGCAATTTCCCTCTATATAGGGGTGTAGGATCTTTGCTCTATATAGGAGGCTAGGAGTTTCCCTCTATATAGGGATGTAGAGTTTTCCCTGCGTATAGAGGGGCGGCTATTTCCCTCTGTATAGGGCTGTAGGATTCTCCCTCTGTATAGGAGTAGGGTCGTGTTAGTAACTCCGTACAGAGGGTAGGGTCGTGCTAGCGCTGCTAAGTCGCAATCCTTAGAGCGACGCTAGTTTAGGTACAGGACCTAACGGGGCAGCGTCCCCTAACAATATTGTTGTAGGTAGTGTTGCAGCAGTGGAAAGAGGCGGGACAGATTAATGGGGTGGACCCTGGATTTCGGCTCGGCCCCTTCCGGGATTTAGGTTCCGGAACAGACCGAGCCGGGCCTTGGCACCACCACTACGAAAGCCTACTACCACTACTACATAGGTTCCTTTCCCTCCTTAGTTCGAGATATAGTTATTAAAAAGGCCGTATTGAATTATATCTGCGTGCCCGGATTATTATATCTCGAACTCACTCTCTACATACACCTCGCGCTGCGCGAAAGGGCCCGTTGAACTATCCAGAAACCCGAATAACGTACGCGCACCTACACACACACTAACAACAACCCCTAAGGCACTGTAAGAAGATGGAAGGCTTCTTAGCGGTAGACAGCGGCGTAACGGGCCGCCGCGGAAAGAGAAAGACTAACAGAGCAAGTAGGCGCTCCAGTGTCATTAATAATAAGATCATTATTAGCGGTTTTACGGCGGAAGAGACCGCCGAGATTAAGGAACGAATAAGCGAATACAAGAAGATCTACGACTGCACGCTCGAGGAACTGGAGGACTATGTAAACGAGAATAGAATAGGGAAGGTCTACGACGGCATAGACCTTATCGAGATGCTGTTTTATAGAACGCTGGAAGAGAACAGACAACTAAGAGAAGAAACTAAAGCGGTGAGGGCTGAAAAGGAATCGGCCGAGACTATTATAGATGTGCTGGAAAACCAGGCAGCGAATCGACTGGCGCAGCTAAAGGCGCTGAAGGATCAACTGGCTAATATAGAAGCAGCGAAGTCGTCGCCGCCACTGCAGCGAGAAACCCACGCGGAGACCGCCTTACCGGCGGCCTATAGTTAAGGTAGCACTACGATGACGCTACTACCGGACCTACCTGCTTTCGGTAGCGGAGACCCTAAAGCGTAGGAGGCGTTTAAGAAGAAGATCAAGAATAAGATAAGCCGCGATTACGCAGCAAGCAGCGAAGAAGACAGACTGGCCTATTTAGAGGCGCGACTAGAAGGCGAAGCGTTCTCGCTAGTAGCGGACCTGGAAGAGGCGACTGCTAAGGAAGCGATCAAAGCGCTGGATCAACGCTTCAGAGATCCCTTTAGGAAGAAGACGGCCCGTAAGCAGCTGGATAAGATCAACCAGAACTGGCAGACGTTCGAGGAATTCTACGGTTTGTTCAGAAAATATGCGATTAGGGCCCGAGTAGCGGAAGATAAGCAGCTCCACCTATTAAGGCAGAAGCTGAACCCTGAACTGGCCGCCGCTATGGCGTCTGTAGAAGACGAAGACCTTGAGAGCTTCGTGCACAGAGCGAGAGTCACCGCGAGAAACTTGAGCGCTTACGCGAAATTACGCGAATCGAACCAGAAGCCGTTAATAATGCAGACTACACGACCCCCTGCGCCTTTCCGGAGAGCACCACAGCAGCCACCTTATCAGTCGCAGCGCTCGTCGTTCGTCCCTACCTGCTACGCGTGTAGCAAGCCTAGCTACATCGCTACAAGATGCCAAGCATCGGATAACCAGAAGCAGGAGTATCGTGTTATAAAGCAGCCGCAGCTGCCGCCACCGAGAAAGACCATACAAGCTATAGAGCCGGCTCCGAACGACACTGACAGCGTAGACGGCGGGGTTTAGTTAAGAATTACGGGAAAAGACCAGCTGGACGGATAGACCCCCTACCTAGCATTGATAGAAGGGCACCAAATAGAAACGAATCGCCGCGAGAAGAGAGCATTAACAGCTGTAACGACCCGCTCCTAGCGGCTGTGGAAGTGAACACGGAAACGGCCATTATCCTTCCTATTACGATCTACCCTATTAAGAAGTCGCGCCAACCCCTCCAGCTGAAAGCTTTCATCGACACCGGAGCTCTTATCGGCGCGGCGATCCACCACCGGCTGGTTCAGAAGCTAATAAATGGATACGGCTATCCGGTGGAACTGGCGCCGCCGACGAAGATTTCGGCATACAACGGACAAGACACGGAAAACGTTACGCACTACGTGCCGTTAAGGACCACACTAGCTGGTCGAACCACGGAAGCGACGTTCCGGATTATAGATCTCGGACGATTTGACATCATTATAGGGCAGAAATAGATAAAGAACCAGAAGACGGTTATTGACGTAGACGAAGGCACGATAGGGTTCAAAATCCTAGGCAACGGCACCGCCGCCGCCGAACCGACCGCCGCCACCGTAGCCGAATCGAAAGCTGCGGCTGCCAATATAACCCCGTCCGACGGCCCCGAACCCCTAGTTACCGTTGGAATAATAAGTTTAGAAGCTATAACGACCCTCGCGAAGTCGCCAGACAATGAGATTTATGCTATCTCTATAAAGGACATCGAAGACTACAGGAAGATGATGGCGGAAGAAGAGGTGGACCTACTGGAGGTGTTGCCAAACGAGCTCTACGGTTACGCTAACGTGTTCTTAAAGGCCGACTCCAACCTCCTGCCGCTCTATCGACCGGAATATAACAACAAGATCCGACTGAAAGAAGGAGCTGCGCTGCCGAGAACCGAGCCCCTAAGACGCTTATCTCCGGCCGAACTGGACTAGGTAGAGGTGTTCGTTCGCGAAAATCTAGCGAAGAAGTTTATTACGCCGAGTTCTGCCGAATATGCGTTACCGATTCTTTTCGTAAGGAAACCAGGGGTTAGTCTGCGACTCTACGTAGACTATCGAGGCCTTAATAAGGTTACTAAGAGAGACGTGTATCCACTGCCGCTAATAGATAAGACTATACAGCGCGTAGCAAAGGCTAAGTAGTTCAGCAAGCTGGACATTTGCCAAGCGTTCTATCGACTAAGGAATAAAGAAGGGCAGACAGAAGACCTTACGACGTTCGCGACGCGTATAGGCAATTTTAAGTAGTTGGTAATGCCTTTCGGACTTACTAACGCGCCGGCGGTGTGGCAACGCTTTATAAACCACTCCTTTATGGACATGCTAGAGCGGTTCGTGTCTATCTACTTAGACGATATCCTTATCTATACAGATAGAACGAGAGAGCAACACACGGACTACATCGAGAAGGTGCTGACCAGGCTCCGCGAGGTCGGGATGAACGCAGACACGAAGAAGAGCGAGTTCTATCAAACCGAGGTCAAGTATCTCGGTCTTATCGTCGGAAGAAATGGAATTCGTATAGACCCCTTAAAGGTCGCCGCCGTCGCGGAATAGAAGCAGCCAAAATCCGGAAACACTACCTAAATCAGAGCGTTCCTCGGATTCTGCAGCTACTATCGACAGTTTATTAAGGACTTCAGCAAGATAGCAAGACCCCTAAATAAGGCATTGAAAAAGGAGGCCGCTGGCCTATAGAACGAGAAGTGTACAGAAGCCTTTAACCGGCTGAAAGAAGCGGTGGCCTCTGCGCCAGTTCTGGCGCACTTCCGGCCGGAAAAGACGATCTACGTAGAAACGGACGCTTCCGACACAGTGACGGCAGGGGTCCTTTCTTAATACGGAGACGATAAAACCCTTCATCTAGTGGCTTTCTTTAGCAAGTCTATAACGGAGGCCGAACGGAACTACGCAATCTACGATAAAGAACTGCTAGCTATTATACAGGCGTTCGAGGAGTGGAAGCCAGAGCTTATAGCTGGAAAGAGCACGGTCCAGGTCCTTACGGACCACCAGTCACTGACCTACTTTATAAAGACGCAGAAGCTCTTACGACGTCAAGCACAGTAGGCTGCCTACTTATCCGGGTTCGACTTTAAGATCGCCTATCGACCCGGAGCTTAAAACGGAAAGGCTAACGCGTTGACGAGAAGAGAAGGGAAGACCAGCCGCGCGAAAGAAGATCCGAACATGTTTCAGAAGGTGCTTGATCCGGGCACGCAGATATAATTCAATACGGCCTTTTTGATGACTATATCTCGAACTGAGGAGGGAAAGGAATCTATGTGGTGGTAGTGGTGGGCTTTGATGGTGGTGGTGCCAAGGCCCGGCTCGGCCCGTCCGGGCCGAGCCGAAATCCAGGGTCCACCCTATCAATCTGTCCCACCTCTTTCCACCGCCGCAACACTACCCCCCCCCCTTACCAGCGGTCGCCCTCGACCGCTTAGTCACCCTACCCATCCGAAAATCTCTCTTCTTTCCGTCTCTTTTTTTTTTTTTTTTTTTTTTTTTTTTTTTTTTGGATTCGTCTTCTTTTCCTCGAAAATCCCCTCCACCGTCGACGTCACTTCTTCCGCTTTTCGTCAAAAACAACGTCTCATCATTGCTTTTTCAGCCCTTACGTTATCGGCATCTGAAGCCTTCACTTGGCGTTTATGTGATCGGTGCGCCTGATCCGTGCTATCTGATCTGAGCCGTGGGTCATCTGAGCTGCGGCGTGGCTGGTCTGTGCGCCGGCGCGGAGGTCCATATAGATCTTTCCGCGGCGCCGTTTTTTTTTCTTCTTTTTCTCTTCCACTAAAGCCGAGCTACCGGCCGGCGTAGTGGTGCCTGGAGCTATCAATTCCAGAAGCACGATCGCTTTCATCGGCTTCCGCGCCGGTGGAGCGGACGTGTCTCCATTGTCGGCATCAGAGCCACGCTGGCTTCGGCTTTTCCAGGTTCCGCACGTAGAACTCTCTTAGCAGCTCCGCCGAATTCCGCAGGTTCTTAACCGGATACCATTTATAGTCTTCCGGCCACCCCTTCTACGAGATCCTCGCTTTAATGGACCCCCTTATCTTTTTTACGTCCATTACATCTTCTACCTCCCACTCTTCTTTATTACCGTCCATCTTAACTGGTAGGGGTTTGGCAAACCCCTGTTCCGGAAGGCCGTCCTTAGGGTCCAGGCTTAGCAGATCCGAATGGAAGACATCGTAGATCCGGAACGATTTCGGCAGCTGGAGCCGATAGGTCACCGGCGACCTCTTTTCTATTATCTTGAACGGACCTACGTAGCGTAGGTTGAGCTTCGCGTTTCCTTTTAGCCTTAGGTTTCGCGTGTTGAGCTATACCTTTTGGCCTTCCTCGAATTCTATCGGTAACCGCTTCTTATTAGCTCGAGTTACTATCTTCTTCTAAGCCGATTCCATCGCTTCTTTTGCCACTCTGATCGCTTCTTCTATCTGAGATCGTAGCGCTTCTGCCGCCGCGGCGGCGACTCTCTTCGACGACGTAGCGGTAGATGGTTCCGCGGAGCTGGGTTCGTTTGGCGGCTAAAAGCTCATCCTCGGAAGACAGCCGTGCGTTATCTCGAACGGCGCCAGCGAGGTAGTCTTAGACAGTGCCGAGTTAGCACAGAACTCGGCTATCGGCAACACCTTAACCCATTCTTCTTAATGGTAGCCGCAGAAGGTTCGCAGATATCGCTCTATCTCGCGATTAGCTACTTTAGACTAACCGTTAGTTTGAGGGTAAGCAGCGGTGCTAAGCTTTCTATAAATTCCGAGAGCTTAGTTAATAGCTTTCTATACGTCGGCGGTGAATTGAGGACCCCTATCCGTAGTGATAGTGTCCAGCAGGCTATAGTGCTTCCACACGTGTTGAATCAACATCCGTGCGGTCTCTTCTGCAGTGGTTCCTTCGTCTCTCGCTCGGTAGGGGATAAAGTGTCGTTCTTTGCTTAGCCTATCCACTACGTTTAGCGTAGCGTTATATCCGTCCGAATTCGGCAGGCCGGTTACGAAATCTATCGTAATGTGCTGCTACGGCTTCTCGGGGATCGGAAGCGGCTTTAGCAGACTGGCCGGAAGACTGTAACGTAGTTTCGCGGCTCTACATACGTGGCAATTGGCGATAAATCGGTGGATCCGTTCGTAGATCCGCGGAAACTAGTAGATCGTCCTTATGGCTTCCATCGTCTTCTTTAAGCCGGCGTGGCCAACATCTATAGAGTTATGGACCAGCTGGATGACCTCTGTAATTAGTTCTTCCGGAACTATCAGCTTCCCTAAGCCAGTTCTGCCGAGCTTCTGTTGTTGATTGAGCTGTTCCACCTTCTCGTAGAGAGTCTTTTCTTCGATCGGCGGCTCTATTGGTTCTGGCTCGGTCTGCAGTTCCGCCGCGCAGATCCCCGCTTCCTTCAATACCTCGGCGTCTACTATCCGCTCGGTCAACACCTTCTGGAACATGTTCGGATCTTCTTTCGCGCGGCTGGTCTTTCTATCTCTTCTCGTCAGCGCGTCGGCCTTTCCGTTTTGAGCCCCTGGTCGATAGGTAATCTTCAAATCGAACCCCGATAGGTAGGCGGCCCACCGTGCTTGACGTCGTAAGAGCTTCTGCGTCTTCATAATGTAGGTCAACGACTGGTGGTCTGTAAGGACCTGGACCGTGCTTTTTCTAGCTATAAGCTCCGGTTTCCACTCCTCGAAAGCCTGAATAATCGCCAGCAGCTCCTTATCGTAGATGGCGTAGTTCCGCTTAGCCTCGCTTATTGACTTGCTGAAGAAAGCGACTAGATGGAGGGTTTCGTCGTCACTATATTAAGAAAGGACCCCTGCCGTTACTGTATCGGAAGCGTCCGTTTCTACGTAGATCGTCTTTTCCGGCCGGAAGTGCGCTAGAACCGGCGCCGAGGCCACTGCTTCTTTCAACTGGTTAAACGCTTCTGTGCACCTCTTATTCTATAGGCCGGCGGCCTCTTTCTTCAGTGCTTCGTTTAGGGGTCTCGCTATCTTGCTAAAGTCCTTAATAAACCGTAGATAGTAGCTGCAGAATCCGAGAAACGCCCTGATCTGCGTAGTGTTGCCGGATTTCGGTTGCTTCTATTCCGCGACGGCGGCGACCTTTAAGGGGTCTATACGAATTCTATCTCTTCCGACGATAAGACTGAGATATTTGACCTCAGTTTGATAGAACTCGCTCTTCTTCGTGTCTGCGTTCAATCCGACCTCGCGGAGCCTCTTTAACACTTTCTCGATGTAGTCTGTGTGTTGCTCTCTCGTTCTATCGGTATAGATAAGGATGTCGTCCAAATAGATAGACACGAACCGCTCTAGCATGTCCATAAAAGTGTAGTTCATAAAGCGTTGCCACACTGCCGGCGCGTTAGTAAGTCCAAAAGGCATTACCAACTACTTGAAATTGCCTATACGCGTCGCGAACGTCGTAAGGTCTTCTGTCTGCCCTTCTTTATTCCTTAGTCGATAGAACGCTTAGCGGATGTCTAGCTTACTGAACTACTTAGCTTTCGCTACGCGCTGGATAGTCTCGTCGATCAACGGCAGCGGGTATACGTCTCTCTTAGTGACCTCGTTAAGGCCGCGATAGTCTACGCAGAGTCGCAGACCACCCCCTAGTTTCCTTATAAAAAGAATCGGTAACGCGTACTCGGCAGAACTCGGTGTAATAAACTTCTTCGCCAGATTTTCGCAAACAAACACCTCTACTTAGTCCAGTTCGGCCGGTAACAGTCGTCTTAGGGGCTCGGTTCTTAGCAGCGTAGCTCCCTCTTTTAGTCGGATCTTGTTGTTATATTCCGGTCGATAGAGCGGCAGGAGATTGGAGTCGGCTTTTAAGAACACGTTAGCGTAACTGTAGAGCTCGTTTGGTAGCACCTCCAGTAGATCCACTTCTTCTTCCGCCATTATCTTCCAGTGGTCTTCGATGTCTTTTATCGAGATAGCGTAAATCTCGTTGTCCGGCGACTTCGCGAGGGTCGTTATAGCTTCCGAACTTATCATTCCGACGGTAACCGGGGGTTCGGAACGAGCCGACGGAGCCTCTTTGATCTTCGTAACGTTCGGTTTGGCGTTGGCCACTGTGACCGATTCGGTGGCTGATTTAATAGCAGCTGAGCCGCTGATCGGTTTTCTGAATCCGATTGTGCCTTCTCCTACGTCAATAATCGCTCCCTGGTTCTTTATCCATTTCTGCCCTATAATGATGTCAAATCTTCCGATATCCATGATTCGGAACGTCGCTTCCGTGGTTCGACCAGCCAGTGTGGTCCTTAGCGGCACGTAGTGCGTAACGCTTTCTGTGTCTTGTCTGTTATATGCCGAAATCCGCGTCGGCGACGCCAGTTCCACCGGATAGCCGTATCCATTTATTAGCTTCTGAACCAGCCGGTGGTGGATCGCCGCGCCAATAAGAGCTCCTGTGTCGATAAAAGCTCTTAGCTGAAGTGGTTTGCCCGATCCGTTAAGGGGGTGGACAGTAATTAGGAGGATAATAGCTGTTTCCGTGTTCACTTCCACCGCCGCTAAGAGCGGATCGCTGCAGCTGTTGATGCTTTCTTCTCGTGTCGGCGTAGTTCGCGTTAATGCCCTGTTGTCTATGCTGGATAGGGGGCCTATCCGTCCAGCTAGTCTTTTCCCGTAATTCTCAGCTGCACCCCGCCGTCTACGCTGTTAGCGTCGTTCGGAGCCGGCTCGATGGCTTGAATAGTCTTTCTCGGCGGCTGCGGCTGCTGCTGCGGCTGCTTTATAACACGATACTCCTGCTTCTGCTTATCCGATGCTTGGCATCTCGTAGCGATATGGCCAGGCTTTCCGCACGCGAAACAGGTGGGGACGAATGACGGTCGCGGCACGTAAGGCGACTGGGGGCCGCGTCAGAAGGGCGCAGGGGCTGTCGTCGGCTGCGCCAACGGCGACTGCTTCTGAATCAGTTTACGTGTCGTCGGTTTTCCGTACGCGTTCAAGTTTCTGGCAGTGACTCTCGTTCGGTGCACGAAGCTCTCAAGGTCTTCGTCTTCTACAGACGCTATAGCGGCGGCCAGTTCAGGGTTTAGCTTCTGCCTTAATAGGTGGAGCTGCTTATCTTCCGCCACTTAGGCCCTAATCGCATATTTTCTGAACAAACTGTAGAATTCTTTAAACGTCTGCCGGTTCTGATTGATCTTGTCTAGCTGCTTACGGGCTGTCTTCTTCCTAAAGGGGTCTCCGAAGCGCTGGTCTAGCGCCTTAATGGCGTCGTCGGCTGTCACTTCTTCTAGGTCCGCTACCAGCGAGAACACTTCGCCTTCTAGTCGCGCCTCTAAATAGGCCAGTCTGTCTTCTTCGCTGCTTAATGCGTAATCGCGGCTTATCTTATTCTTGATCTTCTTCTTAAACGCCTCCTACGCTTCAGAGTCTCCGCTACCGAAAACCGGTAGATCCGGTAGTAACGTCATTAACGTGCTACCTTGACTGTAGGCCGCCGGCGAGGTGGTTTCTACGTAGGTTTCTCGCTGCAGTGGCGGCGACGATTTCGCTGCTTCTATATTAGCTAGCTGATCCTTCAGCTCCTTTAGTTGCGCTAGTCGATTCGCCGCCTGGTTTTCTAGCACTTCGATGATCGTCTCTGCCGATTCCTTTTCGGTCCTTACCGCTTCCGTTTCTTCTCTTAGTTGTCTGTTCTCTTCCAGCGTTCTGTAAAACAGCGTCTTAATAAGGTCTATGCCGTCGTAGACCTTCCCTATTCTATTCTCGTTTACGTAGTCTTCCAGTTCCTCGATCGTGCAGTCGTAGATCTTCTTGTATTCCCTTATTCGTTCCTTAATCTCAGCGGTCTCTTCCGCTGTAAAACCTCTAATAACGATCTTATCGTCAACTACACTGGAGCGTCTGCTCACTCTGTCAGTCTTTCCTCTTCTGCTTCTGCTGCGGCCTGTAACGCCGCTCTCTACCGTCGAGAAGCCTTCCATCTTCTCGCAGTGCCTTGGGGGGTTGTTATTGGTGGTTGCGCGTGCGTTATTCGGGTTTCCGGATAGTTCAACGGGCCCTTTCGCGCAGCGCGGGGTGTAGTGTAGAGAGTGAGTTCGAGATATAATAATCCGGGCACGCAGATATGATTTAATACGGCCTTTTTGATGACTATATCTCGAACTGAGGAGGGAAAGGAATCTATGTGGTGGTGGTGGTAGGCTTTGATGGTAGTGGTGCCAAGGCCCGGCTCGGCCCGGACGGGCCGAGCCGAAATCCAGGGTCCACCCCATCAATCTGTCCCACCTCTTTCCACCGCCGCAACAGTGCTGACAGAACGAATAGTAGACGCGGAGGTGTTGAAAGAAGTAGGGATCTGTGCGATAGAGCCGCCGATCGAAGAAGAGACTCTCTACGAGAAGGTAGAGCAGCTCAATCAGCAGCAGAAGCTAGGCAAAACCGGCTTAGGAAAGCTGATAGTTCTGGAAGAACTGGTTACGGAGGTCATCCAATTGGTCTATAGCTCTAAGGACGTTGGTTACGCCGGCTCGAAGAAGACGATAGAAGCCGTAAGGACGATCTACTGGTTTCCGCGGATCTACAAACGGATCCACCGATTTATCGCCAACTGCTACGCGTGCCGGGCCGCGAAGCCACGTTACGGTCTTCCGGCCAGTCTGCTAAAGCCACTTCCGATCCCCGAGAAACTGTAGCAACACATTACGATGGATTTCGTAACCGGCCTGCCGGACTCCGATAGATATAACGCTACGCTAAACGTAGTGGACCGACTAAGCAAAGAACGCTATTTCATCCCCTGCCGAGCGAGAGACGAAGGAACCACTGCGGAAGAGACTGCACGGATGTTAATTCAATACGTGTGGAAGCACTATAGCCTGCTAGACACTATCACTACGGATAGGGGTCCTTAATTCACTGCCGACGTATAGAAAGCCATTAACCAAGCTCTCGGAATAAGTGGAAAGCTCAGCACAGCAGCTTACCCTTAGACCGATGGTCAGTCTAAAGTGGCCAATCGCGAGATAGAGCGATATCTGCGAACCTTCTGCAGCCATTATCAAGAAAAGTGGGTCGAGGTGCTGCCGATAGCTGAGTTCTGCGCCAATTTAGCATAGTTAGAAGCCACGTTACTAGCGCCGTTCGAGATAACCTACGGTTATCTTCTAAGGCTAAGCTTCTATCCGCTGAGCGACGCCGGCTCGCCGGAGCTTTCCACTACTACGTCGTCAAAGAGAGTCGCCGCCGTCGCGGCTAAAGCACTTAAGGCTCAAATGGAAGAAGCTATTAAGGTAGCGAGGAAAGCGATAGAATCGACTTAGAAGAAAATGGTAACTCGAGCTAACAAGAAGAGGTTACCGCTGGAATTTAAGGAAGGCCAAAAGGTATAGCTTAATACGCGAAACCTAAGGCTAAAAGGCAACGCCAAGCTTAATCCGCGCTACGTAGGTCCGTTCAAGATAGTGGAAAAGAGATCGCCGGTGACTTATCGGCTCCAGCTGCCAAAGGCGTTCCGGATCTACGACGTTTTCCATTTAGATCTACTAAGCCTGGACCCTAAGAACGGTCTGCCGGAGCAGGGCTTTATTGAACCCCCACCGGTCGAGATAGACGGTAATAAAGAAGAGTGGGAGGTAGAAGACGTAATGGACGTAAAGAAGAGGAGGGGGTCTATCAAAGCGAGGATCTCGTAGAAGGGGTAGCCGGAAGACTATAAATGGTATCCGGTCGAGAACCTCCGGAATTCGGCAGAGCTGCTTAGAGAGTTCTACGTGCGGAACCCGAAGAAGCCGAAACCCGAATAGCTCCGAAGCTGATTATTCCGGAAAGAAGAAAGCCGCGTCCGCTCTAACTGATGTAACGCGGTACACTTGAGCCAAAAGGGACTGGTCAAGTAACTCGGAAGTGACTTAACTAATGTGTACCAGATATATAAACCTTGGCAAGGCATAGTAATAACACGGGCTAACCCACCCCGTATTACTACCCCCTGCGCTACAGGCTTACGACCTCGTAAGCTGCGCTTACTTACAGGCTACGTATGCTATTGCACAGCCCCCCTATACAGCATACGCAAGCAACCCCCCCCCCAGCAGGTCTGCACACAGCTAGCTGGACCTTTACCGGGTCTGCCTCATTCTGTACGGAGTGGTAGACAAACGGACATACGTTAACGCTGCTTCCACTCTCCTGTTAAAAGATGCGCCCCCTGGGAATTGAACCCAGGCCTTTCATCGTACACTTTCAGCAGTCACTTCCGAGTTAAGTGATGTAACGCGGTATACTTAAGCCAAAAGGGACTAGTCAAGTAACTCGGAAGTGACTTGACCAATGTGTACTAGATATATGAACCTTAGCAAGGCATAGTAATAACACGGGCTAACCCACCCCGTATCACTACCGGCGCCGAAGCCGATAAAGACAATCGTAACGGTCGCCTTCGGGGAGGCCTTCGACTCGGCCACTACCTACTAGCGGATCGGCAGGCAGCTCGCCGACGCCGTAGCGTGCCAGCGCCGCCGACCCTGTAGTAGGTAAAGGCTTTGGTAGAAGAGAAAAAGAAGAAGAAGAAACGACGCCGCGGACGGATCTATATAGACCTCTGAGACGACGCACAGACCAGCCACGCCGCAGCTCAGATAACCCACGGCTCAGATCAGATAGCACGGATCAGGCGCACGGATTAGATGGACGCCAAGTGAAGGACTTCAGACGCCGACGACGTAAGAAATTGAAGAAGCGATAAAGAGAACGTTGTTTTTGATAGAAGACAGAAGAAGTGACGTCGGCGTTGGAGGGGATTTTCGAGAAGGAGACGACGAATCAAAAAAAAAAAGCGGAGATTTTCGGATAGATGGGGTGACTAAGCGGTCGAGGGCGACCGCTGGTGAGGGAGGGGGGTAGTGTTGCGGCGGTGGAAAGAGGCGGGACAGATTGATGGGGTGGACCCTGGATTTCGGCTCGGCCCCTTCCGGGATTTAGGTTCCGGAACGGACCGAGCCGGGCCTTGGCACCACCACTACGAAAGCCCACCACCACTACCACATAGGTTCCTTTCCCTCCTCAGTTCGAGATATAGTCATCAAAAAGGCCGTATTGAATCATATCTGCGTGCCCGGATCAGGTAGAACTAATACGGATGTGAACAGCTAGCAGCCAGGCTTGGCAGGGCCAGGCTTGGCGCACACTTAAATACCTCTACCTCCGCTTGTACGTAGATTCTTCCCTCTCTAGCCTTGGATATAGTTATTAAAGTAGCCGTATTGAATTATCTATGTGCTCAGATCAAGAACTATTAGGCAAGTGTAATAGAGCCTAAGCCTTACTGCTAAGACTATCAAGTGCATGTTGCTAAAACAGATCAAAGGCACTTGTTAGTTCAACAACAATACTAGTACCTAGTACTAGGGTGTACTATACGCTGCTACCAACCTACTCTAACATTGTTACTCGTTCGTAATTGCTAGTCTAGCTATTAAGCTAAAAAAAATACATCACACTAATGTAGATAGACTAGCAGTCACAATGTTTAAGTATCGTAAGAATGATCAATTTACACAGGGAATCATTTCCCGTGGGAGGATAGTATCGCTATAGCAGAGGTATCGTGACAATCCACCGCGAATGGTAGTGAAAGCGACAATGCTGTCGAAATGAGGCGGCCGCCATCCTTCTTGCCGACGCCGTCCGGGATGAGTCTCTGGGAGGGTTCGGGGCAGGCGTCATGGGTATCGACGGCGAAACAACGCGAATGCGACGCACATCTCTAAATCGATGAATGGGTTCAGAGCTACGATAAGTCTAGAGCTTGGCTTGAATATCGCGCGCAGGTCTGCCTCTCATGTCTGGTTCGGGTTGCCTGTCGACGACGAGGCTCGATGCCTTCTGTAGGCTGTCGATAGCCTCTTTCTCGATGCGTGAAACGAGTTCCTGGCATGTTGGAATGTCATGGATGAGGCCGATGACCTGACCTGCAGTCCAGACCTGGCGTCAATATTGTCAGCATCGCGGGTAAAAGTACAAGTGTACGACCGGGCTTACGCCATAATGCGGGTCGCCGTTCAAGAATACCTGCCGACCTCGCTTCCCGCTCACGTAAGGCCCGACGGATTCGAAGTCTTTAGTCTCGGGCTTGTTCTCGATGGCATATGCCTCGGTGGAGACCTTGTTCTTGAACAACCTAGAGGTATTCCTCCACTTTCGGAGCACAAGCTGTGTGTCCGTTTCTGTCGCCCTCACGATGGCCTCTTTGATGTTATTGTGGATTGGTGCTTCGACAGTGCACATGAATCGCGTGCCCATATTGATGCCTTCGGCTCCAAGGTTCAGTGCAGCGGCGAGACCCTGCCCATCGCAGAAGCCGCCTGATGCGATGAACGGGATGGGCATGACTTGCCGCGATCGGGTGAGCAGAATCAAGTTGGTGACATCGGTCTCGCCAACATGTCCTGCACATTCAAATCCATCAATGGACAAGAAGTCCACGCCCAGCTTGACTGCACTCAGCGCATGTCTGATGCTGGTGCACTTGTGGAGGATGACGCAGGGTGGGTCTGCCTCCTTGAGCTGCCTGATGATGGGCCCCGGGCTGTTTCCGGCCGTCTCTACAATCCGGATGCCTTCGTCCAGAATCGCCTGTGCGTAGCCGGAGTAGTCTGGGGGGTTTATCGAGGGGAGCAGAGTGAGGTTGACCCCGAACGGCTTGTCGGTCATTGACCTGCATTTGCGGATTTCCTCGCGCAAGGCGTCGGGTGAAGGCTGGGTGAGAGCGGTGACGATTCCGAGCCCGCCGGCGTTAGAGACAGCGGAAGCCATCTCGGCGTAGCCCACCCATTGCATTCCACCTTGGACCACTGGGACTACACCATTGGGTCAGGTGTGTGTCGGGTCAGTAGCGGGTGAGTCGTGCAGGCTCTTCTCTTCCATACCCTTGATGCCGAGCTTCCTGGTGAGAGCTGTGTTGAATGGCATGGCGGTTGGTGTTCGGGACGGTGGCCCGCAGATGGATGATGTTCTGCAAGAGAGCGATGGCCCGCCGATGGATGATTGTTCTGGAAGAGAGCGATAACGCAAAGAAGGAGGAGAATCAGAGTAGGGCACGGCGGTATTGCCTTGCCTTCTCAGCCGAGGTCATCCGATTGCTTCTTGTCCGCAAGTGTAGGCGTGTAGTCCGGCCGCCGTGGCGCCCGCCGTGGCGTCGGATACATAACCTCGCAATATGAATATGGTCATTGTGCTCGGATATGGAACAACTCGTGCTCGGATATGGAACAACTCGTGCTCCGATTTGGAACAACGTGTGCTCGGATGATATGGACGAGGTGAAGCCGACTGCTGCACAGAATTACTCACCAAGATTTATAACCAACCATGTACTCCCCTACTTGCTCACACCACATGCAATATGTCAAGACATGCCCATTGGTTCACCGCGTGGCCATCGCCATGCCCGCTGACCATCCTGCTCCGGAAACACGGCCATCCCGTTTCCAGGGCCGGTCAGAGCGCTTCGCGAGGGGATTTGCCGTTCATATGAATGCCGTTCATATAAGGCATATGCCTCCTGCCTGAGAGCTATCACTCCTGGTGCAGAACAGCCGTCTTCTTGCTGCCACCTGTCATGGACGATCCTTCCATCACCGTAACAACACCCGTCAAGCAACAGCTCGCGCATTGTTCGTCTTGGCCACAACCATGCGAGAAGTACTTCGAGATTCGTTCTTTGGACAACTCGTACGCTCTGCCACTGGAACCAAGTACTTCAGGTTTCCAGAAGAAGAGCCCGGGTTTGAGATGCCCGGGCAATATCTGTTGCCCGCAGAACGCGTCAAGCGTCGAGTCGAGATTCCTGCTCGCTCGGGAGTTCCCCGCGAGGCTCTGAGCGATGAGGAGGCCGCTACAGACGAGGACGACGAGGTCGAGAAAGCCGGATCGACCGGGCGGGATGGAGATCATCAGGCTGGAGGCCACCGTCTCAGAGATCCGCCCGTCACCGACAAGGACGAACCGGTCGATGGTCGAGCTGCCGATTCCGGTGCCATAACCGTGACGTGGTATTCCGACACTGACCCCGGCAACCCTCACAACTGGTCCAGCAAGAAGAAACTGTGGGTGGGTTGGATCATCCTGCAATACACGCTCGCCGTATACATTGCAGCCTCGCTCTACACTGCCGCACTGCCGACCATGATGGAACGATGGAATCTCGGACGTGTTGCAGCTTCGGTGGGACTGTCTATCTACGTGGTCGGGTACGGTCTCGGGCCTCTCATCATGTCCCCTCTGAGCGAGATTCCCTGGATCGGACGGAACCCTGCCTACGTGGTTGGGTTCTTCCTGTTTTGCATCATCTCGGTTCCCATCGCTTTTGTCGACAACTTTGCCGGAATGCTCGTCCTGCGTTTCTTGCTCGGTGTGGCGGGCTCGCCCGCTCTCGCGACCGGAGGTGCCAGCTACGGTGATTTCTGCGACGGGATGCAGCTGCCATACGCCATCGCGATATGGGCTGGCGGAGCTTCTTCGGGCCCGTCACTTGGACCTCTGATCGCGAATTTCGCTGCCGACGCCCATTGGCGCTGGCCGTTCTACGAGACTTTGCTCATTGCTGTCCCGACCTGGATGGCCATGTTCTTCTTCCTGCCGGAGACTTCGAATGATCGGATCCTGCTTGGCCGTGCCCAACGCCTGCGGAAGCTCACCGGCCGTTCCGACATCATGGCCGAGTGTGAAATCCGCGCACACAAGCTTCGGACCAAGGAAGTCTTGTGGCGGGCACTTGTCAAACCCTGGGAGATCAACATGAAGGATCCTGCCGTGCTCTACACAACCGTCTATCTCGGGTGAGGTGCCTTATTGACAATCGCGTGCGCGGCCCAGGCTAACACATGCCAGTCTCGCCTACGGTATCTATTACTCCTTCTTCGAATCTTTCCCCATCGTGCTCGTCGAGACGTATCACTTCACGATGGGCACGATGGGGATTGCCTTTCTTTCCATCGCCCTGGGCTGTTTGCTCGCCGTCGTGGTCTGGTGCGCCTTCTTCTACTTCGTTGCCGACAAGCAAATCCAGAAGGTGAAGCTGGAAAATGTGCCGCCCGAAGCACGTCTCGCCCCCGGCATGGTCTTTACGTGGTTCATTCCGGCAGGGCTGTTCATCTTTGGTAAGCAGCTGTCGGGATTGTGGACGTCACGACCGCGAGTCGCTCACGTTGCTTCAGCATGGACCTCACGAGAATCAATCCACTGGATCGTGCCTCTGATCGGCGTCACGATTTCGATGATGGGCAACTTCATCATCGCACAGTGCGTGCTGATCTACCTGCCCTTCTGCTACCCGCGTTACGTGGGATCGCTCTTTGCGGCAAACGGATTCTCGCGCGCCTTGCTTGCCGCTGCCGCCGTCCTGTTCTCGATCCCCATGTTCGACAACCTTGGCATCGACTGGGGTGTCAGTCTCCTGGGCTTCTTGACTGTTGCATGCTCCCTCGGCATTTTCGTCCTGTACTTCTTTGGCGCAGCTCTTCGGAAGAGGAGTAAGTTTGCCGAAACATGAGAGACGGCCAAGCATTTGGGGTGGGAGAGCACCAGGGAAGAGATGGATGTCAGCCATCGAAGAAGTAGACATGCGATACGATGGTGGCGGGATGCAATGTCGTAAAGTGAGGTCGTGTGTGAAATGTATGATGCGTTGGGAAGGGGTATGCTGAAGCAGACAGTCGGGAGCACACTCTTTTGTGCTTACCACATCATTCCACTCACGTCCTCAGCAAGTAAACCTCTTCGGGCCAGTTCTGAGGACGCGTTGTCTGGCACGATATTGAATAAGAACAAGGCCTACGCTTCTCACCCGGCTTGCTTCACCAATACTGCCATCAAAGCCGAACCATTCACCTGTTCCCGCAGACTTCATCGACCATCACATTCACGTCGACCGCAATCAATGGCAAACATGTCTCTCCACCACGTCATCGCCACCGGCCTAGCTGTGGTCTCCATGGCCTCCACAGTTGCCGCTGCACCAGTGACGGCACCGCCAATGACGACACCACAGATCTATCGCCACCGGCTCATCGAACCATGTGATACTACTGGAGTCACAACATACCCGTGTCTCTTTTCAGACGAGCTGATCATCCGCGAGGACCAGCACACGGCACTCAAGGATCTCCCCGATTGCCACTGGAGCAGCGGTGGAAGTTTGCCGTGCGCCACATTCAACGGAGAGCTCATTCTGGACGCGGAGGACGCCGACAGTGTAGTGGGACTGGGCCACCCGAAGCACGAGGCCGGCACCAAGCGCGACCCGCCCGCCGTCCATCCAACGTGCGACTTCTCGACCAAGTCCATCGAGCTTCCGTGTCGTCACGGCGACCTCCTCGTTACCGAAGAGATTTGGAAGCAATGGCTCCCGGTGAAGCCCCACACCCTCAATCCGGATGATCAGTGGCAGAGGAACGCAGGGCTTCCAGCAGCAGCAGCACCACCACCACCACCACCCCATGCCCATCGTCCGGACGATCCACGGGGAAAGGAGGACAGTGCTGGCAATCGAGCAGCGTGGCGGAGCACGATCGAGGCGTTGATCGGCTGGCGCGAAGAGCACAAGCCGTGCGACCCAGTCAGCCTCGAATTGCCGTGCATGCATCGCGACACCACCCACCAGGACGGGCCGAACTTGGCCCAGACACCCGGTGCCAGCACGGCTGACGCCGGCCCGGCCACGGCCACGCCGCGCACCGCCCTCCCCCCGATCGGCCACGTCGTCGACGCCGCCGGCCTTCTGATCCCGACCGACACGCACCCGACTCTCACCGGCTCCTCGGCCGCGCGGCGCAAACGCTCAGACGCCAACGGCAGTGCTTTCCACACGCCCGTTCCCGCCGTCGCCCACCCCGTCGCCGGCATGTCTGCTCACCGTGGCTCCCACGACTCCCCACCATGATGCAGTGGCGGTGGCGCAACCGCCGTCGGAGGCCCCGCACGCGGCGTCGGCCTGAATGCGATCGGCTCGGCTGCTGTCAAGGGGGAAGGGAGGGGAAGTCCGAATGGGATTCGCGAGGGTTGTTGCTACGCTCGTCGGCCCGCAGGACGACGGCGAAGCAGCGCAGGAGAGGCGGCGAGTGAGTGAGTGAGTGAGTGAGTGAGTGAGTGAGTGAGTGAGTGTGTCTGTGTGTGGGGGGGGGGTGGGTGGGTGTGTAGGTGTGTATGTAGGTGTGTGTATGGAGGTGTGTGTATATAAGTGTGTGTATGAGTGTGTGTATGTAGTTAAGCGTGTATGTGAGTGTGTGCATGTAATATGTGAGTGTGTGGGTGTACCCTTGCGGCGGCTTGGCCCGGCCCGACACGGCCCGACACGGCCCGGCACGTTTTTCGCCCGAAGCAAGCAACTATGGCGAGAAAGAGCTCTCCAGCAACTCGGAGGGAAAGTGCAGATGGATGGTTGCATAGTTGACTACAACACCACCCACCACATTCCCGCCACATTATCGCCTCTGCACTGCTTCCGCCGAATGCTCTAACCAGAACGAACGCGCGCACGATCCGCTCTGGAGGGCCACTGGAGTCCAGCCGGATGCGGCATTGACGATTCCATCATTGTCGCCAGTACCAGTAGTTACCAGAACCGCCGCCACCAGCACCGGCGCCACCACCACCGTTCCCATACCGCCACCGCCACCACCGCGCGAACACCACCGCCGCCGCTCCCACATTGCGGCCACAACGTCACCATACCGGCCCCAACTTCACCATACCGGCCACAACTCCACCATACCGGCCACAACTCCACCATACCGGCCACAACCCCACCATACCGGCCACATCTCCCCCACCACCGCCACAACTCCATCACCACCGCCCCCACGGCCCCGGCCGCACACGCACGCCAAGTTGGTCGGCAGCCAGGCTCACCGCACGGCCGTGAGAGCCATGGTGGACAGCGCTGCCGCCTGAGTGACACCGCTTGATCCCAGGCTGCTCGGCCTGCACCGGGCTACGCGACCGTCATCCGTGGCCATGGCCGAGCGGACGATGGAGGCGTACGAGGCCAAGCTCCAGGATGCGTCGCTCGACTGCAAGGCCAAGTTCCTCCTCCTCACCGAGCTGCGCGATCAGCTCGACGGCCTCTGCCAGCCGCCCACATACGCCGCCTTTCTCGCCACCTTCGTCCCCATCTTCCTCGCCACCCTGTCCGGCGCGCCCGTGTTCACGTCGACGTCGCCCGAGCAGAAGGTGCGGCAGTGCGTCCTGGAGATCCTGCATCGCCTGCCCGTCTCCTCCGACGGCGCCGCCATGGAGCCCCACGCCGAGCGCATTGCCGACAAGTGTCTGGAGCTGGTCCGGGTCGAGAACGAGGACAACGCGGTCCTCTGTCTCAAGATCGTCATGGACATCTGCCGCTACCATACCAAGACGGCCGGTGTGGCCGACAAGGCCCAGCCCTTCCTCGACCTCATCCTCGACATCTTCGACGGCGTGGAGCGCACGGTCAAGCACACGTTTGAGTCGCAGTCCCCCGTGCCGGCGACCGCGGGCCTGTCGGGCACTCTCGACCACAGCGGCACGCCCGCGTCGCCGGTCGCCGCCGCCGCCGGTCATGCGCTGGGCGCCGATGCCGCCGAGCACACCACGCGACAGCTGGTCAAGGGCATGCACAGCTTCAAAGTCGTGGCCGAGTGTCCCATCATCGTGGTCTCCATCTTCCAGGCGCACCGTGCGCTCTCCGGCCGGAACGTCGCCAAGTTCACGCCTCGCATCAAGCAGACGTTGCTGCTCGAGGCAGGCCCTCAGAGGAAAGCCCACGACGAGGCCAAGGCGAATGGCACCATCTTCACCGGCGTCGCCAAGGAGATCAAGGCCAAGGGCCACTCCGGCGCTTTCAGCGATCTTGTCACGGCCCAGGTCAAGACCATGTCCTTCCTCGCCTATCTGTTGAGAGCCTACTCGTCCTCGCTGACCGACTTTCTCCCACACCTGCCCGAGCTGACGGTTCGCCTCCTTCGAGACGTGCCCCGCAGCTCGACGGCCACTCGAAAAGAACTGCTGGTCGCCATCCGGCACATCATCAACTTCAATTTCCGCTCCGTCTTTCTGCCCGTCATTCTGCCGCTTCTGGACCCGAATACCTTGGTCGGGGATTCGCTCACGGCCGACATCACTCTGCGCCCGCTCGCGTACACCATGTTGGCAGATCTGATACATCACGTGCGCGAACAGCTCAACGCCACGCAGATTGCGCGCGTGGTACAGGTCTACGTCGGCCATCTCACGGGCGACGATGGCGTCGAGGTCCCAGGCACCAGCTATCAGACCATGTCGGCCAAGCTGTTACTCAACATGGCTGAATGCATGTCGAAAGTCGAGGACAAGAAGAACGCTCGCTTCTTGATGATGAACGTGCTCAACGGCATCGTGGACAAGTTTGCCGCTATGAATCGTGCCTACCCCAATGCCGTCAAAATCTCCCGCCAGCAACAGCAACACGCACACTCCGCCCCCGACGCCACGCCGGAGAACTATCTCGCGACCAAGGATTCGCGCCCGGACTGGGATGAGACGGACATCTTCCACGCCATGCCCATCAAAGCCGTCAATCCCAAGGACCGGGCGATGGATCCGGTGACCGAGAACAAGTTCCTGTTCAAGAACCTTCTGCAGGGACTCAAGCAGTTCTTCTACCAGCTACGCAACAGCAATCCGCCCAAAATCAAGCACGAGGTTGACACGACCAGCGCGCCGCCACACTGGAACGAGCTGTCCTCGGGCCTGGAAGCCGAAGAGGTCGAGGTGCTCATCAAGCTTTTCCGAGAGGGCGCCAAATGCTTCCAATACTATGCACCCCTCGACTCGACGGCACACACCATCCTGCCGAACGAGCCGAGTCCCAGCATAGCGACGACGGCTAACAGCAAGGAAGAAAAGGACCTCTTGGAGACATTCGCGACCATATTTCATCACCTCGATCCCGCCGTGTTTCACGAGATCTTCATCTCGGGCAATCCATCGGGAATTTCATTCCTGTACTCGCAGAGCTTCCAGCACCCCGCCCTCTTGCATATCCCGCAGTTCTTGCTGGCGAGCGAGGCGACGAGCTCGGCATTCTGCGGAATGCTTTTGAAGTTCCTCATGGGCAAACTGGACGAGGTCGGCGAGGCGGATGCGGCCAAGACGTCGGTTCTGCTGAGACTGTTTAAGCTATCCTTCATGGCCGTGACCCTGTTTTCCCAGCACAACGAATCGGTCTTGCTCCCCCATGTGCGCGAGCTGATCACCCGGTCCATCGAACTCTCCATCACCGCGGCCGAGCCCACCAATTACTTCTTATTACTGCGGAGCCTGTTCCGAAGCATCGGAGGTGGTCGTTTCGAACACCTCTACAAGGAGATCCTGCCTCTGTTGGAAATGCTTCTCGAGGTTCTCAACACCCAACTCGCCGCCGCTCCCGATGGCAGCACTCGAGACCTGTTCGTCGAGCTGTCGCTCACGGTGCCGGCCCGGTTGAGTCATCTGCTCCCCCATCTCTCCTATCTCATGCGCCCGCTCACCGTGGCGTTGCGCTCCGGGGAGCCTGCATTTGCATCGAGCCAACGGACATCCTCCAACGACCGGTCTTCGAACGACAGTCGTGCCGGCGGACCGAGTGAACTGACCGCACAAGGTCTGCGAACCTTGGAGCTCTGTGTCGACAACCTCACGGCCGATTACTTGGATCCCATCATGCAGCCGTGGATGGAGGAGATTATGGGGAGCCTGTGGCGCATGCTGAAGCCAGCAAGCTTGACGGGTGGAACTGTGCCCGGTCCGAATGGGCCTGTCACCATCGGCACCGGTCACCAGGGTGCACACACCGCCGTCAGGATCCTGGGAAAGCTCGGTGGGAGGAACAGAAAGTTCCTCGTGAATCCCCCTGAGCTGGACTGGAAATCATACTCCGACGACGAAGCCAGTTACGACCTTCGCTTCATCGGTGCGATCAGCAACGGCGGCGAGCGTGCGATGCCGGCACGCCTGGGCATCGATACAGCGATCGACAAATTGCGCGAGTCCCCGAAGACCGCTGCTCAAAAGGCGTCTGACGAGTACCACAAGCGTCAATCCTTCAAGTTCATTGCCGCGCACGTCAAACTGCTCATCGGCCCGGACAGCCTGCCAGAAGATTCCGCTCGACTGCTGAGGCTGCAAGCCGACGATTGGTCTTCCAAGAACTTCGACTGGGGCACCGATCTATTCGCCGAGTCCCAGCGGGCAAAGTCTACCGACAAGCGCGACGAGCAGCAGAAGACGTTGTTGAAACTCCTCAAAGCCGTGGTGTTTGCCACTAGCATCGATCATCTGAGAGAGGATGCCGATCGATTCCTGCTGGGCACGTGTCGTCACTTCATGCTGCTTGAGCTGGGAGTGGCCGTGGCGAGAGAAAGGCACAATCGGCGACCGTTTGACGTCCGCTCGGGCGAAGGGCCGGTGTTCATCGACACCTCCACTCTGGCCGATGCGTTCCGCGAAAGCCTGGCCTCTGACCAAAAGGTCGTCCGAGAGACGGCAGAACGGGCCATGCAGGCCTGCTTCCAGTTTGCCGTCACGCTCTTCGGCTCGGCGGCCAAGGCGGAGAGTCTCCCCTTCTTCAGCAAGCTGGCGGAGGCGTTTTGCCATGCCTGCTACGAGGAGGAGTGGTTCACGAAGAACTCGGGCACCCTGGGCATCACCATCCTCATCGACAAAGACAAGATGCCGTTTTCCGACTCCTTCACCAACGAGCGCATGACCGAGATGCTGAGGGCTCTGTTTTTCGTCATCAAAGACATCCCGCAAGAGTTGCCCGCCACCATCCGAGTGCAGGCCCAAGACACGATCGTCTCGTTGGTGAAGCGCTTCGGTGGCAGTGGTGTCGACGCGAAGGGCGATGTCGAAAAGAAAGAGAGCAAGCTGCACATGCACGCCAAGCACCTCGTCACCGAAGTCAATCACATGAACCGGCACGTGCGGGAGGCGGCTCGGTCTGCTCTGCGTGCGCTCGCAGCGTCCTTCGACATGCCACACCACGAACTGCTCGCGCCGGTCAAGGATGCGTTGACCTTCGGCATCTTCATCAAGCCCTTGAGGGCGTTGCCGTTTGCCGCTCAGATCGGCTACATCGATGCCATCAACTTCCTGCTGGATGTCCCTCAGGACCGGGAGGTCCTCCCTTTCGACGACAACCTCAACCGGCTGCTGTTCGAGACCCTGGCTCTCGTGGACGCCGACGACGACAGCCTTGCACCCAAGCCATACGAATTCCGGACCGCCGAGAACATTGTGAGACTTCGCGTCGCTGGCCTCAAGCTCTTGGCCACGGCAATCAAGCTTCCAGGCTTCGGCGCCACTGCCACACCCACGCAGCAGGGTGCGCCAGGCCAAGCCCAAGGGGGTCAGCATCGAGCGAGGGTCATCAGCACCTTCTTCAAGAGCCTGTACAGCACCAACCATGATGTGGCCGGCGCCGCGAACGCAGGACTGAAGACGGTGCTGCAGTCCACGTC
Organism: Pseudocercospora ulei; assembly: GCA_016165855.1. Lineage (NCBI taxonomy): Eukaryota > Fungi > Ascomycota > Dothideomycetes > Mycosphaerellales > Mycosphaerellaceae > Pseudocercospora > Pseudocercospora ulei. The sequence continues at coordinate 126,637 of JACWNB010000037.1, forward strand.
CAAGCTTCCCAAGGACCTTTTGCAGAATGGCTTGCGACCGATCCTCATGAATGTTCAGGATCCGCGCAAGCTCAGCGTGGAAGGCCTGGAAGGCCTGCGAACGTTGCTGCAACTGCTGCACAACTACTTCAAGGTTGAAATCGGCACGCGGTTGTTGGACCACATGGAGAAGATTGCCGATCCTCCCACACTGCAAAAAGTCTCCTTCCAGTTCATCGAAGCGCAGCCGAAGATGAAGGTGGTCACGGCCATTTTCAGCGTCTTCCATCTCCTCCCGAGCCAGGCCGCTCAGTTCTTGGACGAACTCGTGAAGCGCGTGCTGAAGCTGGAGGATTCCCTTCGACGGACCCGGAGCAGCCCGTTCCGCGAGCCGCTCATCAAGTACCTCACCCACTATCCCAACGAGGCCTGGGCATATTTTCGCGACCAGATGCAAGACGAGTCCAAGGGTCGATTCTTCGCCCAAATCCTCCAAGACCCCGAGAGCGGACCGCTGCGTGAGAAGGCCATCCAAGAAGCCGACGGCCTGATGGCCACTTTCCAGGCGGCCGACGCTTTGGATGCCGAGAAAGCACATGCCGCCGTCAATGCCATCCACGTCGCGTATGCCATCTGCCAGTTTCCGGAACACGGCAAGCAATTGTTGGCCAACGATGCCACGAGAACGACTCTCCTCGACGCTGCGAAGCAGCTGCGGAAGAAATTGCTCGACCATACCTTGCCGGAGACCTTGCGACTGGCCGTGATGCAAACGACCGAGCAGATCATGCACATGGTCACCGTCTACCTCGCGGACCACAAGGAAGATCTCGATTGCCTCTTTGGAATCTTCGAGGCGTGTGTTCGGGATGAGCTTCACGTGACGCCGACACTCCTGGCCTACCTTTACACCCACGTCATCACGGTCGACGACGTGGAATACCAACGCTCGATCGTCAATCGCTGCATTGACATCTACACGTCCAAAGACACGCCGCAGAAGTTGAAGGGGTTCGCGTTTCACAACGTGTGCAACCCGATCCTGGCCAACGACGCCTCGCGCCACTGGGACTTGCTCATGGACCCCGACAACAACGGCACGCCTCTCTTCGACAAGGCCATGGCCAACGCGGTGCACAACAAACTGTGGCGCCCACAATCGGTGGCCGACATTTCGGACGACAACACTCAGGGGGTCGATCACAGCCGGATGGAACTGCTGCAGACCTCGGCGTTCCTGATCAAATACCACCACTCCATGCTCCAGGAGACGCGGAAGGATCTCATCAAGTTTGGCTGGAACTACATTCGGCTCGAGGACCACATCAACAAGTTTGCTTCGTACTGCCTCATCACGTATTTCATCCACAACTACGACACGCCGCCGAAGATCGCCATGCAGGTGTACAACAGTCTCCTGCGAGCTCATCAAGCCGAAGGCAGAAACCTGGTCTCGCAGTCTCTGGAAATCCTCAAGCCGGTGCTGAAGAAGCGTCTGGGGGGTCCGGACGGCCGACAGAGCATCTGGGCCAGGCTCCCACGCAAAATCCTGAGCGAGGAGATCAGCAACGTGCAGCAGCTGACCAGCATCTACCACTTCATCGTGCGACACCCGCATCTCTTCTACGAAGCCCGAGACGGCTTCGCGCAGATCATCATTCCCTCCATCAGCAAAGTGGTCCAGCTTCCCAACCCCAGCCTGGAGAGCAGGAGACTGGCCCTCAGCCTGTTCACGCTCGTGTGGCAATGGGAAGAGCGCACGGTCGCGGAGCGCGGATCTCTGGCCGGAGGCGAGTCTCCGGGGGACGGCGGGTGCCAGAAGGCGAAGCAAGCGGCGGTCGCCAATCCGACCTTGCGCCTGATGTTGATCAAGTACATGGTGCAGTTCATCGCCACTCTGCCTGAGCGCTTCCCCGCGTCCCCGCCGAAGAACAAGGACATGGCCACCCTTCCGGCTCCGGGACTCCCGCCGACACACGAGACGGTGACCAAGTCTCTCGACCTCCTGTCCAAGCTGCTGTCGCCCCCGTACTGGGACGATCTGGACATTGACGCCATGTTCCCGAAAGTCACGGAGCAGATTCTGTGCACAGATCCCAAGCAGGAAGAGAAGGTCGAAATGTGGACCATGCGCGTCGTCAACACCATCCAGATCTTGAAGGTGCTGCTGAACTCGCGACCTGACGACTGGGTGATTGCACGCCTGCCGCAGCTGCAGAAGCTCCTGGCCAAGCCGTTGAAGAGCGAGGCGGCCGAGATCCAAGATGCGTTGCACAATGCCGACCTGCCGCCGCACGTGGTGCCACAGCCGCCTCCGATCTTGAAGCGAGCGCTGGACGCGATTCCGATCCGAGCACCGGACGACGAACTGCCCGATGCCGACAGCCCGACGGAGGAGTTCACGGGGTTCCTGGCGACCGAGGCCGGCAATCTCCTCAACAGCGGCAGCCATGTGGCCGGCATCAACATGCTCTGGGCGATGGCCCAGCGCAAGCCGGAGCACCTCGACACCCACACGGGGGCTCTGCTGAAGACGCTCCAGACGAAGCTGGCCAAAGACCACCTGGCCTCTCTCGTCAGCCCGCAGGCGATGTTGGCGCAGGGGATGCAGCACACGCCGCCGTCGCCCCAGGAGGCGCAGACGACGGTGGACATGATCATCAAAGTCATCGAGATGCTGTCGGCGCGGATCGGCACGCTGGGCGAGAACCGGCGACCGTATCTCAGCGTGCTGGCGAGTCTGGTGGAGCGGTCGACCAACAACGCGCTCTGCGAGAAGATCCTCGGCCAGGTGGAGAATTGGGTGTTCCACTCGCCCGAGCCGGTGCCGACGCTCAAGGAGAAGACGGCGGTGCTGCAGAAGATGCTGCTGTTCGAAAGCCGCGCCGACCCGACGCTCTACACCAAGTTCATGGACCTCGTCATCCGGATCTACGAGGACCCCAAGATCACCCGATCCGAGCTCGCAGTGAGGATGGAGCACGCCTTCCTGATCGGCCTGCGCAGCCCGGACATCGACATGCGCGCGCGGTTCGTGAGCATCTACGACAAGGCGCTGAGCCGGTCGACGAGCAACCGGCTGTACAAGCTGATCAGCGAGCAGCAGTGGGACGTGCTGGGCGACTCGTTCTGGCTCAGCCAGGTGCTCCACCTGATGTTCGGCAGCTTCGAGCCCAACGCCGGCGTGCGCCTGCATCCGGACGACTTCACGTGCCTGCCGGCGTCGCGGGCGGTGCACGCGTACGCGGGCGACGCGCGGCTGGCGGACGCGGCGGCGGACGAGGGCGTGGACGCGCTGGTGGCGGAGGAGAAGCGCTTCCTGGCCGAGGCCGGCGCGGTGCGGGCGCGGGACCTGCTGGGGCCGCTGGCGGACCTGCAGCACACCGACTGCGCGCTGGCGCACGACGTGTGGGTGGCGTACTTCAAGATGTGCTGGTCCACGCTGGCGAAGGACGACCGCGACGACCTGGAGCAGGGCCTGGTGGCGCTGCTGACCAAGGACTTCCACCAGCGCCAGATGGACCGGCGGCCCAACTGCGTGGCCAGCCTGCTGGAGGGCATCGCCGGCGCGCGGCCGGCGGTCAAGTTCGCGCCGCACGTGATGAAGTACCTGGCCAAGTCGTACGACGCCTGGCACGTGGCGGCGACGTACATGGAGCAGGTGGCGGTGGCGCCGACGGTCGACACGGCGGCGGTGCGCGAGAGCAACCTGGACGCGCTGGTGGAGACGTACGCGGCGCTGGAGGAGACCGACCTGTTCTACGGCACGTGGCGGCGGCGCGCCGCCTACGTCGAGAGCAACGCGGCGCTGTCGTACGAGCAGAACGGCGCGTGGGCGGCGGCGCAGGCCATGTACGAGCAGGCGCAGCTGAAGGCCCGCACCGGCTCGCTGCCCTTCTCCGCCGCCGAGTACATGCTGTGGGAGGACGCGTGGGTGCTGTGCGCGCAGAAGCTGCAGCAGTGGGACGTGCTGGGCGAGTTCGCCAAGCACGAGAACATCGGCGACCTGTACCTCGAGGCCATGTGGCGCAACTTCGACGCCTGGCAGCGGCCCGACTCGCGCGAGCACCTGGAGGGCCTCGTGCGCGGCCTGTCGGACGCGCCGACGCCGCGCCGCCTGTTCTTCGCCGCCTTCGCCGCCCTGCTGCGGCTGCACGGCGGCGGCGGCGCGGCGGACGGCGGCGGTGGCGGCGGCGGCGGCGGCGGCGGAGGGGGGGGCGACCGCGCCGCCGCCGCCGCCGACTTCGCCCGCGCCTGCGACGACAACGTGCAGCTGGCGGTCAAGCTCTGGCACAAGCTGCCGCGCCGCATCGCGCCCGCGCACGGCGCGCTGCTGCACCACTTCCAGCAGCTGGTCGAGCTGCACGACGCCAGCGTCATCTGCCAGAGCCTGGCCCAGACCACCGCCGCCAACCTCGACGCCAAGTCGCACGAGCTCAAGGTGCTGCTGTCGACGTGGCGCGACCGCCTGCCCAACCTGTGGGACGACATCAACGCCTGGCAGGACCTGGTCACCTGGCGCCAGCACGTCTTCCACCTCATCAACGCCACCTACCTGGCCCTGGCGCCGCCGCCCGGCCCCGGCGCCGCCGGCGGCAGCAGCGCCGCCTACCGCGGCTACCACGAGACGGCGTGGATCATCAACCGCTTCGCCCACGTCGCGCGCAAGCACCACATGCCCGACGTGTGCATCGCCCAGCTCAGCAAGATCTACACCCTGCCCAACATCGAGATCCAGGAGGCCTTCCTCAAGCTGCGCGAGCAGGCCAAGTGCCACTACCAGAGCCGCGCCGAGCTGACCAACGGGCTCGACGTCATCAACAACACCAACCTCAACTACTTCGGCGCGCAGCAGAAGGCCGAGTTCTACACCCTCAAGGGCATGTTCCTCAGCAAGCTCGACCGCAAGGACGAGGCCAGCGACGCCTTCGGCACCGCCCTGTTCTTCGACATCAAGCTGCCCAAGGCGTGGGCCGAGTGGGGCCGCTACAACGACCGCCTGTTCAAGCACGACCCGGCCAACATGGAGACGGGGTCGAACGCGCTGTCGTGCTACCTCGAGGCCGCCGGCCAGTACAAGAGCGCCAAGTCGCGCAAGCTGCTCGGCCGCATCCTGTGGCTGCTCAGCCTCGACGACGCCCACGGCCAGCTGTCGCAGAAGTTCCACGACTACCACGGCGACCACCCGTGGTGGTACTGGGTCACCTTCATCCCCCAGCTCATCGCCAACCTGTCGCGCACCGAGAGCGAGGCCCGCATCGCCCACCAGATCTTGACCAACCTGGCCAAGACCTATCCGCAGGCCTTGCACTTTTCGCTCCGCACCAGCCACGAAGACCACCAGGCCATCCGCAAGTCGATGCTGATGCGCGAGCACAAGGAGAAGGCGGCCGCCGTGCGTGCTCAACAGCAGCAACAACAACAACAGCAGCAGCAGCAGCAGCAGCAGCAGCAACAGAGCTCCGCCGGCGAGGTCACCGGCGAGTCCCCGGCGGCTCGTCCCGGGAGCTCCGCCGGCGATGTCCAGGCCGACGATGAGACCAAGGATGGGGGCAAAGGAGGAGGAGGAGAAAGAAAAGAAGGAGGAGGAGGAAGAAAAGAAGGAGGAGGAGGAGAAGCAGGCGAGGAGGCAGGGCAAGGGGAAGAGAAGAAGACCAAGACCAAGACCAAAGTCGTCGTCGTCGTCGACGCGGCGCCGCCTCCCCCTCCTCCTCCTCCTCCTCCTCCTCCTCCTCCTCCTCGGCCGAGAAAGTCTTGGGAGCATACGGAAGCGCTCGTCATCACCCTGCGCACCGCCTTCCCGCTCCTCTACGCCTCCATGGAAGCCATGGTGGAGCAGATCCAACGCCACTTCAAGTGCCCGTTGGACGAGGATGCCTACCGGCTGATCGTCGCCCTGCTGAACGACGCCCTCGGCTACGTCTCACGCGCCCCGCATTCCTTCTCCCACGACAACAAGCTGCCGCCGCAGACCGAAGCTAACATCACCCGTTTTGCCGAGAGCATCCTGCCGCCGCACATCCGACGCGCCTTCGAGCAGGACTTCGTCGTCCAGAAGCCCACCATGTACGAGTATATCGTCAAGCTGCGCACCTGGCGCGATCGGCTGGCCGAACGCCTGGACCGCCGGCCCACCACCTTCCATCTCGCCGAGAACACCCATCTCGCCGGCTTCCGCTTTGTCTGGTTCGACGAGGTCGAGGTGCCCGGCCAATACCTGCACCACAAGGATAAGAACCAGGATTTTGTCCGCATCGAGCGCTTCCTGCCCCGCGTCCATCTCGTGCGAGGCGTCGCCAGCTGCCACCGTCGCCTGAGGCTCCGTGGCCACGACGGCAGCATCCACGCCTTTGCCGTCCAGCACCCGGCGCCTCGACACAGCCGCCGCGAAGAGCGCATCCTCCAGCTGTTCCGCATCTTCGACACCACCCTGTCCAAGAAGAAGGAGAGCCGCCGCCGCAACCTGCACTTCCACCTGCCCGTCATGGTGCCGCTCAGCCCCCAGATGCGCATCATCCAAGACGATCCCTCCCACACATCGCTCCAGGCCGTCTGGGAAGACTTTTGCCGCCGCCACCACACCGACAAAGACGAGCCCATCATGTTCACCATGGACCAGATGCGCTCCATCACCACCACCACTAACAATACCACCACCACGCCCCATCATCATCAGCAGCAGCAGCAGCATCAGCAGCATCATCAGCGCCCCCTCCCCGAGCAATGGCTGAACGTGCGGGTCGAGGCCCTCCACCACGTCCAGGAACGCTACGTGCCCAAGGAGCTGGTGCGCGACTACTTCGCCTCGACCTTCCCCTCCTACGACTCCTTCTGGCTGTTCCGCCGACAATTCTCCTACCAGCTCGCCGCCCTCACCTACATCACCTTCACCATGTTCATGACCGTCCGCTACCCCAACAAGATGCACATCGCTCGCGGCAGCGGCAACATTTGGGGATCGGACCTGTTGCCCTTTATGCTGTCGAACCGGCCCGTGTTTCATCAACCCGAGCCGGTGCCGTTCCGCCTCACCCCCAACTTACAGGTGCTGATGGGTCCCATCCACACCGAGGGCATTTTCACCTGTGCGCTCATGGCCATTGCTCGCTGCTTGACGTCCGACGCCGCCGCCGCCGCCACCACCACCGCCAGCACCAGCACCACCACCACCACCACGACATCCAGCAGCAGCAGCAGCACCACCACCGCCACGAACCAGCACCACCACGCACCACCTCCCCCCGTCGCGGCCGCCCAAGGCGCTGGCCCAGGCGGTGCGGCGGGCGAGAGCACGACGGATTGCGAGCTGGAACACCACCTGTCCATCTTTATCCGAGACGAGATCGCCTTCTGGTACATGTCGTCGTCGTCGCCGCACCGCCCCCACATCAAGGACGGCGACATGCGCGAACACGTGCAGCGCAACTCCGAGGCCATCGTCGGCAAGGCCGTGGGGCTGGCGCGAGAGCCCACGGGCAACAACCTCCCGGCCAGCCAGAGCGTGCTGGACCTCGTCGCCAAGGCCACCAATCCGGAGAAGTTGAGCCAGACGGATCTGTTGTGGATGCCCTGGTTGTAACAGTCACATCACGGTCACACATCACGTCTCCACGCGGGGGTTTTCTTTTGTGCGTGGCGCGGAGAGGAACGTGGGCGTGTCACGAATGCGGCACGCGCGCGCGCGCGTGTGTGTGTGTGTGTGTGTGTGAAGAAAACAGTTTGAAACAGGAGGCGCGATTTTCCCATGGGCGGCGCGAGCGAGCGAGCACGCACGCGTGGCGTGTGTGGTGGTGGTTCTTCGGTCTGGGCATGCGGGACGAACGGGTATGAAAGGAACGTTGCAGCATGAGTGGTATGACACCAAAAATTTCGTCAACTCGTAACAGCCATTTGTGATTTCTCGATGCGGCCCGTCCTCGGCGCCCTGCCCCCTCCGCTCCCCCCCACGCCCACCGGTGTGGTGTGGTGTGGAAAGTCACAGTGAGAGGAGTTTGCTCCCGTGTGCGCTCCCGTGTGCGACGGGGCGGAAGGGTGCGTGCGGACGTGTTCGTGACGGGGAGTGGACATGCCACGGCGCATGGCTCGTGCGTGGAGATCGGTCCTGCCACCACCACCACCACCATCACCACCACATTGCCCCCGAGGGCATGCATCACGGGCGCGCGACGACGATCCAAGGTGCACCGATAGTGGTGGTGGTGGTGGCGGCGGTGGTAGAAGCCAAATCATCTGGTCCCGGGGGCGCGGGGGGGGCCACAATGCAGGTCTGTGCCGTGCTTTCGCCCCAGCCGTGCGAAATTCCATGCGGGATGAAGGCCGGTTTTCACCCATGCCATCATCGCTCGCCCGTTCCGGAGAAGACCTCAATCGTTCGGGGGGGGGGGGGGGGGGGGGGGGGGGGGCAGGAGCGATTCATTCCATCGAAGCACGCCCACGCCCGTCACCAGGGCACGCACACCAGGCTGGCCGTGCCAGGAGAGGTAAGGGTCGGCATTCGCCATCGCCGGAGGCCCGACAGGTTCCCGTGCACAGGGCTCGTGGTGGGGAGGTCGTTCTACGTCCGGGCGGCTCTCCTCAGTCCGTCCATGATGTTGATGAGGTTGTCGACCAAAGGTGGGTTGCGGGTTTCGTTGTGATTCCGCCGCATGGTCAGGACAATGGCACCGAGCACTTCCTCGGGATTGAGGATGGTGACGGCGGTCTCGGTGGGTGGTGAGGAGGGATTCACGATCCAATTGCGGATGGCCGCGTTCGCCTTGCCGTGGTGGATCCATCGTTGCACGCCGTTGTCGTTGGGTCCGTCCAGCAGTGCGGCCATGACGTGGCTGGGCCAGGGGCTGGGCTCGGTGGCTCGGGTGACGATGCCGTAGGCCCAAAACGCAAGGCTGGCCTGATAGACGGCGACGGCGGCAAAATCGCAGATGAGGCTCGGGCGGAGCTCTCGCGCGGCGCGAATGACCTGGCCCGCGTGCCACAGGGCTTGTCGAGCCGTGGTCGTCTTGGTCCACTGCACGAGAGAGGGATAGACGCGCTTCGACTCCTCTTCGCCCTCCACGCCGGCGAAGAGCTGCACGTCGTCCAGGGACATGTGGAGATGCATGAGGAGCAGCTCGACGATGAGGGTGACCTTGGTGTCCTCCAGCGAGCTGATGCGGAAGCACTGCAGGAGCTTGGTCAACTCTCCGTGTCGGGTCTTCATCAGGAGGTTTCCGTTGCTCCATTGATTGTTGACGTCCTTCAGCGACGAATCGAGTTGTCGGTACTCCCAGATCATGCGCCACGCGGCCCCCAGAACCGCCATGCTGGCCTGGCGCTGGTCGACGAAGATGTCGCTCACGGCCAGCACGTCGAGGTCCTGGAGACAGTCCACGAGCGAGGGCTGGCGATCGTGTCGGGTGTTGGCGTTGCGCATGAACGTCGCCTTCCACGATTCGGCCGACGGTGCGTGCCACAGGTTCTCGGACTCGGGCAGCGGCAGGTAGAGTTCGGCGTAGGATATCAGGGGGCTGCTGAGAAGGGACACCGACGCTTCCAGGTCATGTCGGAAGAGGTGCAGGGCGAAGCGTTTCCTCGACTCCAGCTGCACCCATCGGCGCCACTTGGCCTCGAGAAGGTCCCCTTGGTCGTCGGGGTGGGGGAGGATGCGTTCGTAGGTGCCCCGGCGGAACAGTCCGCCCCGACGGGCCATGGTGACCAGGACCTGCTGGAAGCCCTCGGCCAGCTCCATCTTGCGGGAGTCCCCGCTCCACAGGCCGATCTTGAGCTGCAGCAGCGAGGCCTGCATGATCTGGAGATCACGCATCAGGGTGTTGTCGTCTTCGATCTGGACGGAAATGGCGCTGCGGATGGCCTCTTGTATGGCGTAGCCGACCTTGCGGATGGAGGAATCGGGGGTCAGAACGGCTCCGGCGGCGACGACGGCGGCCAGGACTTCGGGCCGGGTCTGGCCCGCGAGCAGGGTGGGCGCGTGGATCCAGTGTTTGGCGTGAGAGCCGGGCGACGTGAGCGAAAACTGGAACAGGCTGTCGAGGAGGCTGGAGGAGGGGAAGCAGTCGACGGCGCGGGGGATGCTGTTGGGCTTGCAGGTGCTCAGGATCATGGCCAGGATCTTGTCGCGCGCGGTCTGCGAGAGCGGCTCGGTGGTGACTCGGCGGTCGATGTCCAGGCTGGTGGGGGTGGGCAAGGACAGGTTGGCCTGTTCGGCGCTGCCCGAGTCCTTGGAGAGCGGGCGGAAGCGCCACACGGACGCTTTCTGGAGCGCGCTGGTGTCGATGGACGGCGCCGAGGTGGAGGTGAAGCTGGGCATGATGTCGGAGCCGGCGGTGGGGAGGCCGATGCTCGGGGTGCGCAGGTCGAAGGGGTTGGCGTTGTTGTACGTCTCCAGGAAGCTCAGGTCGAGATCGTTGAGGTCCATATTGGTGTCGACGCCGAAGTCGAAGAGTTCGCGGGGCGTCCACGGTCCTGCCTGGAAGTCCATCACCTGCACGCCGTTGGACGCATGCGCCGGGGGCATCATCTTGTCGCGCAGATAGTCGAACATGTTCGGCTGCGGCGCGGGAGCCGGCACCATGGCGGGGTCCATGGCCATGGGTGGCGGGGGCGGGGGCGGGGGCGAGGGTGGCGGCTCGATGGGCGGGGGCTGTGCGTGGCGGGCGGGCGCGGGATAGGAGGGCGCGGTGCTGCGGCGCGGGCGGGGGGTGGACGGGCGGCAGGTGGGGGAGGGCGTGCATGGGGGCCATGCTGGGCGGCGCCGGCGGATGCGCGGGCGGCGGCGCGGGGCTGTAGGGATAGGGCGGGTGCGGGGGAAAGGCGTGCTGGGCGGGCGGGGAGTGGGGGTGGTGCTGCGGCGGCAGGTGGTGCTGTGGCGGATGGTGCTGTGGCGGGTGATGCTGTGGCTGCTGTGGCTGCTGTGGCGGCGGCGGCGGCGGCGGGTGGCGGTGCATGTCGGCGGGCGCAAAGGTGGCGGTGTAGTGGCAGGGGATGCCCTTCTTGGTGCAGCGCTTGCACGGCTTCTCCTCCTCGCACTTGAGGTGCAGGGCGGCGCAGGCCTCGCACGCCTGCGACACGCGGCTGTGCTGGACCGCGGCCGGCTTGGCCGCGGCGCCGTCCTTGTCGTGGCCGAGCGTGTGGCGCTTCAGCAGGTCGGCGCGCGCAAAGGCCTTGGTGCAGACGGGGCAGGCGTACGGCTTCTCCTGCGTGTGCATGCGCACGTGGCGCGACAGGTGGTCCAGCCGCGCGTAGCTCTTGCAGCACCGCCCGCAGCTGTACAGCCGCTGCGCCGCCGCCACCCGCGGCCCACTCGCCGCCGGGGCGGAGCCGGCCGCGTCGGCGCCGTCCGCCCCGGGCGCGCCGCGGCCATCGGGCGGCGCGCGGTGCGGCGGCGGCGGCGGGAGCGACGGGTGCGCGTGGTGCTGGTGCGGCGGCGGCGCGTGGTGCGGCGGCGCGTGCTGGTGGGTGGACCGCGGGCGCTTTGGCGGGGGCTCGCGCGTCGCGGCGGCGGTCGCCGGGCCCGAGGCGGAGGCGGGCGCGGGCGCGGGCGCGGGCGGGGAGAAGGGCGCGGCGGCGGGGCGGGGCACGGCGCCGCTGGCCTCCATCGGCGTGCCGGTCAGCGGGGCCCCGTGGCGACGACGGCGGCGGCGGACGGCGGCATGCACGCGGCGGGTCTCGCGGCGTCACGGAGCGCGGAGGGCGGGCGCAATGAGTGTTGCAGGCGAGCACTCGGCGGCGGCGGACGGCGGCCGCGGCGGGCGAAGGCGGCAGGGCGAAGGCGGCAGGGCGAAGGCGGCAGGGCGAAGGCGGCAGGGCGGAGGCGGCAGGGCGGAGGCGGCACCACATACATCCACGCACCCGCCTCAAAACCCCGCACGCTGCCGCCGCATCGCCATCCATCCGTCCTCCGAGCCCAGCCACACATCCCGCCCCCGCCACACGCGCAGCCGCCCGCCCCCAGCCACGTGCACCGCCGCCGCCGGGCCGTCCGCGGCCACGTGCCGCTCATGCAGGTACCAACCGCACTCCGTCGCCGCACGGCCGGCCCCTGCACCGGCGCGCGTCGGGCCGGTCCGCCGGCGGATCCGATTCCCTCCCATCTCACTGGTCCGCTCTCCCTCGGCCCGGGGCGCGCGGGCCACTTCTATACATACCCAACGGTCGGATTCGTGTCGTGTCGACATTGCTCCGTATGCACATATGTGCGCCGACACGCCCGCCAGCCCCCCCACCGTGCTTTGGCGTGCTGTGACCTGCGTTGATGTCTGCTGAGCCGACTCGCCTTCGCCCGTGCGACGCACGCACGTGGGCCATGGGCCTCCACCCCGCCCCGGCGCCCGAGGATGCGGCCTCGCCCACCAGTCCGGCGCCCGGTGCGGCTCCCTCGGCGCGCAGCACCGTCCTGAGCCATGGGAAGTCGCTGTCCGTCGCGTCCGCCCCGTCGCCGTCCGCCACGTCCAACCGCTTCTCCATCCACTTCCCCATCCAGGTCTCGGGCCCGAGCACACCCGCGCCCGCCACATCGCCGGCGCGCGGCGTGGCCGCCGAAGTGTCCGTGGCCGAGGCCCTCGCGCGGCTGCAGAACGGCATGCCCGATGGCGGCTCGTGCCTGAGTCTGATCGCGAGCCAGGAGAGACGAGTGCTGGAGCTGAAGGAGGAGCTGCATCGGGCCGAGGCGGACCTCGACAAGCTGAAACGGCAGTGGGCTCGCCACGAGGTGCAGAAGAAGCGAGAGGGCGTGAAACGGCTCGCGATCCTGCAGCCGCTGCAGACGTCGCTGCCGCCGAACGACGCGGAAGAAGACGCCGATGGCGGCTCCAGCGCCTGGATGCAGCACGAGACGGAGCGGAGGAGGCTCCTGCTCCTCTCCAAGACCAATCCGATGGGCGGGAGGACCGTGCTTCCGGGCCAGCGACACACCCGCGCCCTGTCCTTGCTGTCCCCGGCGAGAGACAACATTCGAGATACGGCCGCTCCTGCGCCCCAGAGGCCCCCTCCGCCCCGCAGAGACAGCCTGAAGAACAGACCCAGCCTGGACGGCGCGCCCGAACCGCCGTCTCTGATGGAGCCCGGGGCCGACGCAGCCGACGCTGCCGCAGCCGTCGACCGGACCGCAGATCCAGACGTCGACCCTGCTCACCGGGCACGCATCGATCAGGAAGCTTTCTTCCAGACGGGTAAAAAGATGGCCGCCGAATTCAAGGACGGCCTGTGGACCTTCTGGGAAGACCTGAGACAAGCCACCGTCGGGGAAGAGTCGGGCCCGATACAGCCTCCACGGCGCCAGAGCTCCACCCAGACACTTCGATCGGCTCGCACGCACGGCAGCCGCGGCAGTCTCCGTCCTTCCTCGCGAGGCTCGTCGACGGTGAGCAAAGCTTCGGACCACACGGTCAAACCGCCGTCTCCCGGCCGAAGCCGCACGCAGCCTGCGCCGTCGGCATTGCCCGATCTCGCCGACCCTTCGTTCTGGGCCGAACACGGCGTGGCCGCATCGACGCCGACCGCGCCCGCCGCCACGAACAAGGCCGCCGCGTCCAAGCACGCCGCGTCCCCCACCCTCGCCAAGCGCCTGTCGATCGCGAGCAACGGCGATCCGTGGGACACGTGGGACGACAGCCCGGACCCGAGCCGCAGCGGCAGCAGCGTGACGAGCGACGCGGGCACCCTCCCCAGCACCGTCAGCGGCAGTCCCCGCACCAGCCTGAGCCTCGCCGCGTCCGATGCCGCCAGCACCGGCGAGCGCGAGAAACGAGACGCGCTCGCCTGGCCCGCGCTGAAGAAGTCGGGCGCCGCCGGGCTGGGAAGGCTCAAGCGGACGGCCAGCCATCTGATGCAGGATTGGGAAAACTCCGTCAACCCGGGCCCGAGCCCCGGCGACACCACCGACGCACCCTCCGCCTGTCGGGGCGTGAGTGCCGACGCAGAGGCCTACGGCGCCGGGAGCATGTAGATGCATGGGGACCGTGGGGCGCGTGGGGTGTTACATGGCGATGGATCTGGACCATGGGGCGTGTGGGGTGTTGCATGTAGGCGAGGTGGACCATATGGGCATGTGAATCTGGGCGTGTGGGGGGTGTTGGATGTAGGAATAATCATGTGACACGAAACATGACAACTGACTATCCTGTGGTCTCACGATGGAGTCGTCGAATCCCGTGACCTCTCCTCGGCCTCTCCTCCCGCTGTGCCCTTCTCTCTGCCCGCCGGCTCACGGCTTCGATCCCCGACGGACCAGGCGCGGGGGCGGGATTCATCAAAAGTCGCGTGCCTCGCGAACGCCCCACGCGCGCAGTCCATCTTCCCCGGCGGGCCTCTTCTCCTTCGGACCCAGCATCGGCGTCACGTGCGCTCACCCGCCCCGGCGTCACGCCGTCCTGATCCTGCTTTCCACCCCCTCCACCGCCCGCGACCACCCGCGCCCCGCCCGACCGCTCCACCCATTTCCCACCCGACCGCCCGCCCGCCCGCCCGCGCACGCGAGCGGCATGGGCGTTCCCTGGGGCGCGCCGGGCGCCGGCGCAGCGCCCACGGACCCGGAGACGATGCAGCAGCAGCAGATGATCAAGATGGTACGCGCACCCGCCGCACCCGCCCCTCCCTCTCCCCCGCCCCCGCGTGCTGACGCCGCGGCCCTCCCCCGCCCAGATGCAATCGGCCATGGAATCCTGCCCCGCCAAGACCGCCGTGTCCGGCACGATGGGCTTCGGGCTGGGCGGGCTGTTCGGCCTCTTCATGGCCTCGATGCGCTACGACACGCCCATGTCCGCGGGCGTCGGCGCCGGCGTCGGCGCCGCCGAGCTGCCGATGCGCGAGCAGCTCCGGCTGGGGCTGCGGGACATGGGCCGCAGCTCGTGGAGCTCGGCGCGGAACTTCGGCTACATCGGCGCGCTCTTCGCCGGCACCGAGTGCTGCATCGAGGGCTTCCGCGCCCGCAACGATGCCGCCAACGGCGTCGCGAGCGGCTGCTTGACCGGCGCCTTCTTGGCCCGCAACGCCGGGCCCCAGGCCATGGCCGTGGGCTGCGCCGGCTTTGCCGCCTTCAGCGCCGCCATCGATGCCTACATGCGCATGGAAAGCAACGATCCCGCCGCGGATCCCATCATCTGAAGCCGACCGACCAAGGAATCGGGAGGCGACGAGCAGCAGAAGCATGGAGCTCAGCATGTAGTAGGCCTCACCCAACGACTGATCGCCACTCCGGCCAACCTTCCCCCCCCCCCCGCTACCTCCCCGCTACCTCCTCCCAAGCAGACCTCCACGTGTGGACGAGGTGAGTCGTATCGCATTGCACCGTCTCTTCCCCCACTCACTCAGCAGGCCCCCATCCCTGATGAGAGTTTTGCGATGTGCAGTCACCAACCCAGTCAAGCCCAAGATGATCATGTCAAGCGACCGTGTCCCTCCCGTCCAACGGTAGAAGATGTGCTTCAAACCCCCGAACGCCACGGCGCTGGTTTCATCCGCGCCGGCGCTCCGTGCACGAACGCGGTCGCTCGGTGCAGCAGAGAGGTCGAGTAGTGTTCCAACTGCAGGTGCACCCTCCACTCGACGTCTGCGGTGACGGTGAGGCGCCGGTCGACCGTGGCGACCAGTTCCAGCACGCCTTTGTCGAACTTGATGCGCGCGCTCCGCTGCGGCGCGTCGCCGCCCAGCGCCTGGCGGATGGCGCGGGGGTCGGGCAGGGCGGCGTACTTGCGCAGCCAGATGCGCGGCTCCGGCCGCGGCGAGTTTGGTTCCTGGCCGAAGATCAGGTTGAAGCGCTTCTTGCCGCTGTCGGCGTCGGCCAGCGCGATGCAGCCCCGGTCGCTGTCGTGGCTGCCGGTGATGACGAGCGTCATGCAGCACTCGCGCGGGTCCCACGCCTCGCGCGGGTACGCGTCGTGGTGCAGCAGCTGCAGCTGCGGCGCGGAATTGTGCACGTGGATCTTCTGCGTCCACGGGTCGGCGGGCGCGGCGTTGTCGCGACGCGCCGGCGCCTTGAGGATCAGCAGGTCCAGCCACTGCGCCGCCGGCAGCAGCTTGCGGTCGAGGTTCTGGAACGCCGTGAACGCCCCGCGCTCGTCCCGCACCGGCGCCATCTCGCACACCACGCTCGTGAGCTCGCGCCTCGGCACGACCATGCCCGGCGGGTGCCGCCGCAGCCGAATGCCGATCTGTCTCCCCGTGCTGGTCGCGAAGCGGCAGTTGAGGATGGCGGTGAGGAGCATGGGGTCCTCGCGGTCCTCCAGCGCGGGCAGTCGGATGCGCAAGCCTTTGTTGTGCATCGAGAAGGAATCGTCGAGCCAGTCGAAGGACCAGCTGAGGATGTCGTGGGCGCCGCGGAAGCCGAGTGGGGAGGGCGACAGGAGCATGGACGCCTGCGACCCTTCCCACGCCTGCCACGCGAAGATGGATGCATCTTCGCGCGTGCGGATGATCTCTTCTTGCAGGCGTGCGAACGCCTTGGGCCCTTCGCCGTAGATCATGGGCATGCTGACGTCGAAGATGCCGATGAGGGAGTAGGCGACGTCTTCGACGCGGCTGGTGTGGCGTCGCGAGGCCCACGCCATGCGCGCCGCCACGCTCTTGGTCGCCAGCTTCGTCCGGTCGCGGAGCACGTCCACGTCGATGTGGGTGATGGCGCTCAGCTGCGGGATCATCTGGATCTTGCTGCCGATGCGGTGCCATCCCGCGTCGTAGAAGTCCAGGTAGCCGGGCGCGATTAACTCCTGCAGCGTCCAGCCGCGCGTGAACCACTTGGACGCGGCGACATCGACGCCCGGCACGTCGAACAGGTACGCGTAACACACCTTGGCCTCCGCGTACCACCGGTACATCGAATTGATCGCCTCGCTCAGCTCCGCGCTGCTGGTCTTGTCGATGCAGCACGTGTCGGCCCACACGTAGTCCAGCTTCTCGGCTTCCGCCTGCCGGCACGCCCGCGCGATCTTCGCGTACCCGCGCGCCGTCGCCGCCCGTCCCTCGCGCACCTGCTGGAACGTGACTTCGCCCTCCTCCCACACGTGGCTCAGGATCGCATATCGCCCATACATCTTCCGCTCGTCCACAAACTCCTCCAGCCGCCCGTCTTTGACGTCGAGAAGCCACATGGCGCGCCGCGAGTCGAGATGGCGATCGCCCGCCACATTTCGCGCCCTCACAAACGCGACACCAAGCCGTGGTGGCGGTGGCGGTGGCGCCGAAGACGTCGTGCCACCCGGCCGAGTCCTCGTGTCGGCTGACGACGCAGGGGCGGAAGTTGTCCGTTTCACTCGTTCGTCCACTATATCTTCACCGCAAGCTCGTGCTCAGCCCGGCGCTTTGCTTCACGACCCGAATCACCGAAGAGGCTATTCGTATCCACACCAAGTATTCGAGTGCTTGGTTCTGTTGCCGTGGTGGAAAGGGTAGGTAGATGGGGTGGACCCTGGATTTCGGCCCGGCCCCTTCCGGGATATAGGTCCTGAACGGACCGAGCCGGGCCTTGGCATACCACCACCACCACCACTATAGATTCCTTCCTCTCCTCAGTTCGCGACATAGTATTCAAAAGGGCCGTATCAAATAATATCTACGCGTTCAGAACATTATATCGTAAACTCTTCACCAAGCAACACACGCACTGCGCGAAAGGGCCCGTCAAACTATTCCAGTCACTTAGATTACGTACGTGCAACCCAACTAACCAAACCACTACCGCTTTTTTCAGAGGGCATCTTTCGATAGAGGCTATTACAGACGCCTCAGAAGGCGGCGTTACTGGACAAACAGGAAGAAGAAGAACAATAACAAGGAGAGATAGGCGTACCAGCGCTATTAATTAGGTAACTATTAAGGGTATTACTAAGTGTTACAATGGTGGAAAGGCGGTGGAAAGGAGTGGGACGGACTAAAAGGGTGGACCCTGGAATTTCGGCTCGGCCCTTCCAGACCGAGCCGGGTCTTGGCACACTACCCCTAAAGCCCTTACCTACTGCTATATAGATTCCTTCCTTTCCTTAGTTTGCAATATAGTCTTTAACGGAGCTGTATCAAATTATATCTACGTATTCAGATTATTATATCGTGAACTTACTACTTACTATACCCCCGCGCTGCGCGAAAGGGCCTGTTAAATTGCATCCGGCTACCTGATTAACGTACGCGCAGCATATACACCCTAGTGTACACGAAAGGACCCGTCGAATTATATCTGGTTATTGTTAGGGGGCGCCGCCCAGCCCAGGTCCTAGACCCGACCTAAGCCAGCCGTCGCCCTAAGGACTGCGACTTAGCGGCGCTAGCATAACCCTACCCTCTGTACGGAACTACCGACAGGACCCTACTCCTATACAGAGGCAGAACCCTATAGTCCTATACAGAGGGGAACTGCTGCCCCTCTAAATAGAGGGAAAACTCTGCACTACTGTATAGAGGGGGAACTCCCGATCCTCCGTACAGAGTGTAAACCTTGCACCCCTGCACAGGAGGAAATTGCTAGCTTGGCTTCGTAGGTACAAATTGTACAGCAGCGGACGACAAAGGAACTACCTATTAATTCCTTTATATAGATACCTAACCTTAAGTTTCTAAACTAAGATTCTTAAGCCCTTTACATTAG
Source organism: Pseudocercospora ulei (assembly GCA_016165855.1). NCBI lineage: Eukaryota > Fungi > Ascomycota > Dothideomycetes > Mycosphaerellales > Mycosphaerellaceae > Pseudocercospora > Pseudocercospora ulei. The sequence continues at coordinate 145,187 of JACWNB010000037.1, forward strand.
GAACTAATCTTACTGTTAGTAACTGCAGTAATAAAACAAAGATAGACAGCGACATCCCTATAGAAACTACGGCTATAGAGGGACATATGCACTGCGCGTACAAGGAGCTGCCAGAACACAAGAGGCAGCTCGAGCAGCAAGTGAACTACTAGGCTGCGATGATTTCCTAACAGGAACAGGAGCTACAACAGCTTAGGGCGTCCGATCGCGATCCGACCCCTACTAATACGGGGTGGGTTGGCCCGTGTTATGACTATGCCTTGCCAAGGTTTATATATCTGGTACACATTAGTTAAGTCACTTCCGAGTTACTTGACCAGTCCCTTTTGGCTTAAGTGTACTGCGTTACATTACTTAACTCAGAAGTAACTACTGAAAGTGTACGATAAAAGGCCCAGGTTCAATTCCTAGGGGGCGCATCTTTTAACGGGAGAGTAGAAGCAGCGTTAACGTATGTCCGTTTGTCCACTACTCTGTACAGAATAAGGCAGACCCGGTAAAGGTCCAGCTAGCTGTGTGCAGACCTGCTAGGGGGGGGTTAATTGCGTATACTGCATAGGGGGGCTGTGCAATAGCATACGTAGCCTGTAAGTAAGCGCAGCTTACAAGGTCGTAAGCCTGTAGCGCAGGGGGTAGTAATACAGGGTAGGTTGGCCTATGTTATTACTATGCCTTGCCAAGGTTTATATATCTAGTACACATTGGTCAAGTCACTTCCGAGTTACTTAACCAGTCCCTTTTGGCTTAAGTGTACCGTGTTACATTACCTACGACAACGACGACGACGAACACGATAGCCTACACCCCGACTCCTAAAAGCAAACTCCCTGACGTCTCTATGTACGATAGTAAGGCTCCGGCCAAGTACCCCTCTAATCCGGGCACGCAGATATGATTCAATACGGCCTTTTTGATAACTATATCTCGAACTGAGGAGGGAAAGGAGTCTATGTAGTGGTGGTAGTTGTTGCGGCGGTGGAAAGAGGTGGGACAGATTAATAGGGTGGACCCTGGATTTCGGCTCGGCCCCTTCCGGGATTTAGGTTCCGGAACGGACCGAGCCGGGCCTTGGCACCACCACCACGAGAGCCCGCCACTACCACTACATAGATTCCTTTCCCTCCTCAGTTCGAGATATAGTTATTAAAACAGCCGTATTGAAACTTATCTGCGCGCTCGGATCATTATATCTTAAACTCACTCTCTACACCAAACCCGCGCTGCGCGAAAGGGCCCGTCGAACCATCCGGAAACCCGAATAACGTACGCGTACCCACACATACACCAAAACAACAACCCCTAAAGGCACTGTAAGAAGATAGAAGGCTTCTCAGCGGTAGAGAGCGGCGTAACAGGCCGCTGCGGAAAGAGAAAGACTGACAGAGCGAGTAGGCGCTCCAGTGTTATTAATAATAAGATCATTATTAACAGTTTTACGGCGGAAGAGACCGAAGAGATTAAGGAACAAATAAGCGAATACAAGAAGATCTACGACTGCACGATCGAGGAACTGGAAGACTATATAAACGAGAATAGGATAGGAAAGGTCTACGATAGTATAGACCTTATTAAGACGCTGTTCTACAGAACGCTAGAAGAGAACAGACAACTAAGAGAAGAAATTAAAGCAGTAAGGGCCGAAAAGGAATCAGCAGAGACTATTATCGACGTGTTAGAAAACCAGGCGGCGAATCGACTAACGCAAATAAAGGCGCTAAAGGATCAACTAGCTAATATAGAAGCAGCAAAGTCGTCGCTGCCACCGCATCGAGAAACCTACGTAGAGACCGCCTTACTGGCGGCCTATAGTTAAGGTGGCACTACGATAACGCCACTACCGGACCTACCTACCTTCGGTAGCGGAGACCCTAAAGTGTAGGAGGCGTTTAAGAAGAAGATCAAGAATAAGATAAGCCGCGATTACGCATTAAGCAGCGCCGGAGATAGATTGGCGTACCTGGAATCGCGATTGGAAGGTAAAGCCTTTTCGCTAGTAGCGGACCTAGAAGAGGTAACCGCTAAAGAAGCGATTAAAGCGCTGGATCTGTTGCGGCGGTGGAAAGAGGTAGGACGGATTGATGGGGTGGACCCTGGATTTCGGCTCGGCCCTTCCGGACCGAGCCGGGCCTTGGCACCACCCTCTATCAAAGCCCACTACCGCCACTACATAGATTCCTTTCCCTCCTCAGTTCGAGATATAGTTATCAAAAAGGCCGTATTGAATCATATCTGCGTGCCCGGATCATTATATCTCGAACTTACTCTCTACACTACACCCGCGCTGCGCGAAAGGGCCCGTTAAATCATCCGGAAACCTGAATAACGCACGCGCACCCACCAACACACCAACAACAACCCCCAAGGCACCGTAAGAAGATGGAAGGCTTCTCGACGGTAGAGAGCGGCGTAACAGGCCGCTGCGGAAAGAGAAAGACTGACAGAGCGAGTAGGCGCTCCAGTGTCATTAACGATAAGATTGTCATTAGAGGTTTTACAGCGGAAGAGACCGCTAAGATCAAGGAACGAATAAGCGAATATAGGAAGATCCACGACTGCACGATCGAGGAACTGGAGAACTACATAAACGAGAACGGAATAGGGAAGGTCTACGACAGTATAGACCTTATTAAGACGCTGTTCTACAGAACACTAGAAGAAAACAGACAGCTAAGAGAGGAAGTAAAGACGGTAAGGGCCGAGAAGGAATCGGCAGAGACTATCGTCGACGTGTTGGAACACCAAGCGGCGAATCGAATAGCGCAGCTAAAGGCGCTAAAGGATCAACTGGCTGATATGGAAGCAGCGAAGTCGTCGCCGCTACCGCGGCGAGAAACCTACGTAGAAACCACCTCGCCGGCGGCCTACAGTTAAGGTGGCACGTTAATAACGTTACTACCGGATCCACCGGTTTTCGGTAGCGGAGACTCTAAAGCGTAGGAGGCGTTTAAGAAGAAGATCAAGAATAAGATAAGTCGCGATTACGCATTAAGCAGCGAAGAAGACAGATTGGCCTATTTAGAGGCGCGACTAGAAGGTAAAGCTTTTTCGCTAGTAGCGGACCTAGAAGAAGTGACAGCCGACGACGCTATTAAGGTGCTAGACCAGCGTTTCGGAGACCCATTCCGAAAGAAGACGGCCTGTAAGCAGCTGGACAAGATCAATCAGAATCGGCAGACGTTTAAGGAATTCTACGGTTTGTTCAGAAAATATGCGATTAGGGCCCGAGTGGCGGAGGATGAGCAGCTCCACCTATTAAGGCAGAAGCTGAACCCTGAACTGGCCGCCGCTATAGCGTCTGTGGAAGACGAAGACCTTAAGGGCTTCGTGTATCAGACGAGGGTCACCGCGAGAAACTTGAGCGCTTACGCGAAATTACGCGAATCGGTTCAGAAGCCGTCGCCGTTAATAACGCAGACCGCACGACCCCCTGCGCCTTTCCGGAGAGCGCCACAGCAGCCACCTTATCAGTCGCAGCGCTCGTCGTTCGTCCCCACCTGTTTCGCGTGTAGCAAGCCTGGCCACATCGCTACGAGATGCCAAGCATCGGATAAGCAGAAGCAGGACTATCGCGTTATAAAGCAGCCGCAACCGCCGCAGCTACCGAGAAAGACCATACAAGCTATAGAGCCGGCTCCGAACGACACCGAGAGCGTAGACGGTAAGGTGCAGCTAAGAATTATAGGAAAAGACCAGCTGGACGGATAGGCCCCCTATCCAGCATTGACAATAGGGCACCGAATCGAAGCGAATCGCTACGAGGAGAAAGCATCAACAGCTGTAGCGATCCGCTCTCAGCAACCGTAGAAGTAGGTGCGGAAACGGCGATCATCCTTCCTATTACGATCTACCCTGTTAAGAAGCAACGCCCACCGATCCAGCTAAAAGCTTTTATCGACACCGGAGCTCTTATTGGCGCAGCGATCCACTACCGACTAGTTCAGAAACTGAAGAAGGGATACAGCTATCCAGTGGAACTGGCGTCGCCGACGAAGATTTCGGCGTACAACGGACAAGACACGGAAAGCGTTACGCACTACGTGCCGCTGAGGACCACACTGGCTGGTCGCACTACAGAAGCGACGTTCCGAATTATAGATATCGGAAGGTTTGACATCATTATAGGGCAGAAATAGATAAAGAACCAGAAAGCTATCGTTGACGTAGATAAAGGAACGATCAGGTTCAAAACCCTGGGTAGCGGAGCAGGGACTATCGGAAAGGTCGCCACCGTCGCCGCCAAGCCGAAAGCTACGGAGTCCGCGAAAGAGGCTCTGTCCGATCGTTCCGAACCCCCGGTTACTGTCGGAATAATGAGTTCAGAAGCTATAACGACCCTTGCGAAGTCGCCGGACAATAAGATTTACGCTATCTCGATAAAAGACATCGAAGACTACAGAAAGATAATAGCGGAAGAAGAAGTGGATCCGCTGGAGGTGCTACCGAAAGAACTCTATAGTTACGCTAACGTTTTCTCGAAGGCCGACTCCAACCTCCTGCCGCTCTATCGACCGGAATATAACAACAAGATCCGGCTAAAAGAAGGAGCTACGCTGCCAAGAACCGAGCCCCTAAGACGACTGTCGCCAGCGGAACTGGACTAAGTAGAGGTGTTTGTTCGCGAAAACCTAGCGAAGAAGTTTATTACGCCGAGTTCTGCCGAATATGCGTTACCGATTCTTTTCGTAAGAAGACTAGGGGGTAGTCTGCGACTCTGCGTAGACTATCGAGGCCTTAACGAGGTTACCAAGAGAGACGTCTATCCACTGCCGCTGATAGATAAGACTATACAGCGCGTAGCGAATGCTAAGTAGTTCAGCAAGCTGGACATCCGCCAAGCGTTCTATCGATTAAGGAACGAGGAAGGGCAAACGGAAGATCTTACGACGTTCGCGACGCGTATAGGCAATTTCAAGTAGTTGGTAATGCCTTTCGGACTTACCAACGCGCCGGCAGTGTAGCAACGCTTTATAAACCACACCTTTATGGACATGTTGGAACGGTTCGTGTCTATTTACCTGGACGACATCCTTATCTACACGGATAGGACGAAAGAACAGCATACGGACTACATTAGGAAGGTGCTGACTAGGCTCTGCGAGGTTGGATTAAACGCGGACATAAAAAAGAGCGAGTTTTATCAGACCGAAGTCAAATATCCCGGTCTGATCGTCGGAAGAGACAGAATTCGTATGGACCCCTCGAAGGTCGCCGCCGTCGCGGAATGGAAGCAGCCGAAATCTGGAAACACTACGCAGATCAGAGCGTTTCTCGGATTCTGCAGCTACTACCGACAGTTTATTAAGGACTTCAGCAAGATAGCGAGACCCCTAAACGAGGCGCTAAAGAAAGAGGCCGCGGGCCTATAGAATAAGAAGTGCACAGAAGCTTTCGTACGGCTGAAAGAGGCAGTGGCCTCGGCGCCGGTTCTGGCGCACTTCCGACCGGAAAAGACGATCTACGTAGAAACGGACGCTTCCGACATAGTAACGGCAGGGGTCCTTTCTTAATACGCTGACGATAGCGAGACCCTTTACCCAGTGGCCTTCTTTAGCAAATCTATAACGGAAGCTAAACGGAACTACGCCATCTACGATAAGGAGCTGCTAGCGATTATTTAGGCTTTCGAGGAGTGGAAACCAGAGCTTATAGCTGGAAAGAGCACAGTCCAGGTCCTTACGGACCACCAGTCGCTGACCTATTTTATAAAGACGCAGAAGCTCTTACGTCGCTAAGCACGGTAGGCCGCCTACTTATTAGGGTTCGATTTCAAGATCACCTATCGACTAGGGGCTTAAAACGGAAAAGCCGACGCGCTGACGCGAAGAGAAGGAAAGACCAGCCGCGCGAAAGAAGATCTGAACATGTTTCAGAAGGTATTGACCGAGCGAATAGTAGACGCAGAGGTGTTGAAAGAGGTAGGGGTCTACGCAGTAGAACCGGCCCCTAAGGAAGAGACTCTCTACAAGAAGGTCAAGCAGCTCAATCAGAAGCAGAAGCTCGGCAAAACCGGTTCAGGGAAGCTGATAGTTCTGGAAGAACTAATTACGGAGGTCATCCAACTGGTCTATAGCTCTATAGACGTTGGTTACGCCGGCTTAAAGAAGACGATAGAAGCTATAAGGACGGTCTACTGGTTTCCGCGGATCTACGAACGGATCCACCGATTTATCGCCAATTGCTACGTGTGCCGAGCCGCGAAACCGCGTTACAGTCTTCCGGCAGGCTTATTGAAGCCACTTCCGATCCCCGAGAAACTATGGCAGCATATTACGATGGACTTCGTAACCGGCCTACTGGACTCCGATAGATACGACGCCACGCTGAACGTAGTGGACCGGTTGAGCAAAGAACGCCACTTTATCCCCTGTCGAGCGAGAGACGACGGAACCACTGCAGAAGAAACAGCGAGAATGCTGATTAAGCACATATAGAAGCACTATAGCCTGCCGGACACTATCACTACGGATAGGGGTCCTTAATTCACCGCCGACGTATAGAAGGCTATCAATCAAGCTCTCGGAATTAGCGGAAAGCTCAGCACGGCCGCTTACCCGCAGACCGACGGTCAATCAGAAGTGGTTAACCGTAAGATAGAGAAATATCTACGGATTTTCTGCGGCCACCATTAAGAAAAGTGGGTAGGGGTGCTGCCAATAGCCGAATTCTGCGCCAATTCAGCACAGTCAGAAGCAACGTCGCTGGCGCTGTTCGAGATAACGCATAGCTATCTTCCGAGGATAAGCTTTCAGCTACCGAACGAACCCAGCTCCGCGGAACTATCCACCGACACGTCGTCGAAGAGAGTCGCCGCCGCGGCGGCAGAAGCGCTACGATCTCAGATAGAAGAAGCGATTAGAGTAGCAAAAGACGCGATGGAATCGGCTTAGAAGAAGATGGTAACTCGAACTAATAGAAGCCGGTCGCCAATAGAATTCGAGGAAGGTCAAAAGGTCTGGCTCAACACGCGGAACATAAGGCTGAAAGGGAACGCCAAGCTCAATCTACGCTACGTAGGTCCGTTCAAGATAATAGAAAAAAGGTCGCCGGTGACCTATCGGCTCCAGCTGCCGAAATCGTTCCGGATCTACGATGTCTTCCATTCGGATCTGCTGAGCCTGGACCCTAAGAACGGCCTTCCGGAACAGGGGTTCGCCGAACCCCCGCCAATCGAGATGGACGATAAGGAAGAATAGGAGGTAGAAGACGTAATAGACGTAAAGAAGACGAGGGGGTCCATCAAAGCGAGGATCTCGTAGAAGGGGTGGCCGGAAGACTACGAATAGTATCCGGTCGAGAACCTCCGGAATTCGGCGGAGCTGCTAAGAGACTTTTACGCGAGGAACCCGAAGAAGCCAAAGCCGGAATAGCTCTAAAGCCGATCCTTCTGGAAGGAAACGAAGAAAGCCACGTCCGCTCCACTAGCGAGGAAGCCGATAAAAACGATCGTGTTGTTTCAGGAAGTGATTGCTTTACGCTACCCTGTAGTAGGTAAAGGCTTTAGTAGAAGAGAAAAAGAAGAAGAAGAAACGACGCCGCAGACGGACCTATATAGACCTCCGAGACGACGCACAGACTAGCCAAGCCGCAGCTCAGATAACCCACAGCTCAGATCAGATAGCACGGATCAGGCGCACCGATCACATAAACGCCAAGTGAAGGACTTCAGATGCCGATAACGTAAGAAGTTGAAAAAGAGATAAAGAAAACGTTGTTTTGATAGAAGACGGAAGAAGTGACGTCGGCGTTAGAGGGGATTTTTCGAGAAGGAGACGACGAATCAAAAAAAAAAAAAAAAAAGAGAGCGGAGATTTTCGGATGGTTGGGGTGACTAAGCGGTCGAGGGCGACCGCTAGTAAGGGAGGGGGGTAGTGTTGCGGCAGTGGAAAGAGGTAGGACGGATTAATAGGGTGGACCCTGGATTTCGGCTCGGCCCTTCCGGACCGAGCCGGGCCTTGGCACCACCCTCCATCAAAGCCCACCACTGCCACCACATAGATTCCTTTCCCTCCTCAGTTCGAGATATAGTCATCAAAAAGGCTGTATTGAATCATATCTGCGTGCCCGGATTGGGATCAACGCTTCGGAGACCCATTCTGGAAGAAGACGGCCCGTAAGCAGCTAGACAAGATCAACCAGAACTAACAGACGTTCGAGGAGTTCTACAGACTGTTCAGAAAATATGCTATTAGAGCCAGAGTGGCAGAAGATAAGCAGCTGCACTTACTAAGACAGAAACTGAGCCCCGAACTGACGACAGCTATAGCCTTAGTAGAAGACAAAGACCTTTAAAGCTTCGTACACTAGGCGAGAGTCACTGCCAGAAACTTGAACGCGTACGGAAAGCCGACGACACGTAAACTAATTCAGAAGCTGTCGCCGTCGGCTTAGCCGACAAGAGCCCCTGCGCCCTTCCGACAACGCCCCTAGCAGCTATTTAATTCGCAGCGTTCGCCGTTCGTCCCTACCTGCTATGCTTATAGCAAGCCTAGCTACATTGCTACGAGATGCCAAGCATCGGATAAGCAGAAGCAGGAGTATCGTGTTATAAAGCAGCCGTAGCTGCAGCAGCCGAGAAAGACTATTCAAGCCATCAAACCGGCGCTGAACGATACTGACAGTGTGGACGGGGGGGTGCAGTTAAGAATTATAGGAAAAGACCAGCTGGACGGATAGGCCCCCTACCCAGCATTAACAATAGAACACCGAATCGAAGCGAATCGCTACGAGAAGAAAGCATTAACAGCTGCAGCGATCCGCTCTCGGCAGCCGTAGAAGTGAATATAGAAACAGCGACTATCCTTCCTATTACGATCTACCCTGTTAAGAAGCAACGCCTACCGCTCTAGCTAAAAGCTTTTATCGATACTGGAGCTCTTATAGGTGCAGCGATCCACTACCGGCTAGTCCAGAAGCTGATAAATGGATACGGCTATCTGGTAGAATTAGCGTCGCCGACGAAGATTTCGGCATACAACGGACAAGACATGGAAAGCGTTATGCACTACGTGCCGCTAAAGACTACCTTAGCCGGTCGCACTACGGAAGCGACGTTCCGAATTATAGATATCGGAAGGTTTGACATTATTATAGGGCAGAAATAGATAAAGAACCAGAAAGCCATTATCGACGTAGATAAAGGAACGATTAGATTCAAAACCCTAGGTAGTAGAGCAGGGACTATCGGAAAGGTCGCCGCCGCCGCCGCCGAGCCGAAAGCTACGGAGTCTGCGAAAGAGGCTCCGTCTAATCGTTCCGAACCCCTAGTCACCGTCGGAATAATAAGTTCAGAAGCTATAACGACCCTCGCGAAGTTGCCGGACAATAAGATTTACACTATCTCTATAAAGGGCATCGAAGACTATAGGAAGATAATGGCGGAAGAAGAAGTGGACCTATTAGAGGTGTTGCCAAACGAGCTCTACGGTTACGCTAACGTGTTCTCAAAAGCAGACTCCAACCTCCTGCCGCTCTATTAACTGGAATATAACAACAAGATCTAACTGAAAGAGGGGGCTACACTGCCAAGAACCGAGCCCCTAAGACGACTGTCGCCGGCGGAACTGGACTAGGTAGAGGTGTTTATTCGCGAAAACCTAGCGAAGAAGTTTATTACGCCGAGTTCTGCCGAATATACGTTACTGATTCTTTTCGTAAGGAAACTAGAGGGTGGTCTGCGACTCTGCGTAGACTATTGAGGCCTTAACGAGGTTACCAAGAGAGACGTATATCCACTGCCGCTAATAGATAAGACTATACAGCGCGTAGCAAAGGCTAAGTGGTTTAGCAAGCTGGACATCCGCCAGGCGTTCCATCGACTAAGGAACGAAGAAGGGCAGACAGAAGACCTTACGACGTTCGCGACGCGTATAGGCAACTTTAAGTAGTTGGTAATGCCTTTTGGACTTACCAACGCGCCGGCAGTATAGCAACGTTTTATAAACTACACCTTTATAGACATGCTGGAACGGTTCGTGTCTATCTATTTGGACGACATTCTTATCTACACGGATGGAACGAGAGATCAGCATACGGGCCACATCGAGAGGGTGCTGAAAAGACTTAGAGAAGTCGTATTGAATGCAGACACGAAAAAGAGCGAGTTTTATCAGACTAAGGTTAAATACCTTAGTCTTATAGTCAGAAGAGAAGGGATCCGGATAGACTCCTTAAAGGTCGCTGCTGTAGCAGAATGGAAGCAACCGAAATCCGGAAACACTACGCAGATTAGGGCGTTTCTCAGATTCTGCAGCTACTATCGACGGTTTATTAAGGACTTTAGCAAGATAGCGAGACCCCTGAACGAAGCACTAAAGAAAGAGGTCGCCGGCCTATAGAATAAGAAGTGCACGGAAGCTTTCGTACGGCTAAAAGAAGCAGTAGCCTCGGCGCCGGTTCTAGCGCACTTCCGACCGGAAAAGACGATCTACGTAGAAACGGACGCTTCCGATACTGTAACAGCAGGGGTCCTTTCTCAACATAGTAATAACGAAACCCTCCATCCAGTAGCTTTCTTTAGCAAGTTAATAAACGAAGCTAAGCGGAACTACGCTATCTACGATAAGGAGCTACTAGCGATCATTTAGGCTTTCGAGGAGTGGAAACCGGAGCTTATAGCTGGAAAGAGCACGGTTTAGGTCCTTACGGACCACCAATCGCTGATCTACTTTATAAAGACGCAGAAGCTCTTACGTCGCCAAGCTCGGTAGGCAGCCTACTTATCCGGATTCGATTTTAAGATTACCTATCGACTAGGTGCTTAAAATGGAAAGGCTAACGCGCTGACGAGAAGGGAAGGAAAGACCAGCCGCGCGAAAGAAGATCTGAACATGTTCCAGAAGTTGCTAACCGAGCGGATAGTAGACGCAGAGGTGCTAAAAGAGGTAGGGGTCTGCGTAGTGGAACCGGCTGATCCGAGCGCGCAGATAAGGTTCAATACGGCTGTTTTGATAACTATATCTCGAACTGAGGAGGGAAAGGAACCTATATAGTAGTAGTGGAGGGCTTTCGTAGTGGTGGTGCCAAGGCCCGGCTCGGTCCGTTCCGGAACCTAAATCCCGGAAGGGGCCGAGCCAAAATCCAGGGTCCACCCTATTAATCTGTCCTACCTCTTTCCACTGCCGCAACACTACCCCCCCCCTTTACCAGCGGTCGCCCTCGACCGCTTAGTTAACCTATCCAACCGAAAATCTCCGCTCTTCTTCTTCTTTTTTTTTTTTAATTCGTCGTCTCCTTCTCGAAAATCCCCTCTAACGCCGACGTTACTTCTTCCGTCTTCTATTAAAAACAACGTTTTCCTTATCGCTTCTTCAATTTCTTACGCTGTTGGCTTCTGAAGTCCTTTACTTGGCGTTTATGTAATTGACGCTATCTGATCTGATCTGCAGGTTATCTGAGCTGCGGCGTAGCTGGTCTGTGCATCGTCTCGGAGGTCTATATAGATCTTTCCGCGGCTCCGTTTTTCTTCTTCTTTTTCTCTTCTACTAAAGCCTTTACCTACTACAGGTCGGCGGCGCTGGCATGCTACAGTGGGTAGTGGCCGCGTCAAACCGGTAGTAGGTAGCGGTGGAGTCGAAGACCTCCCCAAAAGCGACCGTTACGATTGTCTTTATCGGCTTCCGCGCTGGTGGAGCGGACGCGGCTTTCTTCTTTTTCTTTCGGAGGTCGTCAGTTTCGGAGCTATCCGGGTTTCGGTTTCTTCGGGTTCTGCACGTAGAACTCTCTTAGCAGCTCCGCCGAATTCCGCAGGTTCTCGACTGGATACTATTTATAGTTTTCCGGCTACCCCTTCTACGAGATCCTCGCTTTAATGGACTCCCTCGTCTGTTTTACGTCTATTACGTCTTCTACCTCCTATTCTTCTTTATCGTCCATCTCGATTAGCAGGGGTTTGGCGAACCCCTGTTCCGGCAGGCCGTTTTCAGGGTCCAAGCTTAACAGGTCCGAGTAGAAGACATCGTAGATCCGGAACGATTTCGGTAGCTGGAGCCGATAGGTCACTGGCGACCTCTTTTCTACTATCGTAAATGGGCCTACGTAGCGTGGATTGAGCTTGGCGTTGCCTTTTAGCCTTAGGTTTCGCGTGTTAAGCTATACCTTTTAGCCTTCTTCGAATTCCAGTAGTGACCTTTTTCTATTAGCTCGAGTCACTATCTTCTTCTAAGCCGATTCTATCGCTTCTTTTGCCACCTTAATCGCTTCTTCTATCTAAGATCGTAGCGCTTCTGCTACCGCGGCGGCGACTCTCTTTAACGACGTAGCGGTAGATGGTTCCGTAGAGCTGGGTTCGTTTGGCGGCTGAAAGCTTATTCTCGGAAGACACCTACGCGTTATCTCGAACGGCGCCAGCGACGTTGCTTCCGACCTTACTAAGTTCGCGCAGAATTCGGCTATCAGCAACACCTCGACCTACTTTTCTTGATAATGGCCGTAGAAGGTTCGCAGATATCGCTCCATCTCGCGATTAGCCACTTTAGACTGGCCGTCGGTCTAAGGGTGAGCTGCTGTGCTGAGCTTTCTACGAATTCCGAGGGTTTAATTAATAGCTTTCTATACGTCGGCGGTGAATTAAGGACCCCTATCCGTAGTAATAGTGTCCGGCAGGCCATAGTGCTTCCACACGTGCCTAATTAGTATTCTTGCAGTCTCTCCTGCAGTCGTTCCTTCGTTTCTCGCCCGACAGGGGATGAAGTAGCGTTCTTTGCTCAGCCTATCCACTACGTTGAGGGTGGCATCGTATCCGTCTGAATCCGGCAAGCCGGTTACGAAATCCATCGTAATGTGCTGCTACAGCTTCTTAGGGATCGGAAGTAGCTTTAGTAGACCTGCCGGAAGACCGTAACAGGGCTTCGCGGCCCGACATACGTAGCAATTGGCGATGAACCGGTGGATTCGCTCGTAGATCCGTGGAAACCAGTAGATTATTCTTACAGCCTGCGTCGTTTTCTTTGCTCCGGCGTAGCCAACATCTATAGAGTTATAGACCAGCTAGATGACCTCTGTAATTAGTTCTTCCAGAACTATTAGCTTTCCTAAGCCGGTTCTGCCGAGCTTCTGTTGCTAGTTAAGCTGTTTCACCTTCTCGTAAAGAGTCTCTTCCTTAGGGGCCGGTTCCACTGCGCAGACCCCTGCCTCTTTCAACACCTCTGCGTCTACTATCCGCTCGGTTAGCACCTTCTAGAACATGTTAGGATCTTCTTTCGCGCGGCTCGTCTTCCCCTCTCTTCGCGTTAGCGCGTTAGCCTTTCCGTTTTGAGCCCCTGGTCGATAGGTAATCTTAAAGTCGAACCCTAATAAGTAGGCAGCCTACCGAGCTTGGCGACGTAAGAGCTTCTGCGTCTTTATAAAGTAGGTCAGCGACTGGTGGTCCGTAAGGACCTGGACCGTGCTCTTTCCAGCTATAAGCTCTGGCTTCCACTCCTCGAAGGCCTGAATAATCGCCAGCAGCTCCTTATCGTAGATAGCATAGTTTCGTTTAGTATTATTTATAGACTTGCTAAAGAAGGCCACTGGATAGAGGGTTTCGTTGTCGCTATATTAAGAAAGGACCCCTGCCGTTACTGTGTCGGAAGCGTCCGTTTCTATATAGATCGTCTTTTCCGGTCGGAAGTGCGCTAGGACCGGCGCCGAGGCTACTGCTTCTTTCAGCTGTACGAAAGCTTCCGTGCACTTCTCGTTCTATAGGCCGGCGGCCTCTTTCTTTAGTGCCTCGTTCAGGGGTCTCGCTATCTTGCTGAAGTCCTTAATAAACTGTCGATAGTAGCTGCAGAAGCCGAGAAATGCCCTAATTTGCGTAGTATTTCCAGACTTCGGCTGTTTCCATTCAGCGACAGCGGAGACCTTTAAGGGGTCTATGCGAATTCTATCTCTTCCGACGATAAGACCGAGGTATTTAACCTCGATTTAATAGAACTCGCTCTTCTTCGTGTCCGCGTTCAATCCTACTTCGCAGAGTCTCTTTAGCACTCTCTCGACGTGGTCCGTATGCTGATCTCTCGTTCCGTCCGTATAGATAAGGATGTCGTCCAAATAGATAGACACGAACTGCTCCAACATGTCTATAAAGGTGTAGTTTATAAAGCGTTGCTATACCGCCGGCGCGTTAGTAAGTCCAAAAGGCATCACTAACCACTTGAAATTGCCTATACGCGTCGCGAACGTCGTAAGGTCTTCTGTCTGCCCTTCTTCGTTCCTTAGTCGATGGAACGCTTGTCGGATGTCCAGCTTGCTAAACTACTTAGCCTTTGCTACGCGCTGTATAGTCTTATCTATTAGCGGCAGTGGATATACGTCCCTCTTAGTGACCTTATTAAGGCCTCGATAGTCTACACACAGTCGGAGACTAACTCCGGGCTTCTATACGAAAAGAATCGTTAACGCGTATTCGGCAGAACTCGGCGTAATAAACTTCTTCGCTAGGTTTTCGCGAACGAACACCTCTACCTGGTCCAGTTCCGCCAGCGACAGTCGTCTTAGGGGCTCGGTCCGTAGCAGCGTAGCCCCCTCCTTTAGTCGGATCTTGTTGTTATATTCCGGTCGATAGAGCGGTAATAGGTTGGAGTCGGCTCTTAAGAAGACGTTAGCATAACTATAGAGCTCGTTTGGCAGCACCTCTAGTAGATCTACTTCTTCTTCCGTTATTATCTTCTGGTAGTCTTCGATGTCTTTTATTAAGATAGCGTAAATCTCGTTGTCTGGCGACTTCGCGAGGGTCGTCGTTGCTTCTAAACTTATTATTCCGACAGTAACCAGGGGTTTGGAACGATCGGACGGAGCCTCTTTCGCAGGCTCCGTAGTTTTTGGCTTGGCGGCGGTGGCGACCGTTCCGATGGTCTCCGCTCTACTACCCAGGGTTTTGAATCTTATCGTGCCTTTATCTACGTCAATGATAGTCTTCTGGTTCTTCATCTATTTCTGCCCTATAATAATGTCAAATCGTCCGAGATCCATAATCTGGAACGTCGCTTCCGTAGTGCGCCCAGCCAAGGTAGTCTTTAGTGGCACGTAGTGCGTAACGCTTTCCGTGTCTTGTCTGTTATATGCCGAAATCTTTGTCGGCGACGCCAGTTCCACTGGATAGCCGTATCCATTTATTAGCTTCTGAACTATTCGGTAGTGGACAGCTGCGCCGATAAGAGCTCTGGTATTAATAAACGCTTTCAGCTAGAGGGGTCCGCGCGACTTCTCAACTGGATAGATTATAATAGGAAGGATAATCGCCGTTTCCGTATTCACTTCTACGGCTGCCGAAAGCGGATCGTTGCAGCTGTTAATGCTTTCTTCTCGTGGCGATTCGCTTCGATTCGGTGCCCTATTGTCAATGCTAGGTAGGGGGCCTATCCGTCTAGCTGGTCTTTTCCTATAATTCTCAACTGCACTCTACCGTCCACGCTGTCGGTATCGTTCGGCGCCGGTTCGATGGCTTGAATAGTCTTTCTCAGTGGCTGCGACTGCTTTATAGCGCGATACTCCTGCTTCTGCTTATCCGAAGCTTAGAATCTCGTAGCGATATAACCAGGCTTCCTGCACGCGTAACAGGTAGGGACGAACGCCGATTGTAGGGAATACGACGACTGCTAGGGTGTTCGTCGGAAAGGCGCAGGGGGCCGCGCCGTCTGCGCCGACGGCGACGACTTCTGAACCGATTCGCGTAATTTCGCGTAAGCGCTTAAGTTTCTCGCAGTAACTCTCGCTCTGTGCACGAAGCTCTTAAGGTCTTCGTCTTCCACCAACGCCATAGCTGCAGCCAGTTCGGGGTTTAGCTTCTGCCTTAATAGGTGGAGCTGCTTATCTTCCGCCACTCGGGCCCTAATCGTATATTTTCTAAACAAACTGTAGAACTCCTCGAACGTCTGCCAGTTCTGGTTGATCTTATCTAGCTGCTTACAGGCCGTCTTCCTTCGGAATAGGTCTCCGAAGCGCTGGTCTAGTGCTCTAATCGCTTCCTCGGCGGTCGCCTCTTCTAGGTCTGCTACTAGCGAAAAAGCTTTACCTTCCAATCGCGATTCTAGGTACGCCAGTCTGTCTCTGGCGCTGTTTCCGGCGTAGTCGCAGTCTATCTTATTCTTTATCTTCTTCTTAAATGCTTCCTAGTCTTTAGGATCTCCGCCTCTAAACGCCGGCGGGTCCGGCAATAATGTTATTAGGGTGCTACCTTGACTATAGGCCGCTGGTAAGGCGGTCTCTGCGTGGGTTTCTCGCTGCAGTGGCGGCGACGACTTCGCTGCTTCTATATTAGCTAGTTAATCCTTCAGCGCCTTTAGTTGCGTTAGTCGATTCGCCGCCTAGTTTTCTAACATGTCGATAATAGTCTCCGCCGATTCCTTTTCGGCCCTTACTGCTTTAGTTTCTTCTCTTAGTTGCCTGTTCTCTTCTAGCGTTCTGTAGAACAGCGTCTTAATAAGGTCTATACCATCGTAGACCTTTCCTACCCTATTCTCGTTTATATAGTCTTCGAGTTCCTCGATCGTGCAGTCGTAGATCTTCTTGTATTCGCTTATTTGTTCCTTGATCTCTGCGGTCTCTTCCTCCGTAAAACCGCTAATAATAATCTTATTATTAATAACACTGGAGCGCCTGCTCGCTCTGTTAGCCTTTCCTTTTCTGCTTCTGCTGCAGCCTGTAACGCCGCTCTCTACTGCTAAGAAGCCTTCTATCTTCTCGCGGTGCCTTTGGGGGTTGTTGTTTTGGCGTGTGTATGTGGGTGCGCGTGCGTTATTCGGGCTTCCGGATAGTTTGACGGGCCCTTTCGCGCAGCGCGGGTTTGGTATACAGAGTGAGTTCGAGATATAATAATCCGAGCGCGCAGATAAGGTTCAATACGGCTGTTTTGATAACTATATCTCGAACTAAGGAGGGAAAGGAACCTATATAGTAGTAGTGGAGGGCTTTCGTAGTGGTGGTGCCAAGGCCCGGCTCGGTCCGTTCCGGAACCTAAATCCTGGAAGGGGCCGAGCCGAAATCCAGGGTCCACTCTATTAATCTGTCCTACCTCTTTCCACCGCTGCAACACTACCCCCCTTCCTTACTAGCGGTCGCTCTCGACCGCTTAGTTACCCTATCTATCCGAAAATCTCTACTTTTTTTTTTGATTCGTCGTCGTCTCCTTCTCGAAAATCCCCTCTAACGCCGATGTTACTTCTTTGTCTTCTATCAAAAACAACGTTCTCTTTATTGCTTCTTTAATTTCTTACGTCGTCGGTGTCTAAAGTCCTTCACTTGGCGTCTATCTAATCCGCGCGTTTGGTCCGTGCTATCTGATCTAAGCCGTGGGTTATCTGAGCCCGGTTCGGCTAGTCTGTGCGTCGCCTTGGATGTCTATATAGGTCTTCTGCAGCGCCGTTTTTCTTCTTCTTTTTCTCTTCTATCAAAGCCTTTACCTACTACGGGGTCGGCGGCGCTGGCACGCTACAGCGTCAGCGAGCTGGCAGCCGAACCAGCGGTAGGTAGTGGCCGCGTCGAAGACCTCCCTAAAGGCAACCGTTACGATTGTTTTCTTCGGCCTCTGCGCCGATAGAGCGGACGCGGCTTTCTTCTTTCTTCCGCATTGTCGACATTAGAGCTACGCTGGTTTCGGCTTTTCCGGGTTCCGTACGTAGAACCCTCTTAGCAGCTCCGCCGAATTCTGCAGGTTCTCGATCGGATACTATTCGTAGTCTTCCAGCTACCCCTTCTACGAGATTCGCGCTTTGATAGACCCCCTCGTCTTCTTTACGTCCATTACGTCTTCTACCTCCTATTCTTCTTTATAACTGTCTATCTCGACTAGCAGGGGTTCGGCGAACCCCTGTTCCGGCAGGCCGTCTTTAGGGTCTAAGCTTAACAGGTCCGAATAGAAGACATCGTAGATCCGGAACAATTTCGGTAACTAGAGCCGATAGGTCACCGGCGACCTCTTTTCTATTATCTTAAACGGACCTACGTAGCGTAGATTAAGCTTGACGTTGCCTTTTAGCCTCAGGTTTCGCGTGTTAAGCTATACCTTTTGGCCTTCCTCAAATTCCAGTAGCGACCTTTTTCTATTAGCTCGAGTTACTATCTTCTTCTAAGCCGATTCTATCGCGTCTTTCGCCACCTTAATCGCTTCTTCTATCTGAGATCGTAGCGCTTCTGCCACTGCAGCGGCGACTCTCTTTAACGACGTGGCAGTAGATAGTTTATATAGAGCTAGGTTTGTTTAGCGGCTGAAAGCTTATTCTCAGAAGACAGCTATGCGTTATCTCGAACGGCGCCAGCGACGTTGCTTCTAACTGTACTGAGTTCGCGCAGAATTTAGCTATCGGCAACACCTCGACCCACTTTTCTTGATAATAGCTGCAGAAGGTTCGCAGATATCGCTCTATCTCGCGATTAGCTACTCTAGACTGGCTGTCAGTCTAAGGGTGAGCCGCCGTGCTGAGCTTTCTACGAATTCCGAGGGTTTGATTGATAGCTTTCTATACGTCGGCAGTGAATTAAGGACCCCTATCCGTAGTAATAGTGTCCGGCAGCCTATAGTGCTTCTATACGTGTTGGATCAACATTCTCGCTGTTTCTTCCGTAGTAGTTCCTTTATCCTTAGCTCGACAGGGGATGAAATAGCGCTCTTTGCTTAGCCGATCCACTACATTAAGCGTAGCGTCGTAGCTGTTGCAGCGGTAGAAAGAGGTGGGACAGATTGATGGGGTGGACCCTGGAATTTCGGCTCGGCCCGTCCGGACCGAGCCGGGCCTTGGCACCACCACCATCAAAGCCCACCACCACCACCACATAGATTCCTTTCCCTCCTCAGTTCGAGATATAGTTATCAAAAAGGCCGTATTGAACCATATCTGCGTGCCCGGATTATTATATCTCGAACTCACTCTCCACACTACACCCCGCGCTGCGCGAAAGGGCCCGTTAAACCATCCGGAAACCCGAATAACGCACGCGCACCCAACAACACACCAACAACCACCAAGGCACCGTAAGAAGATGGAAGGCTTCTCAGCGGTAGACAGCGGCGTAACAGGCCGCTAAGGAAAGAGAAAGACTAACAGAGCGAGCAGACGCTCCAGCGTAGTTGACGATAAGATCGTTATTAGAGGTTTTACAGCGGAAGAGACTGCTAAGATCAAGGAACGAATAAGCGAATATAGGAAGATCTACGACTGCACGATCGAGGAACTGGAGAACTACGTAAACGAGAATGGAATAGGGAAGGTCTACGATAGTATAGACCTCATCGAGACGCTGTTCTACAGGACACTAGAAGAAAACAGACAGCTAAGAGAGGAAGTAGAGACAGTAAGGGCCGAGAAGGAATCGGTAGAGACTATCGTCGAAGTGTTGGAACACTAAGCGGCGAATCGAATAGCGCAGCTAAAGGCGCTAAAGGATCAACTAGCTAATATAGAAGCAGCGAGATCGTCGCCGCCACCGCGGCGAGAAACCCAAGTGGAAACCACCTCGCCGGCGGCCTACAGTCAAGGTGGCACGTTAATGACGTCACTACCGGATCCACCGGTTTTCGGTAGCGGAGACTCTAAAGCGTAGGAGGCGTTTAAGAAGAAGATTAAGAATAAGATAAGCCGCGATCACGCATCAAGCAGCGAAGAAGACAGGTTGGCCTATTTAGAGGCGCGACTAGAAGGCGAAGCGTTCTCGTTGGTGGCGGACCTGGAAGAAGTAACCGCCGACGAAGCTATTAAGGCGCTGGACCAGCGTTTCGGAGACCCCTTCCAGAAGAAGACGGCCCGCGAGCAGCTGGATAAGATCAACCAGAACCGTCAGACATTCGAAGAGTTCTACGGACTGTTTAGGAAATACGCCATTAGAGCGAGAGTGGCAGAACATAAGCAGCTGCACCTACTAAGGCAGAAGCTGAGTCCTAAGCTCGCCGCCGCTATGGCGTCTGTGGAAGACGAAGGCCTTAAGAGCTTCGTGCACCAAGCGAGAGTCACCGCAAGAAACTTAAGCGCTTACGCGAAATTACGCGAATCGAACCAGAAGCCGCTGATAACGCAGACCATACGACCCCCTGCGCCTTTCCGGAGAGCGCCACAGCAGCCACCTTATCAGTCGCAGCGCTCGTCGTTCGTGCCCACCTGTTTCGCGTGTGGCAAGCCTGGCCACATCGCCACGAGATGCCAAGCATCGGATAAGCAGAAGCAGGACTATCGTGTTATAAGGCAGCCGCAGCCACCGCCACCGAGGAAGACTATACAAGCTATGGAACCGGCCCCTAAGGAAGAGACTCTCTACGAGAAGGTCAAGCAGCTCAATCAGAAGCAGAAGCTCAGCAAAACCGGTTCAGGGAAGCTGATAGTTCCGGAAGAACTGGTTACGGAGGTTATCCAATTGGTCTATAACTCGAAGGACGTTGGTTACGCAGGCTCGAAGAAGACGATAGAAGCTGTAAGGACGATCTACTGGTTTCCGCGGATCTACGAACGGATCCACCGATTTATCGCCAATTGCTACGTATGCAGAGCCGCGAAGCTACGTTACGGCCTTCCGGCAGGCTTATTGAAGCCACTGCCGATCCCCGAGAAGCTGTAGCAGCACATTACGATGGACTTCGTAACCGGCCTGCCGGAATCCGATAGATACGACGCCACACTGAACGTAGTGGACCGATTAAGCAAAGAACGGCACTTTATCCCCTGCCGAGCAAGAGACGAAGGAACCACTGCGGAAGAGACTGCACGAATGTTGATTCAACACGTGTGGAAGCACTATAGCCTGCCGGACACTATTACCAAGGATAGGGGTCCTTAATTCACCGCCGACGTATAGAGAGCTATTAACCGAGCTCTCGGAATTAGTAGAAAGCTCAGCACAGCTGCTTACCCGCAGACCGACGGTCAATCAGAAGTGGCCAATCGCGAGATAGAGCGATATCTGCGAACCTTCTGCAGCTACCATCAAGAAGAATGGGTTAAGGTGTTGCCGATGGCCGAGTTCTGCGCTAACTCGGCACCGTCTAAGGCCACCTCGCTGGCGCCGTTCGAGATAACGCATAGCTATCTTCCGAGGATAAGCTTTCAGCTACCGAACGAACCCAGCTCCGCGGAACCATCTACTACTGCCACGTCGTCAAAGAGAGTCGCCGCCGCGGCGGCAGAAGCGCTACGATCTCAGATAGAAGAAGCGATCAAAGTGGCGAAAGAAGCGATGGAATCAGCTCAGAAGAAGATAGTGACTCGGGCTAATAGAAAAAGGTCCCTAATAGAATTCGAGGAGGGCCAAAAGGTATGGCTCAATACGCGAAACCTAAGGCTGAAAGGAAACGCGAAGCTTAACCCACGCTACGTAGGTCCGTTCAAGATAATAGAAAAGAGGTCGCCGGTAACCTATCGGCTCCAGCTGCCGAAATCGTTCAGGATCTACGACGTTTTCCACTCCGATCTGCTAAGCCTGGACCCTGAGGACGGCCTTCCGGAACAGGGGTTCGCCGAACCCCCACCAGTTAAGATCGACGGTAATGAAGAAGAGTGGGAGGTAGAAGACGTAATGGACGTAAAGAAGATAAGGGGGTCCATCAAAGCGAGAATCTCGTAGAAGGGGTGGCCGGAAGACTATAAATAGTATCCGGTCGAAAACCTGCGAAATTCGGCGGAGCTGCTAAGAGACTTTTACACGCGGAACCCGAAGAAGCCGAAGCCGGAATGGCTCTGAAGCCGGTTCTTCCGGAAGAAAACAAAGAAAGCCGCGTCCGCTCCACCAGCGCGGAAGCCGATGAAAACGATCGCTGCTTATAGCTCTAGGCAGATCGTGGCGGTCGGCGGCGCTGCGCACGCTGTAGCGTGCCAGCGCCGCCGACCCCGCGATAGGGGGAGACTATAGAGGGAAAAGAAAGAAGAAGAAGAAACGGAGCCGCGGAAAGATCTATATAGACCTCCGCTCCGGCGCACAGACCAGCCACGCCGCAGCTCAGGCGACCCACGGCTTAGATCAGATGGCACGGATCAGATAGCGTCGATCACATAAACGACCAAGTAAAGGACTTCAGATGTTGATAACGTAAGAAATTCAAGTAACGATGGAAGGAGGAGGAGGTAACATTACCGTCGGAGGGGATTTTCGAGGAAGAAACGATAAACCAAAAAAAAAAAAAAAAGTGTGGAGGCTTTAGTTGGATGGGATGACTAAGCGGTCGAGGGCGACCGCTAGTGAGGGAGGGGGGTAGTGTTGCGGCGGTGGAAAGTAGTGGGACAGATTAATAGGGTGGACCCTGGAATTTCGGCTCGGCCCGTCCGGACCGAGCCGGGCCTTGGCACCACCACCATCAAAGCCTACCACCACCACCACATAGATTCCTTTCCCTCCTCAGTTCGAGATATAGTCATCAAAAGGGCCGTATTAAATCATATCTGCGTGCCCGGATCAGTAGCTGTCTGAATTCGGCAGGCCGGTTACGAAATCCATCGTAATGTGCTGCCACAGCTTCTCGGGGATCGGAAGTGGCTTTAGTAGACCCGCTGGAAGACCGTAACGTAGCTTCGCTGCTCGGCACACGTGGCAATTAGCGATAAATCGGTGGATCCGTTTGTAGATCCGCGGAAACCAGTAGATCGTCCTTACGGCTTCTATCGTCTTCTTCGAGCCAGCGTAACCAACGTCCTTTGAGCTATGGACCAGTTGGACGACCTTAGGAATTAGTTCTTCCGGAACTATTATCTTCCCTAAATCGGTCTTGCCGAGCTTCTGTTGCTAATTAAGCTGCTTTACCTTTTCGTAGAGAGTCTCTTCCTTAGGGGCCGGTGTTGCAGCGGTAGAAAGAGGTAGGACAGATTGATAGGGTGGACCCTGGATTTCGGCTCGGCCCCTTCCAGGATTTAGGTTCCGGAACGGGCCGAGCCGGGCCTTAGCACTACTACTACGAGAGCCTGCCACTACCACTATATAGATTCCTTTCCCTCCTTAGTTCGAGATATAGTTATTAAAACAGCCGTATTAAAACTTATCTGCGCACTCGGATCAGTGGTGGGCTTTCGTAGTAGTAGTGCTAAGGCCCGGCTCGGCCTAGAAGGGCCGAGCCGAAATTCCAAGGGTCTACCCTATTATCCAGTCCCACCCCTTTCTGCCGCTGTAACACCACCCCCCTCCCTCGCTAGCGGTCGTCCTCGACCGCTTAGTTACCCTATCTATCTGAAAATCTTTTTTTTTTGATTTGTCGTCTCCTTCTCGAAAATCCCCTCTAACACTAATGCTACCTCTTCCGTCTTCTATTAAAAACAACGTTCTCTTTATCGCTTCTTCAATTTCTTACATCGCCGGCGTCCGAAGTCCTTTACTTAGCGTTTATATAATCGACGCTATCTGATCTGATCTGCAGTCTTCTAAGCTGCGGCTCGGCTGGTCTGTGCATCGCCTCGGAGGTCTATATAGATCCGTCGCGGCGTCGTTTCTTCTTCTTCTTTTTCTTCTACCAAAGCCTTTACCTACTACGCCGGTAGGTAGTGGCTTTGTCGAAGACCTCCCTAAGGCGACTGTTGCGATCGTCTTTGTCGGCTTTTGCGCCAGTGGAACGGACGCAGCTTTCTTCTTTCCGAACTATCAACTTTGGAGCTACTTAGGTTTCGGCTTCTACGGGTTCCGCACGTAGAACTCTCTTAGCAGCTCTGCCGAATTCCGGAGGTTCTCGATCGGATACTATTCGTAGTCTTCTGGCCACCCCTTCTACGAGATCTTCGCTTTAATAGACCCCCTTATCTTCTTTACGTCTATTACATCTTCTACCTCCTACTCTTCTTCCTTACTGTCCATCTCGATTGGCGGGGGTTCGGCGAACCCCTGTTCCGGAAGGCTGTCCTTAGGGTCTAGGCTTAGCAGGTCCAAATGGAAAACATTGTAGATCCGGAACGATTTCGGCAGCTGGAGCCGGTAGGTTACTGGCGACCTCTTTTCCACTATCTTGAACGGACCTACGTAGCGTAGGTTGAGCTTCGCGTTGCCTTTTAGCCTTAGGTTTCGCGTGTTAAGCCAGACCTTTTGACCTTCCTCGAATTCCATTAGCGACCGCTTTCTATTAGTTCGAGTTACTATCTTCTTCTAAGCCGATTCTATCGCTTCTTTCGCTACTTTAATCGCTTCTTCTATCTAATATCGGAGCGCTTCTGCTGCCGCAGCGGCGACTCTCTTTGACGACGTAGTGGTAGTGGAAAGCTCTGGCGAGCCGGCGTTGCTCGGTGTTACGGCGGTAGAAAGGGGTGGGACTGAGTGATAGGGTGGACCCTGGATTTCGGCTCGGCCCTTCCGGGCCGAGCCGGGCCTTGGCACACCACTATCTATCAGACACTACCACTACCACTACATAGGTTCCTTTCCCTCCTTAGTTCGAGATATAGTTATTAAAAAGGCCGTATTGAATCGTATCTGCGTGCCCGGATCACTCGGCGGCTGGAAACTCATTCTTGGAAGATAGCTATGCGTTATTTCGAACAGCGCTAGCGACGTTGCTTCCGATCGTGCTAAGTTGGCGCAGAATTCAGCTATTGGCAACACCTCGACCTAGTTTTCTTAATAATAGCTGCAGAAGGTTTGCAGATATCGCTCTATCTCGCGATTAGCCACTTTAGACTGACCGTTAGTTTGAGGGTAAGCGGCAGTGCTGAGCTTTCCACGAATTCCGAGAGCTTGGTTAATAGCTTTCTATACGTCGGCAGTGAATTAAGGACCCCTATCTGTAGTGATAGTGTCCGGCAGGCTATAGTGCTTCTATACGTATTAAATTAACATCCGCGCTGTCTCTTCCGCAGTGGTTCCTTCGTCTCTCGCTTAGCAGGGGATAAAGGAGCGTTCCTTGCTTAGTCGGTCCACTACGTTTAGCGTAGCGTTATATCTATCTGAGTCCGGCAGGCCGGTTACGAAGTCTATCGTAATGTGTTGCCACAGTTTCTCGGGGATCGGAAGTGGCTTTAACAGACCGGCCGGAAGACCGTAACGCAGTTTCGCTGCTCGGCACATGTAGCAGTTAGCGATAAATCGGTGGATTCGCTCGAATATTCGCGGAAACTAGTAGATCGTTCTTACTGCCTGCATCGTCTTCTTCGCGCCTGCGTAGCCCACATCTACGGAGCTATGGACCAGCTGGATAACCTCTGTAATTAGTTCTTCTGGAACTATAAGCCTCCCTGAACCGGTTTTGCCGAGTTTCTGTTGCTAGTTAAGCTGCTCCACCTTTTCGTAGAGAGTCTTTTCCTTAGGGGCCGGTTCCACTGCGCAGACCCCTACCTCTTTTAACACCTCTGCATCTACTATCCGCTCGGTTAACACCTTCTGGAACATGTTCGGATCTTCTTTCGCGCGGCTAGTCTTTCCTTCTCTTCTCGTTAGTGCGTTAGCCTTTCCGTTTTAAGCTCTGGGTCGATAGGTAATCTTAAAGTCGAACCCGGATAAGTAGGCAGCCTACTGTACTTGACGTCGTAAGAGCTTCTGCGTCTTTATAAAGTAGGTCAGCGACTGGTGGCCTGTAAGGACCTGGACCGTGCTCTTTCTAGCTATAAGCTCTGGCTTCCACTCCTCGAACGCCTGTATAATAGCTAGCAGTTCTTTATCGTAGATTGTGTTGCGGCGGTGGAAAGAGGTGGGACAGATTGATGGGGTGGACCCTGGATTTCGGCTCGGCCCGTCCGGGCCGAGCCGGGCCTTGGCACACCACCCTCTATCAAAGCCCACCGCCACTACTACATAGGTTCTTTTCCCTCCTTAGTTCGAGATATAGTTATCAAAAAGGCCGTATTGAATTATATCTGCGTGCCCGGATTATTATATCTCGAACTCACTCTCTACACCACACCCGCGCTGCGCGAAAGGGCCCGTTGAATTATCCGGAAACCCGAATAACGCACGCGCACCCACCAACACACCAACAACAACCCCTACAGCACCGTAAGAATATAGAAGGCTTCTCAGCGGTAGAGAGCGGCGTAACAGGCCGCTGCGGAAAGAGAAAGACTGACAGAGCGAGCAGACGCTCCAGTGTAGTTGACGATAAGATCGTTATTAGAGGTTTTACGGCGGAAGAGACCGCAGAGATTAAGGAACGAATAAGTAAATACAAGAAGATCTACGACTGTACGATCGAGGAACTGGAGAACTATGTAAATAAGAATAGGATAGGAAAGGTCTACGACGGTATAGACCTTATTAAGACGCTGTTCTACAGAACACTGGAAGAAAACAGACAGCTAAGAGAGGAAGTAGAGACAGTAAGGGCCGAGAAGGAATCGGCAGAGACTATCGTCGACATGTTGGAACACTAAGCGTCGAATCGACTAGCGCAGCTAAAGGCGCTGAAGAATCAGATAGCTGATATAGAAGCAGCAAAGTCGCCGCCACCGCGTCGAGAAGAACAAGCAGAGACCGCCTTACCAGCGGCCTATAGTCAAGGTAGCACTACGATAACGCCACTGCCGGACCTACCTGCTTTCGGTAGCGGAGACCCTAAAGCGTAGGAGGCGTTCAAGAAGAAGATTAAGAATAAGATAAGCCGCGATTACGCAGCAAGCAGCGAAGAAGACAGACTAGCCTATTTAGAGGCGCGACTGGAAGGCGAAGCGTTCTCGCTAGTAGCGGACCTAGAAGAGGTAACCGCGGAGGAAGCGATCAAAGCGTTAGATCAACGCTTTGGAGACCTATTCCGAAAGAAGACAGCCCGTAAGCAGCTGGATAAGATCAACCAGAACCGGCAGACGTTCGAAGAGTTCTACGGACTGTTTAGGAAATATGCCATTAGAGCGAGAGTGGCAGAAGATAAGCAGCTGCACTTACTGAGGCAGAAACTGAGCCCTGAGCTGGCCGCCGCTATAGCGTCCGTAGAAGACGAAGACCTTAAGAGCTTCGTGCACCAAGCGAGAGTCACTGCGAGAAACTTGAGCGCTTACGCGAAATTACGCGAATCGGTTCAGAAGCCGTCGCCGTCGCCGTCGCTGATGCGGACAACCAGAGCCCCCGCGCCCTTCCGACGTGGCCCCTAGCCGCCTTACGTGCCGCGACCGTCGTTCGTCCCTACCTGTTTCGCGTGCAGAAAGCCTGGCCACATCGCTACGAGCTGCCAAGCATCGGATAAGCAGAAGCAGGAGTATCGTGTTATAAAGCAGCAGCCGCAGCCGCCAAGAAAGACTATTCAAGCTATGGAGCCGGCTCCGAACGATGCTAACAGCGTAGACGGCGGCGTGCAGCTAAGAATTATAGGAAAAGACCAGCTGGACGGATAGGCCCCCTATCTAGCATTGACAATAGGGCACCGAATCGGAGCGAATCGACACGAGAAGAAAGCATTAACAGCTGCAGTGATCCGCTCTCGGCAGCTGTAGAAGTGAACACGGAAACGGCGATCATCCTTCCTATTACGATCCACCCTGTTAAGAAGTCGCGCAAACTACTCCAGCTAAAAGCTTTTATCGACACCGGAGCTCTTATCGGCGCGGCGATCCACTACCGACTGGTTAGGAAGCTGATAAATGGATACGGCTATCCAGTGGAACTGGCGTCGCCGACGCGGATTTCGGCATACAACGGACAAGACACGGAAAGCGTTACGCACTACGTGCCGCTAAAGACTACGCTAGCTGGTCGAACTACGGAAGCGACGTTCCGGATTATAGATATCGGAAGGTTTAACATCATTATAGGGCAGAAATAGATAAAGAACCAGAAAGCCATCGTCGACGTAGACGAAGGAACGATCAGATTCAAAACCCTGGGTAGCGGAGCAGGGACTATCGGAAAGGTCGCCGCCGCTGCCGAGCCGAAAGCTACGGAGTCTGCAAAAGAGCCACCGTCCGATCGTTCCGAGCATGCGCCTACGATCGGAATAACGAGCTCGGAAGCTTTATCGACCCTTGCGAAGTCACCGGACAACGAGATTTACGCTATCTTAATAAAAGACATCAAAGACTACTAGAAGATAATGGCGGAAGAAGAAGTGGATCCGCTAGAGGTGCTACCGAAAGAACTCTATAGTTACGCTAACGTGTTCTCAAAAGCCGACTCCAACCTCCTGCTGCTCTATCGACCAGAATATAACAACAAGATCCGACTGAAAGAGGGAGCTACGCTGCCAAGAACCGAGCCCCTAAGACGACTGTCGCCGGCGGAACTGGACCAAGTAGAGGTGTTTGTCCGCGAAAACCTGGCGAAGAAGTTTATTACGCCGAGTTCTGCCGAATATGCGTTACCGATTCTTTTCGTAAGGAAACCAGGGGGTGGTCTGCGACTTTGCGTAGACTATCGAGGCCTTAATAAGGTTACTAAGAGAGACGTATACCCGCTGCCGCTAATCGACGAGACTATACAACGAGTGGCTAAAGCTAAGTAGTTCAGCAAGCTAGACATCCGCTAAGCGTTCTATCGACTAAGAAACGAAGAAGGGCAGACGGAAGATCTTACGACATTCGCGACGCGTATAGGCAATTTTAAGTAGCTAGTAATGCCGTTCGGACTTACCAATGCGCCGGCAGTGTAGCAACGCTTTATGAACTACACCTTTATAGACATGCTAGAACGGTTCGTATCTATCTACTTGGACAACATCCTTATCTACACCAATAGAACGAGGGAGCAACACACGGACTACATCGAGAGAGTGTTAAAGAGGCTCCGCGAGGTCGGATTAAACGCAGACACGAAGAAGAGCGAGTTCTATCAAACGGAGGTTAAGTATCTCGGTCTTATCGTCGGAAGAGACGGAATTCGTATAGACCCCTCGAAGATCGCCGCCGTCGCGGAATGGAAGCAGCCGAAATCCGGAAACACTACGCAAATCAGAGCGTTTCTCGGCTTCTGCAGCTACTATCGACAGTTTATCAAAGACTTTAGCAAGATAGCCAGACCCCTAAACGAAGCGTTAAAGAAAGAGGCCGCCGGCCTATAGAACGAGAAGTACACGGAAGCCTTTAACCGGCTGAAAGAAGCAGTGGCCTCGGCGCCGGTTCTGGCGCACTTCTAACCGGAAAAGACTATCTATGTAGAAACGGACGCTTCTGACACAGTAACCGCAGGGGTCCTTTCTCAATATAGCGACGACGAAACCCTCCATCCAGTCGCTTTCTTTAGCAAGTCCATAACGGAAGCTAAGCGGAACTACGCTATCTACGATAAGGAGCTGCTAGCGATTATTTAGGCTTTCGAGGAGTGGAAACCGGAGCTTATAGCTAGAAAGAGCACGGTCCAGGTCCTTACGGACTATCAGTCGCTGACCTACTTTATAAAGACGCAGAAACTCTTACGGCGTCAAGCTCGGTAGGCCGCCTACTTATTAGGGTTCAATTTCAAGATTACCTATCAACTAGGGGCTCAAAATGGAAAGGCTAACGCGCTAATGCGAAGAGAAGGGAAGACGAGCCGCGCGAAGGAAGATCCGAACATGTTTCAGAAGGTGTTAACCGAGCGGATAGTAGACGCAGAGGTGTTGAAAGAGGTAGGGGTCTGCGTAGTAGAACCGGCCCCTAAGGAAGAGACTCTCTACGAGAAGGTCAAGCAGCTCAATCAGAAGCAGAAGCTCGGCAAAACCGGTTTAGGGAAGCTGATAGTGCCAGAAGAACTAATTACAGAGGTCATCTAGCTAGTCTACGGCTCTGTAGACGTTGGTTACGCAGGATCAAAGAAAACGATAGAAGCTATAAGGACGACATACTGGTTTCCGCGGATCTACGAACGGATCCACCGATTTATCGCCAACTGCTACGTGTGCCGATCGGCGAAGCCGCGTTACGGCCTTCTGGCAGGCTTATTGAAGCCACTGCCAATCCCCGAGAAACCGTAGCAACACATTACAATAGACTTCGTAACCGGCCTACTGGAATCAGATAGATATAACGCCACGCTAAACGTAGTAGATCGACTAAGCAAAGAGCGCCATTTCATCCCCTACTGAGCTAAGGATAAAGGAACTACTGCGGAAGAGACCGCGCAGATGCTGATTAGACACGTATGGAAGCACTATAGACTGCCGGACACTATTACTACGGATAGGGGTCCTTAGTTCACCGCCGACGTATGGAAAGCTATCAACTAAGCTCTCGGAATTTATGGAAAGCTCAGCACCGCCGCTTACCCTTAAACCGACAGTCAGTCTGAAGTCGCTAACCGTAAGATAGAACGATACCTACAAACCTTCTGCGGCCATTATCAAGAAGACTGGGTTAAGGTGTTGCCGATGGCCGAGTTCTGCGCTAACTCGGCACCGTCTAAGGCCACCTCGCTGGCGCCGTTCGAGATAACGCACGGCTGTCTTCTAAGGATAAGCTTTCAGCCGCCAAACGAACCCAGCTCCGCGGGACC
Organism: Pseudocercospora ulei; assembly: GCA_016165855.1. NCBI lineage: Eukaryota > Fungi > Ascomycota > Dothideomycetes > Mycosphaerellales > Mycosphaerellaceae > Pseudocercospora > Pseudocercospora ulei. Next base: position 175,433 of record JACWNB010000037.1, read on the forward strand.
TTCTACTGCTACGTCGTCGAAGAGAGTCGCCGCTGCGGCAGCAGAAGCGCTAAGATCTCAGATGGAAGAAGCCATTAAGGTGGCGAAAGACGCGATAGAATCGGCTTAGAAGAAGATAGTAACTCGAACTAATAGAAGCCGGTCGCCAATAGAATTCGAAGAAGGTCAAAAGGTATAGCTCAACACGCGAAACCTAAGGCTAAAAGGGAACGCGAAGCTTAACCTACGCCACGTAGGTCCGTTTAAGATAATAGAAAAGAGGTCGCCGGTGACCTATCGGCTCTAGCTGCCGAAATCGTTCCGGATCTACGATGTCTTCTATTCGGACCTGTTAAGCCTAGACCCTGAGAACGGTCTTCCGGAACAGGGGTTTGCCGAACCCCTGCCAATCGAGATAGACGATAAGGAAGAATGGGAGGTAGAAGACGTAATAGACGTAAAGAAGACGAGGGGGTTTATTAAAGCGAGGATCTCGTAGAAGGGGTGGCCGGAAGACTATAAATGGTACCCGGTCGAGAACCTGCAGAATTCGGCGGAGCTGCTAAGAGACTTTTACGCGAGGAACCCGAAGAAGCCAAAGCCGGAATAGCTCTAAAGCCGATCCTTCCGGAAGGAAACGAAGAAAGCTACGTCCGCTCTACCGGCGAGGAAGCCGATAAGAACGATCGTGTTGTTTCGGGAAGTGATTGCTTTACGCCACCCTGTAGTAGGTAAAGGCTTTAGTGGAAGAAAAGAAGAAGAAGAAACGACGCTGCGGACGGATCTATATAGACCTCCGAGACGACGCACAGACCAGCTACGCCGCAGCTCAGATAACCTACGGTTCCGATCAGATAGCACGGATTAGGCGAACGGATCACATAAACGTAAAGTGAAGGACTTCAGATGCCGACGATGTGAAAAATGGAAAAAGCGACGAAAAGGACGCCGGTTGTGATGGAAGATAGAAGATGGAAGACGCGACGTCGGCGTCGGAGGGGATTTTCGAGAAGGAAACGAATCAAAAAAAAAAAAAAAAGTGGGGATTTCCGGATGGATGGAGTGACTAAGCGGTCAAGGGCGACCGCTGGTAAGGGAGGGGGGTAGTGTTGCGGCAGTGGAAAGAGGTAGGACAGATTGATAGAGTAGACCCTGGATTTCGGCTCGGCCCGTCCGGGCCGAGCCGGGCCTTGGCACACCACCCTCTATCAAAGCCCACCGCCACCACTACATAGGTTCTTTTCCCTCCTCAGTTCGAGATATAGTTATCAAAAAGGCCGTATTGAATCATATCTGCGTGCCCGGATCAGATTGCGTAGTTCCGTTCGGCCTCTGTTATGGACTTGCTGAAGAAAGCTACTAGATAGAGGGTCTCTTTGTCGTCGGCGTATTGAGAAAGGACCCCTGCCGTAACTGTGTCGGAAGCGTCCGTTTCTACGTAGATTGTCTTTTCCGGCCGGAAGTGTGCTAGAACTGGCGCCGAGGCTACTGCTTCTTTCAGTCGGTTGAAAGCCTCTGTGCACCTCTCGTTCTATAGTCCGGCGGCCTCTTTTTTTAGTCCTTCGTTTAGGGGTCTCGCTATCTTACTGAAGTCTTTAATGAACTGTCGGTAGTAGCTGCAGAATCCGAGAAACGCTCTGATCTGCGTAGTGTTTCCGGATTTCAGTTGCTTCCATTCTGCTACGGCGGCGACCTTTAAGGGGTCCATCCGGATCCCTTCTCTTCTAACGATAAGACCGAGGTATTTAACCTTAGTCTAATAGATCTCGCTCTTCTTCGTGTCCGTGTTCAATCCTACTTCGCAGAGTCTCTTTAACACCCTCTCGACGTAGTCTGTGTGCTGATCTCTCGTTCCGTCTGTGTAGATAAGAATGTCGTCCAAATAGATAGACACAAGCCGCTCTAGCATGTCTATAAAAGTGTGGTTTATAAAGCGTTGCTATACTGCCGGCGCGTTAGTAAGTCCGAAAGGCATTACCAACTACTTGAAATTGCCTATACGCGTCGCGAACGTCGTAAGGTCTTCCGTCTGCCCTTCTTCGTTCCTTAGTCGGTGGAACGCCTGTCGAATGTCCAGTTTGCTAAACTATTTAGCTTTAGCTACTCGTTGTATAGTCTCGTCGATTAGCGGCAGCGGGTATACGTCTCTCTTAATAACCTCGTTAAGGCCTCGATAGTCTACGCAGAGTCGCAGACCACCCCCTAGTTTCCTTATAAAAAGAATCGGTAACGTATATTCGGCAAAGCTCGGCGTAATAAACTTCTTAGCCAGATTCTCTCGAACAAATACCTCCACTTAGTCCAGTTCCGCCAGCGACAGTCGTCTTAGGGGCTCGGTTCTTGGCAGCGTAGCCCCCTCTTTTAGTCGGATCTTGTTGTTATATTTCAGTCGATAGAGCGGCAATAGGTTAGAGTCGGCTTTTAAGAAGACGTTAGCGTAACTATGGAGCTCGTTTGGCAGCACATCCAGTGGATCTACTTCGTCTTCCGCTATTATCTTCCGGTAGTATTTGATGTCTTTTATTAAGATAGCGTAAATCTCGTTGTCCGGTAACTTTGCGAGGGTCGATAAAGCTTCCGAGCTTATTATTCCGATCGTAGGCGCAGGCTCGGTAGAGGTAGGCAGAGCCGTTTTGCCGCTGGTCGCCTCTAATCTTGCTGTCGCGGCTGCGACCAATTCGGTAGTGACGGCGCTGTTACCTTAGGTTTTAAATCTGATCGTTCCTTTATCTATATCGATAATGGCTTTCTAGTTCTTTATCTATTTCTGCCCTATAATGATGTCAAACCTTCCGATATCTATAGTTCGGAACGTCGCTTCCGTAGTGCGACCAGCTAAGGTAGTCTTTAGCGGCACGTAGTACGTAACGCTTTCCGTGTCTTGCCCGTTGTATGCCGAAATCTTCGTTAGCGACGCTAATTCTACCGGATAGCTGTATCCCTTTATCAGTTTCCGAACCAGTCGGTGGTGGATCGCCGCGCCAATAAGAGCTCCGGTGTCGATAAAAGCTTTTAACTGGAGGGGTTGGCGCGACTTCTTAATAGAGTGGATCGTAATAGGAAGGATAATAGCTGTTTCCGTGTTCGTTTCCACCGCTGCTAACAGTGGATCGTTACAGCTGTTAATGCTCTCTTTTTCTTCGTCCGGCGGCGCCGTTCGCGAGGGTGCCCTATCGTTTACGCTAGGTAGGGGGTCTATCCGTCCAGCTAATCTTTTCCTATAATCCTTAATTGCACCCCCCCGTCCACACTGTCAGTATCGTTCGGCGCCGGTTCGATGGCTTGAATAGTCTTTCTCGGTGGCTGCGGCTGCGGCTGCTTTATAGCGCGATACTCCTGCTTCTGCTAGGCCGTTGCTTGGCATCTTGTAGCGATATGGCCGGGTTTTCCGCATGCGAAACAGGTAGGGACGAACGACGAGCGCTGCGAATTAAATGGCTGCTGGGGGCGTTGTCGGAAGGGTGCAGGGGCTCTGACTGTCTGCGCCGACGGCAATAGCTTCTGAATCGGTTCGCGTATCGTCGGTTTTCCGTACGCGTTTAGGTTTCTAGCGGTAACTCTCGCCTGGTGCACAAAGCTCTAAAGGTCTTCGCCTTCTACTAAGGCCATAGCTGCTGTCAGCTCAGGGCTTAGGTTCTGCCTTAGTAGGTGGAGCTGCTTATCTTCCGCTACTCGGGTCCTAATCGCATATTTTCTAAACAAACCGTAGAACTCCTCGAACGTCTGCCGGTTCTGGTTAATCTTGTCTAACTGCTTACGGGCCGTCTTCTTCCGGAATAGGTCTCCGAAGCATTGATCCAGCGCCTTGATCGCTTCTTTAGCGGTCACTTCTTCTAGGTCCGCTACTAGCGAGAACGCTTCGCCTTCCAGTCGCGCCTCTAAATAGGCCAGTCTGTCTTCTTTGCTGCTTGCTGCGTAATCGCAGCTTATCTTATTCTTAATCTTCTTTTTGAACGCCTCCTACGCTTTAGGGTCTCCGCTACTAAAGGCAGATAGGTCAGGTAGTGGCGTTATCGTAGTGCTATCTTGACTGTAGGCTGCCGGTAAGGCGGTTTCTGCGTAGGTTTCTCGCCGCAGTGGCGGCGATGGTCTCGCTGTTTCTATATCAGCTAGCTGATCCTTTAGCGCCTTTAGTTGCGCTAGTCGATTCGCCGCCTGGTTTTCTAACACGTCGATAATAGTCTCTGCCGATTCCTTTTCGGCCCTTACTGCTTTAGTTTGTTCTCTTAGTTGTCTGTTCTCTTCTAGCGTTCTGTAAAACAGCATCTCGATAAGGTTTATGCCGTCGTAGACCTTCCCTATTCTATTCTCGTTTACATAGTCTTCCAGTTCCTTAAGCGTACAGTCGTGGATCTTCCTATATTCGGCTATTCGTTCCTTGACCTTAGCAGTCTCTTCTGCTATGAAACCGCTAATAACGATCTTATCGTCAATTACACTAGAGCGCCTACTCGCTCTGTCAGTCTTTCCTTTTCTGCTTCTGCTCCGGCCTATAACGCCGGTCTCTACCGTCGAGAAGCCTTCTATCTTCTTACAGTGCCTTGGGGGTTCGTTTTAGTGTGTGTGTGCGCGTGCGTTATTCGAGCGTCCGGATAGTTCGACGGGCTCTTTCGCGCAGCGCGGGGCTTGTGTAGAGAGAGAGTTCGAGATATAATAATCTAGGCACGCAGATATGATTCAATACGGCCTTTTTGATAACTATATCTCGAACTAAGGAGGGAAAGGAGTCTATGTAGTAGTGGTAGTGGGCTTTCGTAGTAGTGGTGCCAAGGACCGGCTCGGCCCGGAAGGGCCAAGCCGAAATTCCAAGGGTCCACCCTATTATCTAGTCCTACCCCTTTCTGCCCCTGTAACACCACCCCCCTCCCTTATTAGCAGTCGCCCTCGACCGCTTACTTATCTGTTCCTCCCTTTTTTTCTTTACATAGTTACTGTCTAACGTCTTCACTTAGTGTCTATCTAATCCGTTCTACCTGATCGTAGCTATCTAATCGGAGCTAGCGGTTACTAGAGCTGCAGCGTAATCGGTCCGTGCGCCGCTGCATAAATCTATATAGATCTATGCGCGGTTCCCTATCTTCTTCTTCTTCTTTCTCCACTAAGGCCTTTGGCGCGACTGCGAGACCGCTTTGTTGGCGGCTGCTTTGTTCTTTGTTACTATCCTTTCCGCCGAGCCGGCGGATAATAGTAATAGAGCGCAAAGACCGTTACTAAGCGTGCCGACGCAGTGGCGCCGTTCTCGGCCTTACTGCCTCTATCTGCCGGTCCTGGCTAGCGGTAGTAGTAGTAAGGCCTAAGACACCGGCTAGCGGATTCTACGATCGTTTCTATCGGCTTCCGCGTTAATGGAGTGGACGTGGATATCCTTCTTCTTTATCGACTTTCTAGCTATACAGGCCTCGGCTTCCTCGGGTTTCGAACGTAAAATTCTCTTAGCAGCTCCGCCGAATTCCGGAGGTTCTCGACTGGATACTATTTATAGTCTTCCGGCCATCCCTTCTATAAGATTCTCGCTTCGATGGATCCCCTTTATCTTCTTATATCTATAACGGCTTCTACCTCCTATTCTTCTTCTTTACTGTCTATTTCGATCGACAGGGGTTCGGCGAACCCCTGATTCGGAAGACTACCTTTAGGGTCTAGGCTTAGCAGATCCGAATAAAAGACATCGTAGACCCGGAACGATTTCGGCACCTAGAGCCGGTAGGTTACTAGCGACCTCTTTTCCACTATCTTGAACGGGCCTATGTAACGAGGGTTGAGCTTCGCGTTGCCTTTTAGCCTTAGGTTCCGCGTGTTTAACTATACCTTTTGGCCTTCTTCGAATTCTATCGGTAACCTCTTTCTATTAGCTCGAGTTACTATCTTCTTCTAAGCTGATTCTATCGCCTCTTTCGCTACCTTGATCGCTTCTTCTATCTAAGACTAGAGCGCTTCTGCCGCTGCTATAGAGATTCTCTTCGACGAAGTAGTAGTAGAAGGTTCTAAAGAGCTGGGTTTGTTTAGTAGTTGAAAGCTTATCCTTGGAAGATAGCCGTAGGTTATCTCGAACGGCGCCAGTAAGGTGGCTTCTAATCGTGTAGAATTGGCGCAGAATTCGGCCATCGGCAACACCTTAACCTATCCTTCTTAATAATAGCCGCAGAAGATTCTTAGGTATTTTCTATCTTACGATTGGCTACTTTATAATCCGGGCACGCAGATATGATTCAATACGACCTTTTTGATTACTATATCTCGAACTGAGGATGGAAAGGAATCTATGTAGTGGTGGACGAGACCTTTAGGGGGTGGCGTGCCAAGGCCCGGCTCGGTCCGGAAGGGCCGAGCCGAAATTCCAAGGGTCCACCCTATTATCCAGTCCCACCCCTTTCTGCCGCTGTAACACTTTAGACTGGCTGTCGGTCTAAGGGTAAGCAGCCGTGCTGAGCTTTCCACGAATTCTAAGGGCTTGGTTAATGGCTTTCTATACGTCTGCAGTGAATTAAGGACCCCTATCTATAGTGATAGTGTCCGGCAGCCTATAGTGCTTCTATATGTGCTGGATCAACATTCTTACCGTTTCTTCTGCAGTAGTTCCTTTATCCTTAGCTCGGTAGGGGATGAAATAGCGCTCTTTGCTTAGTCGATCCACTACATTAAGCGTAGCGTTATATCTATCTAAATCCGGCAGGCCGGTTACGAAGTCTATTGTAATGTACTGCTATAGTTTCTCAGGGATCGGAAGTGGCTTTAGCAGGCCGGCCAGAAGGCCGTAACGCGGCTTCGCTGCTTAGCATACGTAACAATTAGTAATAAACCAATGTATCCGCTCGAAGATTCGCGGAAACCAGTAGGTCGTCCTTATTGCTTCTATTGTCTTCTTCGATCCTGCGTAACCGACATCCGTAGAACTATAGACCAGCTAGATAACCTCTGTAATCAGTTCTTCCAGAACGATCAGCTTCCCTAAGCCTGTTTTGCCGAGCTTCTGCTGCTAATTAAGCCGTTCCACTCTCTTGTAGAGCGTCTCTTCTTTAGTCGGAGGTTCTATCGCGCTAATCCCTGCTTCTCTTAACACTTCTGCGTCTACTATCCGTTCGGTTAACACCTTCTGGAACATGTTCGGATCTTCTTTCGCTCGGCTGGTCTTTCCTTCCCTTCTCGTTAACGCGTCAGCCTTTCCATTTTGAGCTCCAGGTCGATAGGTGATCTTAAAATTGAATCCGGATAAGTAGGCAGCCTACCGGGCTTAGCGCTGTAACAGCTTCTACGTCTTTATAAAGTAGGTCAGTGACTAGTAGTCCGTAAGAACCTGGACCGTGCTTTGTCTAGCTATAAGCTCCGGTTTCCACTCTTCGAACGCCTGAATAATAGCTAGCAGTTCTTTATTATAGATAGCGTAGTTCCGTTCAGCATTATTTATAGACTTGCTAAAGAAAGCTACTGGATAGAGAGTTTCTTTATCGTTAGCGTACTGCGAAAGGACCCCTGCTGTTACTGTGTCGGAAGCGTCCGTCTCTACGTAGATCGTCTTTTCTGGTCGGAAGTGCGCTAGTACCAGCGCCGATACCACTGCCTCTTTCAGCCAATTAAAGGCTTCTGTGCACTTCTTATTCTATAGGCTAGCGGCCTCCTTCTTTAATGCCTTATTCAGTAGTCTCGCTATCTTGCTAAAGTCCTTAATAAACCGTCGATAGTAGCTGCAGAATCCGAGAAACGCTCTGATTTGCGTAGTGTTTCCGGATGTCGGTTGCTTCCATTCCGCGACAGCGGCGACTTTCGAGGGGTCTATCCGAATTCCTTCTCTTCTGACAATAAGACCGAGATATTTGACTTTAGTCTGGTAGAACTCGCTCTCCTTCGTGTCCGCGTTTAATCCGACCTCGCAGAGTCTCTTTAATACTCTCTTAATGTAGTCCGTATGTTGTTCTCTCGTTCCCTTAGTGTAGATAAGAATGTCGTCTAAGTAGATAGACACGAAACGTTCTAGCATGTCTATAAAAGTGTGGTTTATAAAGCGTTGCTACACAGCCGGCACGTTGGTAAGTCCGAAAGGCATTACTAGCTACTTGAAATTACCTATACGCGTAGCGAATGTCGTAAGGTCTTCCGTTTGTCCTTCCTCGTTCCTTAACCGATAGAACGCTTGGCGAATATCCAGCTTGCTGAACTACTTAGCCTTAGCTACTCGTTGTATAGTCTCGTCTATTAGCGGCAGCGGATACACATCTCTCTTAGTGACCTTATTAAGGCCTCGGTAATCTACATACAGTCGGAGACTACCTCTAGGTTTCCGTACAAAAAGAATTAGTAATGTATATTCTGCAGAGCTTGGCGTAATGAACTTCTTTGCTAAGTTTTCTCGGACAAACACTTCTACCTAGTCTAGCTCTGCTGGCGACAAGCGTCTTAGGGGTTCGGTTCTTAGCAGTACAGCTCCTTCTTTCAACCTGATCTTGTTGTCGTATTCCGGTTGGTAGAGCGGCAAGAGGTTGGAGTCAGCCTTTGAGAACACGTCAGTGTAACTATAGAGTTCTTTCAGTAACACCTCTAATAGATCCACTTCTTCTTCTGCTATTATCTTCCAGTAGTCTTCGATGTCTTTTATTAAGATAGCGTAAATCTCGTTGTCTAGCGACCTCGCAAGGGTCGTTAAAGCTTCTGAACTTATTATTCCGATCGTGTCTTAAGGGTCGGACCAATCCTTCGGGGCCGCTTCGATAGTCGTAGCGTTTGGTTCTACAGTAACGACGGTAGCCGGTTTGGCGGCTACTTCGTCGTGCTGGTTTTTGAACCCTAGCGTGCCTTTACCTACGTTGATAACAGCCTTCTAGTTCTTTATCTATTTTCGTCCTACAATAATGTTAAACCTTCCGATATCTATTATTCAGAACGTTACCTCTGTAGTTCGACCTGCTAAGGTGGTCTTTAATGGCACATAGTGCGTAACACTCTCTGTGTCTTGTCCGTTGTATGCCGAAATCCGTGTCGGCGATGCTAGCTCTACTGGATAGCTATATCCTTTTATCAGCTTTTGAACCAATCGATAAAGGATCGCCGCTCCGATAAGGGCCCCCGTGTCGATAAAAGCTTTTAGCTAAAGTGGTTTGCTCGATCTATCGAGGGGGTAGACAGTGATTAGAAGGATAATAGCTGTTTCTGTGTTTACTTCCACCGCTGCTAAGATCGGATCGCTGCAGCTGTTAATGCTTCCTTTCGTTAACGTAGTTCGTGTTGGTGCCCTGTTGTCTATGCTGGATAGGGGGCCTATCCGTCCAGCTAGTCTTTTCCTAGGATTCTTAAAAGCACTCCACTGTTCACACTGTCGGTGTCGTTCGGAGCCGGCTCTATAGCTTGTATAGTCTTTCTCAGCGGCTGCGGCTGCGGCTGCTTTATAACACGATACTCCTGCTTCTGTTAGGCCGTAGCTTGGCATCTCGTAGCGATATAGCCAGGCTTTCTATACGCATAGCAGGTAGGGACGAACGACGAACGCAGTAACTCGTAAGATGGCTGCAGAGACGCTCTCCGGAAAGGCGCAGGGGGTCTCGTCGCCTGCGTTATCGACGGCTTCTGGTTTGATTCGCGTAATTTCGCGTAAGCGCTTAGGTTCCTTGCAGTAACTCTCGCTTAGTGCACGAAGCTCTTAAGGTCTTCGTCTTCTACCGACCCTATAGCTGCTGCCAGTTTAGGGTTCAGCTTCTGCCTTAGCAGGTAGAGCTGCTTATCTTCCGCTACTCGGGCCCTAATTGCATATTTCCTAAACAGTCTGCAGAACTCTTCGAACGTCTGCCGGTTCTGGTTAATCTTGTCTAGCTGCTTATATGCCGTCTTCTTTCGGAAGGGGTCTCTAAAGCGTTAATCCAGTGCTTTGATCGCTTCCTCGGCGGTTACCTCTTCCAGGTCCGCTACTAGCGAAAAAGCTTCTCCTTCCAATCGCGACTCTAGGTAGGCCAATCTATCTCTGGTACTGTTTCCGGCGTAGTCGCGGTCTATCTTGTTCTTTATCTTCTTCTTAAACGCTTCCTAATCCTTAGGATCTCCTCCTCTAAACGCTAGTAGATCCGGTAGTAACGTTATTAACGTGCTGCCTTAACTGTAGGCCGCCAGTAAGGCGGTCTCTGCTGGTTCTTCTCGATGCAGTAGCGGCGACGTCGCTCTCTCTATCTTAGCTAGCTGAGTCTTTATCTCCTTTAGTTGTGCCAGTCGGTTTGCCGCTTGGTTTTCCAGCATATCTATAATAGTCTCGGCCGATTCCTTCTCGGCTCTTACTGTCTCTATCTCCTCTCTAAACTGTCTCTTTTCTTCTAGGGTTCTGTAGAACAGCTTTTCAATAAGGTCTATGCTATCGTAGACCTTTTCTACTCCGCTCTTGTTTACGTAATCCTTAAGTTCCTCGAGCGTACAGTCGTAGATTTTCTTGTATTCGCTTATTCGTTCCTTAATCTCTGCGGTCTCTTCCGCTGTAAAACCTCCGATAATGAACTTATTATCGATAATACTGGAGCGCCTGCTTGCTCTGTTAGTCTTTTCTCTTCTGCTTCTGCTTCGGCCTGTAACGCTGCTCTCTACCGCTAAGAAGCTCTCTATAGCTTTCTTACAGTGCTGGTGTTTGGTTTGTATAGTGCGCGTGCGTTATTTAGGGGTCCGGATAGTTCAACGGTCCCTTTCGCGCAGCGCGGTAATAGTGTAGGGAGTGAGTTCAAGATATAATAATCCGGGCACGCAGATATAATTCAATACGGCCTTTTTAATAACTATATCTCGAACTAAGGAGGGAAAAGAATCTATGTAGTAGTGGACGAGACCTTTGGATAGGGTGGCGTGCCAAGGCCCGGCTCGGTCCGGAAGGGCCAAGCCGAAATTCCGAGGGTCCACCCTATTACTTAGTCCCACCCCTTTCTGCCGCTGCAACACCGACCACTGCAAGGGTAGCAACTGCGGCGCCCTAACGAGAAGATCAGGAGTCCTACTTGGACGACAACGAGTCGGGAAAAGAGTAGCCTCTAAGCGAAGGCTCTGCCAGAGGCGTATACGAGATAGATTGCCAAATTAAAGCATTACTTAGCTATCTTTTAAGAGCAACTATATAACGACGACGCTGTTCATTATACGGCCAACGTTGAACAGGTCCGCAATGGCGCGGACATTGATTGACATAGGATGTTTAGTGTACAGAGTAATTAGCGAAGACTTCGCACAGAGACACTGGATTAAGACGACCCCTACTTTACCTGTACGCATGTTGGGCATTACCGGGCGAGGACTGGACATTACCTATATAGTGAAAGTAACGATAGAGGTACAGGGACACTATAAGCAGGACTTATATCTCTATGTCGTATAGGACAAGTTGGGGTATAACCTAATACTAGGGAAGCTATAGATAGAGCGCTAGAGAGGCAAGCTGGACGTTGGACGAGGACGGCTATACCTAGTAGTAACGAAGCAGAGGCTCCGAGACTAGGGGAGGGTCTAGCAGGACGACAACGCTACGGCCGGAGCCAACACGTCGACGAAGCAGAGGCCCCGAGACTAAGGGAAGGCTCTGTAGAGTAACAATGCTAAGGCCGAAATCAATACGGCAACGGCAGACATCGAGAAGGCATTAGCACCTAAGAAAGTGACAGACCCCTGTACGAAGCTTTTAAGGGAGTATACTAGATACCTGGACCTCTTCGAGCCAAAGTCGGCCTTAAAGCTGCTACTATACTAAGGAGAAGGGATTAACTACGACATCTAGCTAGAGCCCCGTCTGGATAGGAGTCTGCTAGAGGTACCGTACGGACCGCTGTACGGAATGTCCTCTAGAGAACTTCTGGTACTGCGCAAGACACTGGACGAACTGCTCGCCAAAGGGTTTCTTTAGGCAAGTACGTCGTCTGCGGGAGCCCCAGTGCTGTTTGTCTACAAAGAGGGGAAGGCCGGCTTGCGTTTCTGCATAGACTACAGAGGCATTAACGCGATTACTAAGAAGGACTGGTACCCCCTACCCCTTATTAAGGAGACTCTCGGACGGATTAGCAAGGCAAAGTAGTTTACTAAGCTTAACGTAGTCTCGGCCTTCTACAAGATACGGATTAAGGAAGGCTGTAAATAGATAACTGCCTTCCGTACGAGATATAGTCTTTTTAAGTAGCTTGTTACCCCCTTTAGCCTTGCCAACGCTCTAGCAACATTCTAAAGGTACATTAACAAGTCCTTGCAAGGGTTACTAGACGACATCTGCTCGGCATACCTCGACGACACCCTGGTTTTTACAGACGGCACCTATGCAGATTACGTACAGGACGTCAAGAAGGTGCTGAACCGACTGCAGTAGGCTGGCTTGTACCTCGACACTGACAAATGTAAATTCAGTGTCCAGCGTACGAAATACCTAGGGTTTATTATTAAGGCAGGGAAAGGCATTAGCATAGATAGGAAAAAGATTAATGCTATTAAGCAATAGAAGCTACCTACGAACGTTAAGGGCGTACGGGAATTTCTTAGGTTTGCCAACTTCTACCGCTAGTTTATACAGAACTACTTAGAGATCGTACGCCCCCTAGTCGAGCTAACACACAAGGACAAGCAGTTCAAATAGACGGACGAGTACGATAGGAGCTTTAACAAGCTAAAGGAGCTCTTTACTATAGGACCAACGCTTGCCGCCTTCGACCCGGAACGTACGACAATACTGGAAACCGACTCCTTAGGGTATTGCATTAGAGGCATCCTGTTACAGGTAGGCTCAGACGGACTCCTGCACCTATATGCATATTTCTCTAAGAAGAACTCCCTAGCTAAGTGCAACTACCCTATCTACGACAAGGAGTTGCTAGCAGTCGTACGGTGTTGCGAAGCATAGGATAGAGAACTCCGCTTAGTGCCCGAGTTCCTTGCCCTAACAGACTACAAGAATCTAGAGTACTTTACGCAGCCCCGGAAGCTGTCTAAGAGGTACGTACGATAGGCAATGTACCTAAGCCGGTTTAATATAAGACTCTAGTATTGCAAGGGTAAGGACAACAGCAGGGCCGATGCACTATCCAGACAGGACTAGGACATGCCGACGACGTACGAGGACGACTAGTTAAAGTTACGAACATTCCAGATGTTTAAGGAGGAGCCAGGCGAGGAGACTATCTGCCTAGCGGCGACGCACCTATAGGAACCCTAACTGCAAGCATAGGAAGAGGCAGTAGAAAAGGACGAGGTATACTAAGGGGCCTGTACAGCGATCTAAGGAGGACAGCGGAAGCTCCTAGCAGAGCTCTATCTTAAGGTGTCGGCAGCAGAGTGTTCAGTAGACGAGGAGAACAACCTAAAGTTTAGGAATCGGATTTGGGTCCTAGCAGACGAGAAGCTCTGTACAAGCTTAATACAACAGGCGCATAATTCTATAGCTACCGGGCACCCGGGGCGCGAGGAGACGTACAGCATCGTCGCCTGGGACTACTACTAGCCGGCAATAGCGAAGGATATCTGCAGGTTCGTACAAAACTGCGATGTATGCAGACAGACAAAGCCCTAGCAGGAACTAAAGTATAGGCTGCTGAAACCCCTACTAATCCCGGACCAGCCCTAGCAAGACCTAACAGTAGACTTTATTACAGACCTCCCTAAGAGCGACGGACGGAGGAACATTATAGTAGTAATAGACAAGCTAACGAGGGGGGTAATACTAGAGGGAAGGGACTCTATTACAGCTAAGGACACTGCCTAGGCATTTATACAGACGACATTTAGTAAGCACAGTTTCCCTCGGTCAATTGTGTCAGACTATAGTACGCAGTTTACGAGCCAGCTCTAGGCAAGGGTCTGCTAGTTGCTAAAGATAGAACGTCGCCTGTCTACTATATAGCACCTGCAGACTGACGGAGCGACAGAAAGGGTTAATTCGACGTTAGAAGCGTACCTCCGAGCGTACGTCGACTATAACCAGACGAACTGGAACCGCCTCCTCCCTATAGCAGAGCTGGCTATTAACAGCCGTACGGCTAATGCTACAGGATTGTCCCCCTTCTTTATAACCTATAGATACGACCATTCCCCGCTCCCACTGACCCTAAGTAGAGACATCCTACGCCCTATACGATCCCCTATTTAGCAGGGAGAGGCTATCGTACAGACGATTACGAACGCCTACTAATAGGCAAAGGCGAGCCGAGCTATAGCTTAACAGAATGCGGAAGAGCAGGCCAACAAGGGACAGCAGGCTGCACCGAGATATAAGGCAGGGGATAAGGTCTAGTTAAACCAGCGCAACATCTGTACAGACCGACCGAGCAAGAAGCTAGACTGGAAGAGCCGGAAGTTTACAGTAGTCCGACCAGTAGGGACACACGCTGTACAACTTAACACTCTCCTAGGGATCCACCTAGTCTTCTACGTAGACCTCGTACAGCTAGCAAACACAGACCCCCTACTACACTAGACGACAGATAACGCGCGCCTACTAGCGATTATAGCTAAAGGCTAGGAAGAATACGAGGTAGAAGGAATCCTTAAGAGCCGAAGGAAGTGGAAGAAGGTAGAGTACCTAGTAAGATAGAGAGGATAGGCAGAGCCTACGTAGGAACCGTACGAGGCCCTACAAGACACAACTGCGCTAGACAGGTAGGAGGAGAACTATCCCCCTGCCCAGTCGCAGTAACACTGCGCTGTACAGCGAAAAGGGGCACGATCTACCTAAAGGACAGGGCAGCCGCTCGCAACTTAGGTTGCTAAAGGATCAAGAATTACGACGTAGGACACTACAGGATCGCACCGACACTACACTATACGACACTGTATAGAGGAAGGACAGAAGAAAGGAGACAGCCAGGACATAGGTAGGAAGGAAAGTAGAAATAAGAGGAGCTAAGAGCAGAACCGTCCAAAATTCCTTACACTACCTAGGGGGGGGGGGGGGGGGGGGTGTAGCTTACTAGCTACTACTATAGAGGACCAGGGCGGCCGACTCCCTATCTAAGATCTTAATTACCTCCCTCCTAGCAGGACCCCTGTCCGGGCCAGCCCTAGGGAGCAGAGGCACCCCCCTACCCCTACGCGCCTCTTCCGGACAGCAGTAGGGGCAGTAGAGAGAGCTATCCTTCCACTTATACAAGGCATACACCCCGGCCCAGAAGCCGGAGAGGCGGTATAGACCAAGTAAGGGCTAGGGGGAGTTAGGGCAGGGAGCGCAGAGCTAGTCCTAGGTAGCAATAAGGATAGCGTTAACGTACGACGTACAGGCAGTAGCGACCTGCTGCAGTATAACCTAGGAGGGGTTATACTAGAAAGCGTAGAAGGGTAGCTCGGCCGCGTCCTGCTGCTCGTTAGTATAGCACCTAAGACGTTAGCTTAGACTGTACAGAGGGAGGGAACCTGTACGAACTAGAAGCGAAGCTGTTAATCAAATTAAGTATCCTACTACTAGAGGCAGAAATAGGAGGGGACCCTAGCCGGACGAGCGGAGGCAGACCTAGCGACTACGAGGGAGCTATAGCGAGCACGGCCGGACAGGGCAGGAGGCATAGTAGTAGCTAGTAGATAGTAGTAGTAACTAGTAGTAGGGCCGGGGTTAGATAGTAGATAGTAGATAGTAGACAGTAGACAGTAGTAGACAGTAAACGGCGTAGAAGGGGAGAGGCAGGTAGGAGAGGGAAGGAAAAAGGGGGAAGGGAAAGAGAAGGGAGAGGCTTGGAACTTAGGAGGTAGCTGTCTGCTATAAGAGGCAACAGCAACTAGGGCAACTGCTATAGCTGTATAAAAAGGGAAAGAGGCAACTACGACCCAGTAGGCGACGAGCAACGGCAGTGTAGACGATCAGACGAAAATAGGAAATTACGAACTGCCAAAGGAACACTAGGACCTAAGGGTGTACGATACGCCGCTATACGAAAGGAGCACTACGAGAAGGGAAGGGGGGGTATTGTTAGGGGGCGCCGCCCAGCCTAGGTCCTAGACCCGACCTAAGCTGGGCGGCGCCCTAAGGACTGCGACTTAGCAGCGCTAGCACGACCCTACCCTCTATAGAGGATTACCGACAGGACCCTACTCCTATATAGAGGAAGAACCCTATAGCCCTACATAGAGAGGAAGTGCTACCTCTCTAAACAGAGGGAAAACTCTGCACTACTGTATAGAGGGAGAACTCCCGATCCCCTATACGAAGTAAGAACCTTGCATCCCTATATAGAGGGAAATTGCTAGCTTAGCTTTGTAGGTACAAATTGTACAGCAGTAGACGACGAAGGAACTGCCTATCAGTTCCTTTATATAGATACCCAGCCTTAAGTTTCTAAACCAAGATTCTTAAGCCCTTACAGTCGCCCTAAGGATTGCGACTTAGCGGCGCTAGCACGCCCCTACCCTCTGTACAGAGTTACTAACGCGACCCTACCCTGTACAGAGGGAGAACCCTACAGCCCTATATAGAGGGAAATGGCCGCCCCTCTGCATATAGGTAAAACTCTGCATCCCTATACGAAGGGAAACTCCTAACCCTCTATATAGAGCAGAATCCCTACACCCCTACATAGTAGGAAATTGCTAGCTTAGCTTCGTAGATACAAATTGTACAGCCGCGGACAACGAAGGAACTGCCTATTAGTTCCTTTATATAGATACCTAGCTTTAAGTTTCTAAACTAAGATTCTTATACCTATTACATTAGGAACTAATCTTACTGTCGGTAACTGTAGTAATACAACGAAGATAGACGGCGACATCCCTATAGAACCTACGACTATGCGGGATCAGATGCACTATATATATAAGGAGCTGCTAGCACGCAAGACCCAGCTCGAAGACTATATAAGCTACTAGGCCTTAACGATTTCCCGACAGGAACAAGAGCTCCGATAGCTTAGGGCGTCCGGTTTCGACCCGACCCCTACGACAACGAACACGACGGCCTATACCCTAGTTACAAAGAGCAAACTCCCTAATGTTACTACCTACGATAGCAAGGCATTAGCCGAGTACCCCTCCTAGGCTGCCTAGATAGGCTCTGAGCTTCTAGTCGACTTAAGAGCATACCTAACCGAGCTAGACAAAGTAGTGTATCTCTTTAGGAGGTTAAAGGGCAAGGCGGCAGCACTAATTCTGCTATACTGCAAAACGGCTATTGCTAACCTAGCAATTGATACGGATGTGGATGTGGACAGCTGGCAGCTAGGCTTGGCAGGGCCAGGCTTGGCGCACACTCAAATACCTCCACCTCTGCTTGTACGTAGATTCTTCCCTCTCCAGCCTTGGATATAGTTATTAAAGACGGGTATTGACCTAGAGTCTACTGCAGTCAGATCATTATATCCAAGGCTCAAACCCAACACCTAACCCGCACTACGCGAAAGAGCCCGTTGAATTACATCCGGGTACTCAATTAACGTACGTGCAACCAACCCAGAGTGTGTACTGTATATGTACGAAGGAGGCCGTTGATTTATATCCGGTTACTTAATCGTACATGTGCATACTACTCTACCCCCCCCCCCCCCCCCTCCCCCGATCGAGAAGAAGAAGAAGAGTTTTAGGGAAGAGAAGTGCCCCTATTGAGAAGAAGAGAGAGTTTTTAGGGAAGAGAAGTACCCCTATCGAGAAGAAGAGAGAGTTTTGAAGAGAGTGCCTACGCGAGCAGATCGCGAGTTTTGAAGAAGAGCAAGAGTGACAAGTGCGACGAGAGCGAAGACGACGATGTAGGAGCGACGAGGACGAGAGCGAGAGCGAGGAGCGGGAGCGACGACGAGAGCGCACCTAGCAGGACCTAGGGCGACGACATTCGTTTTTTCGGGTCTTTGACAGACCATTCTATTCGGACATACCAGTTAAGACAATCCAGGCACGAGCGCCTAGGCAAGAGCACCAAGCAGGCAGAGCACAAGGCACGAGCACCAAGGCACGAGCACCCAGGCACGAGCTCCAGGCAGAGCACCAGGCAGAGCACCAGGCAGAGCACCAGGCAAAACACAGGCAAAGCGACGGCTTAAGAAGCGAGCGACCGTCGAGAAGCAACCGTCCGAGAAGCAACAGCTCGAGAAGCGACGGCTCGAGAAGCGACCGTTAAGAAGCGACGGCTCGAGAAGCGACGCAGTTTGGCACCCCGACAACCTCTGCAACCTCCGAGAACTCTGCGACCTCTGCGACCGTTTAAGAAGCGACGGCTTAAGAAGCGACGGCTTGAGAAGCGACGGCTTAAGAAGCGACCGTCCGAGAAGCGAGCGAGCGTCCGAGAAGCGAGCGACCGTTGAGAAGCGACCGTCGAGAAGCGACATATCCCCCAACAACCTCCGCGACCTCCGAGACCTCTGCGACCGTCGAGAAGCGACCGTCGAGAAGCGACCGTCTGAGAAGCGACCGTTTGAGAAGCGAGCGACCGTCGAGAAGCGACTGTCTCGAGAAGCGACATGTGTTTGCAAGGCAACCTCCGAGAACTCCGCGACCTCTGCAGCAAACAAGGCAGCAAACAAGGCACCAATTAACGCCGAAAGCGACGGTCGAGAAGCGAGGCGAGCGTCTAAGAAGCGGGCGAGGCGAGCGTCTGAGAAGCGGGCGAGGCGAGCGTCTGAGAAGCGAGCGACCGTCGAGAAGCGACCGTCGAGAAGCGACCGTCTAAGAAGCGAAGCGACGGCTCGAGAAGCGACCGTCTAAGAAGCGACCGTCTAAGAAGCGACATGTGTTTGCAAGACAACCTCGACGACCTCCGCGACCTCCGCGGCCCTGACGACCTCTGCAGCCTTGGCAAGGCATCAAACAAGGCACCAATTGAGGCTGAAAGCGACGGCAAAACGCACGAGATCAAGGCACTAAAGCGACGTCAAAAAGGCACGAGATTGAGGCTCAAAAAGGCACGAGATTGAGGCTCAAAAAGGCACGAGATTGAGGCTCAAAAAGGCACGAGATTGAAGCTCAAAAGCGACCTCAAAAGCGACCTGTTTTGGTGCGACCTGATTGGCTGATAGCGAAGCTGAATCTGCGACCCCTACGACCGGGTTTGGAGCGACCTGTTTTGATGCGACCTCTGCGACTGAATTTGCGACCTGGATTGGTGCGACCTGATTGGCTGATTGCGATTGATTGATTGCGATTGAGGGCAATCGCTGGTTGGGGAGGGCGGTAGTGATACGGATGTGGATGTGGACAGCTGGCAGCTAGGCTTGGCAGGGCCAGGCTTGGCGCACACTCAAATACCTCCACCTCTGCTTGTACGTAGATTCGTCCCTCTCCAGCCTTGGATATAGTTATTAAAGACGGGTATTGACCTAGAGTCTACTGCAGTCAGATCAGCAATCGCAACTACGACGATGCTCTAGGCAGCTCTCGACAGGAGCTATAGAGACCTAGACCGCGAAAGCCGAGCACTCCTACAGGTTAATACTATAAAGCAAGGACGCAAGACTGTACGAGAGCTCCTCGCAGAATACGATTAGACCCTAGCAGAGGTAGGAGGACTCTAATAGGAGGACAGGGTAAAAATTACTACCTTAGAGGTAGGCCTCTCTAAGGAGATTATAATAGGACTAGTAGGCGTGATGCAGCTAGCCTCGTACAAGGTGTTCTGTAATCTCCTTAGGATAATCGACAACTAACAGCGCAGGCTCGGACAGATAAGCTGCGCCTACGAGATACGACAGCCCCTCTATCGGCAATAGGACACTATAGACTAGGAACTGACGACGACGACGAGAGTAGCGGCAGCCGTTACTGTATAGCTAAGGGCCGGCGCCAAAAGGGCGTAGTAGGTAGATATAGCTACCCTTAATAAGAGACAGGCAGAAGGGAGCTGCTACCAATGTAGCTAGATAGGGCACACTGCACGGAATTGCAGGCTTCTGCCTGCAGAGAGACCTAGGGGACGGCCGACCACTGCAAGGGTAGCAACTGCGGTGCCCTAATACGAGACCTAAGAGTTCTCCTTAGACGATAACGAGTTGGGAAAAGAGAAGCCTCTAGGCGAAGGCTTAGCTAGAGGCATATACGAGATAAATTGCTAAATCAAAGCACTACTTAGCTATCTTTTAAGAGCAACTACATAACAACTACGCCGTTTATCGTACGACCTACCCTAAATAGGACCGCTACTGCGCAGACGCTAATTAATACAGGATGTCTAGTGTACAGAGTAATTAGCAAAGACTTCGTACAGAGACACTGCATTAAGACGGCCCCTACTGTACCTGTACGCATACTGGGCATTACTAGACGAGGACCGGACATTACCTATATAGTAAAAGTAACAATAGAGCTGCAAGGACACTACGAGCAGGACTTATACCTCTACGTCGTACAGGACAAGTTAGGGTATAACCTAATATTAGGAAAGCTATAGATAGAGCGCTAGTAGGGCAAGCTGGACGTCAGACGAGGACGCTTGTACCTAGCAGCGACAAAGCAGAGGCTCCAAGACTAAGGGAGAGTTCCGTAGGGCGGCAACGCTAAGGCCGAAACTAACGCTAATGCTAAGGTTAACACTGCGACTACAGATATTAAGAAGGCTTTAGCGTCTAAGAAAGCAACGGACCCCTGTACGAAGCTCCTATCAGAATACGCAGAATACCTAGATCTCTTCGAGCCAAAATCGGCCTCGAAACTGTCCCTATACTAAGGAGAAGGGATTAACTACGACATCTAGCTAGAGCCCCGTCTAGATAGGAGCCTGCCCGAAGTACCGTACAGTCCGCTGTATAGCATGTCCTCTAGAGAACTCCTAGTACTACGCAAGATACTGGACGACCTACTTGCTAAAGGTTTTATTCGCGCAAGTACATTATCTGCAGGAGCCCTAGTACTGTTTATCTATAAGGAAGGCTTAGCTAGCTTGCGTTTTTGCGTAGACTACAGAGGCATTAACGCAATTACTAAGAAGGACCGGTACTCCCTACCCCTTATTAAGGAGACCCTCGAACGGATTAGCAAGGCAAAGTAGTTTACTAAGCTTAACGTAGTCTTGGCCTTCTACAAGATATAGGTTAAGGAAGGCTATAAATAGATAACCGCCTTTCGTATAAGATATAGTCTTTTCGAGTAGCTTGTTACCTCCTTTAGCCTTGCTAATACACTGGCAACCTTCTAGAGGTACATTAACAGTTCCCTATAAGGGCTACTAGACGGCATCTGCTCTACGTACCTTAACGATACACTAGTATTTACAGACGGTACCTATACAGACTACGTACAGGACGTTAAGAGGGTATTGGACCGACTACAACAGGCTGGATTGTACCTCGACATTAACAAATGTAAATTCGGTATACAGTATACGAAATACTTAGGGTTTATTATCGAGGCAGGGAAAGGCATTAGCATAGACAGGAAGAAGATTGATGCTATTAAGCAATAGAAGCCCCCTATAAGTGTTAAGGGCGTACGAGAATTCCTTAGGTTTGCTAACTTCTACCGCTAGTTTATACAGAACTACTTAGAGATTGTACGCCCCCTAGTCGAGCTAACACATAAGGACAAACAGTTTAAGTAGACGGACGAGTGTAATAGAAGCTTTAACAGGCTAAAGGAGCTCTTTACTATAGGACTAACGCTTGCCGCCTTCGATCCGGAACGTACGACAATACTAGAAACCGACTCCTTAGGGTACTGTATAGGAGGTATCTTGTTGCAGGTAGGCCCGGACGGGCTCCTGCACCTATGCGCATACTTCTCTAGGAAGAACTCTCTAGCCGAATGCAACTACCCTATCTACGACAAGGAATTGCTAGCAGTCGCACAGTGTTGCGAGGCGTAGGATAGAGAACTCCGCTCAGTTCTTAAGTTCCTCGCCCTAACCGACTACAAGAGCCTCGAGTACTTTACGCAACCCTAGAAGCCTTCTAAGAGACACGTACAATAGGCGATATACCTAAGCCGATTTAATATAAGACTCCAGTATCGCAAGGGAAAGGACAACAGTAGGGCTAACGTACTATCTAGACAGAATTAAGACATGCCAGCGACGTACGACAACAACCAACTAAAATTGCGAACGTTCTAGATGTTTAAGGAAGAACCAGGCGAGGAGACTATCCGCCTAGCGGCGACACACATATAGGAACCCTAGCTATAAGCGTAGGAAGAAGCAGTAGAAAAGGACGACGTATACTAAGGGGCCTATACAGCGATCTAAGGAGGACAGCAGAAGCTCCTAGCAGAGCTCTACCTTAAGGTGTTAGCAGCAGAGTGCACGGTAGACGAGGAGAACAACCTAAAGTTTAGGAATCGGATTTAGGTCCTAGCAGACGAGAAGCTCTGTACGAGCTTAATAAAACGGGCGCATAATTCTATAGCAACTAGGTATCTAGGGCGCAAGGAGATATACAGCATCGTCGCTAGGGACTACTACTAGCCAGAGATAGCAAGGGACATTTGTAGGTTTGTACAGAACTGCGATATCTACGGACAGACGAAGCCCTAGCGTAAACTGAAATACGGGCTACTAAAACCCCTACTAATACCGGACCGGCCCTAGCAAGATCTAATAGTAGATTCTATTATAGACCTCCCTAAGAGTGACGGACGGCGGAATATTATAGTAGTTACAGACAAGCTAACGAGGGGGGTAATACTAGAGGGAATAGACTCTATTATAGCCGAGGACACTGCCTAGGCATTTATAAGGACAACGTTTAGTAAGTACAGGTTCCCTAGGTCAATTGTATCTAACCAGGGTACACAGTTTACGAGCTAGCTCTAGGCAAGGGTCTGTCAATTATTAAACGTAGAACGCCGCCTATTAACTGTATAGCACCCGTAAACAGACGGCGGAATAGAGAGGGTTAACTCGACATTGGAAGCGTACCTCTGAGCGTACGTTAACTACGAACAGACGAATTAGAACTACCTCCTCCCTATAGCAGAGCTAGCTATTAACAGCTGTACGGCTAACGCTACAGGACTGTCCCCCTTCTTTATAACCTACAGATACGACTACTCCCTACTCCTATCGACCCTAAGCAGCGCTACCTTACGCCCTGTACGCTCCCCAATTCAGCAGAGGGAAGCTATCGTACGAACGATTACGAATGCTTACTAATAGGCGAAAGCAAGCCTAGCTATAGCCTAATAGAGGGCGGAAGAACAGGCTAACAAGGGACGACAGGCTGTACTAAAGTACAAGGTAGGAGACGAGGTATAGCTAAACTAACGCAACATCCGTATAGACTAGTCGAGCAAGAAACTAGACTAGAAGAACCGGAAGTTAACAGTAGTCCGGCTGGTAGGCATATACACTGTACGACTTAACACTCTCCTAGGAATCTACCCGGTTTTCTACGTAGACCTCGTACAGCTAGCATATACGGACCCCCTACTGCACTAGACGACGGACGACGTACGCCCCCTAGCAATCGTAACTAAAGACTAAGAGGAGTATAAAGTAGAAGAAATCCTTAAGAGCTAGAAGAGGCAGAAGAAGATAGAATACTTAGTTAAGTAGGCAGGTTAGGCAGAACCTATATAGGAACTGTACGAAGCTCTCTAGAACATACAAGCACTAGACAAGTAGGAGGAGAAACACCCTAGTAAACAGCCGCAGTAGCACTATACTATATAGGGTAGGACAGATAGCAGCTGCAGGATTAGACAGCTATAAGGAACATTAGGTAGCTACAGCTAGGACTAGGCAGCTGCAAGAGACGTTAGGCAGCTACAGACAGGATTAGGCAGCTATAGGCAAGACTAGGAAGCTGCAAAGGAAGAGCAGGAATAGAGGGGAACTAGGAATATCTATCCCTACGGGTATAAAAGAGGAGACGACACTAGGGAACCTGCAAGAAGCATAGTATAGGTACAGGAAGTAGGGAAAGGTAGAAGAATAGGAATAGAGCTAGTATAGAGTAGGGCGGAACTGTACGAGATAACTGGTCTGCCCGAGGCCGTATAGACGACTGCTAGGTAAACGGCTACTACCCTACCCTACAGACAATAACAGGCGGGAACATCTACCTAAGTACTAAGCCCTATACAGCGACTAAGAGGATCGGCCGGACAGCTTGCTGCTGCCAGACTGTACAGTAGGGATGCGGAATGCACAGCTAGAGCAATAGACTAGGAGGTAGACAGACGAGGGATAAAAGGCAGGTAAATAGACAGACAGGACCGAGCGCCTCCTGTACCTTTATAACCGCTCGCAGGTCCTCCTCTGCCTTAGCTTTAGCATCCTTAAAGCGGCGACCAAAATCGGCTAAGATTAGATAGAAGCGATCTAGCACTACCTGCTTTCCCTGCTCGCAGGCCCTCCTCTGCCTCGGCTTTAGGGCCCTAATAGACATATCCAATGTTACAGCGGCGTTAAGGAAGGGAGGAGACCTAGGACGTAGGGTAACTGCGTAACAGCGAACGAGGCAACCGCTACTAGAGGCCCTAGTAGCAACAGGGAAGGCATCTAGCAGGTATTGCCAAATAGCAAGTGCCTAGACGACGGTCGACTTTACAGACAACTAGACGAGTGTAGGCAAACACTATTTACAAAGGGAACGCTACGAGCAACTGTACAATACGACGTCGTACAGGAACGAGACTACGAGGAGGGAGGGGGGTGTTACAGCGGCAGAAAGGGGTGGGACTGGATAATGGGGTAGACCCTTGGAATTTTGGCTCGGCCCTTCCGGACCAAGCCGGGCCTTAGCACGCCACCCCCCCCCCAAAGGTCTCGTCCACTACTACATAGATTCCTTTCCCTCCTCAGTTCGAGATATAGTTATTAAAAAGGCCGTATTAAATTATATCTGCATGCCCGGATTATTATATCTCGAACTCACTTACTACAACAAACCCTGCGCTGCGCGAAAGGGCCCGTCGAACTATCCGGACACCCGAATAACGCACGCGCACCCACACACACCAAACAACCCAGCACTGTAAGAAGATGGAAGGCTTCTTAGCGGTAGAGAGCGGCGTAACAGGCTGCCGCGGAAAGAGAATGACTAACAGAGCGAGTAGGCGCTCCAGTGTTATTAATAATAAGATTATTATCAGCGGTTTTACAGCGGAAGAGACTGCAGAGATTAAGTAACGAATAAGCGAATACAAGAAAATCTACGACTGCACGCTCGAGGAACTTAAGGACTATGTAAACGAGAATGGAATAGGGAAGGTCTACAACGGCATAGACCTTATCGAGATGCTGTTTTACAGAACGCTAGAAGAGAACAGACAACTAAGAGAAGAAACTAAAGCAGTAAGGGCCGAAAAGGAATCGGCAGAAACCATTATCAACGTGTTGGAGAACTAGGCGGCGAATAGACTGGCGTAACTAAAGGCGCTGAAGGATCAACTAGCTAATATAGAAGCAGCAAAGTCGTCGCCGCTAGCGCGGCGAGAAACCTATGCGGAGACCGCCTTACCGGCGGCCTATAGTCAAGGTGGCACTACGATAACGCCACTGCCGGACCTACCTGCCTTCGGTAGCGGAGACCCTAAAGCGTAGGAGGCGTTCAAGAAGAAGAGTAAGAATAAGATAAGCTGCGATTACGCAGCAAGCAGCGAAGAAGACAGACTGGCCTATTAAGAGGCGCGACTAGAAGGCGAAGCGTTCTCGCTAGTGGCAGACCTGGAAGAAGTAACCGCTAAAGAAGCAATCAGAGTACTAGACCAGCGCTTCGGAGACCTATTCCAAAAGAAGACGGCCTGCGAACAACTGGACAAGATCAGTCAGAATCGGCTGACATTTGAAGAATTTTACGGGCTGTTCAGGAAATATGCTATTAGAGCGAGAGTAGCTAAGGATAAGCAGCTACACTTACTAAGACAGAAACTGAGCCCTGAGCTCGCTGCGGCCATGGCGTCGGTAGAAGACGAGGACCTTCAGAGCTTCGTACACTAGGCGAGAGTAACAGCAAGAAATCTGAACGCATACGGAAAACCGACGACGCGAGAACCTAACTAGAAGCCGTCGATAACGCAGACAACACGACCCCCTGCGCCTTTCCGGAGAGCACCCCAGCAGCCACCTTATCAGTTACAGCGTTCGTCGTTCGTCCCTACCTGTTACGCGTGCAGAAAGCCGGGCTATATTGCTACGAGATGCTAAGCAACAGCCTAGCAGAAGCAGGAGCATCGCGCTATAAAGCAGCCGCAGCCGCAGCCACCGAGAAAGACTATTCAAGCTATCGAACCGGCGCCGAACGATACTGACAGTATGGACAGTAGGGTGCAGTTAAGGATTGTAGGAAAAGACTAGCTGGACAGATAGGCCCCCTATCTAGTATTAACAATAGGGCACCGCACCGGAGCGAATCGACACGAGGAGAAAGCATTAACAGCTGTAGCGATCCGCTCTCGGCAGCCGTAGAAGTGAATACGGAAACGGCGATTATCCTTCCTATTACGATCTACCCTGTTAAGAAGTCGCGCCAACCCCTCCAGTTAAAAGCTTTTATCGACACCGGAGCTCTTATTAGTGCAGCGATCCACTATCGGCTGGTCCGGAAGCTGACGAATAGATACGGCTATCCGGTGGAATTAGCGTCGCCGACGAAGATTTCGGCATACAACGGACAAGACACGGAAAGCATTACGCACTACGTGCCGCTAAAGACTACCTTAGCTGGTCGTACTACGGAAGCGACGTTCCGAATTATAGATATCGTAAGGTTTGACATTATTATAGGGCAGAAATAGATAAAGAACCAGAAAGCTATTATTGACGTAGATAAAGGAACGATCAGATTCAAAACCCAAGGTGACAGCGCCGTTACCGCCGAATTGGTCGCAGCCGCGACAGCAAGATCAGAGGCGACCAGCGGCGAAACGGCTCTGCCTACCTCTACCGAGCCTGCGCCTACGATCGGAATAATAAGCTCGGAAGCTTTATCGACCCTCGCGAAGTCACCGGACAACGAGATTTACGCTATCTTAATAAAAGACATCGAAGACTACTGGAAGATAATAGCGGAAGAAGAAGTGGATCTACTAGAGGTGCTACCAGACGAGCTCTATAGATACGCTAACGTCTTCTTAAAAGCCGACTCTAACCTATTGCCGCTCTATCGACTGGAATATAACAACAAGATCCGACTGAAAGAGGGGGCTACGTTGCCAAGAACCGAGCCCCTAAGACGACTGTCGCCGGCGGAACTGGACTAAGTAGAGGTGTTTGTTCGAGAGAACCTATCGAAGAAGTTCATTACGCTAAGCTTAGCAGAATATACGTTACCGATTCTTTTCGTGCGGAAGCCCGGAGGTAGTCTGCGACTCTGCGTAGACTATCGAGGCCTCAATCAGGTCACCAAGAGAGACGTATACCCGCTGCCGCTAATCGACGAGACTATACAACAAGTGGCTAAAGCTAAATAGTTCAGCAAACTGGACATTCGACAGGCGTTCCACCGACTAAGGAACGAAGAAGGGCAGACAGAAGATCTTACGACGTTTGCTATGCGCATAGGCAACTTCAAGTGGCTGGTAATGCCTTTCGGACTCACTAACGCGTCGGCGGTGTGGCAACGCTTTATGAACCACTCCTTTATAGATATATTGGAACGGTTTGTATCTATTTACCTGGACGACATCCTTATTTACACAGATGGAATAAGAAAGCAGCACACGGACTACATCGAGAAGGTGCTAACCAGGCTCCGCGAGGTCGGATTAAACGCGGACACGAAGAAGAGCGAGTTCTATCAAACCGAAGTCAAATATCTCAGTCTTATCGTTAGAAGAGATGGAATTCGGATAGACCCCTTAAAGGTTGCCGCTGTAGCGGAATGGAAGCAGCCGAAGTCCGGAAACACTACGCAAATCAGAGCGTTTCTCGGATTCTGCAGCTACTATCGACGGTTTATTAAGGACTTCAGCAAGATTGCGAGACCCCTAAACGAAGCACTAAAGAAAGAGGCCGCCGGCCTATAGAATAAGAGGTGCATAGAAGCGTTCGACCAGCTAAAAGAAGTAGTGGCTTTAGCGCCGGTCCTGGCACACTTCCGACTGGAAAAGACGATCTACGTAGAAACGGACGCGTCCGATACAGTGACAGCAGGGGTCCTTTCTTAATACGCTAACGACGGCGAGACCCTTTACCTAGTAGCCTTCTTTAGCAAATCTATAACGGAAGCTAAGCGGAACTACGCTATCTACGATAAGGAACTGCTAGCCATTATTCAGGCCTTTAAAGAGTGGAAACCGGAGCTTATAGCTAGACAGAGCACGATCCAGGTCCTCACGGACCACCAGTTACTGACCTACTTTATAAAGACGCAGAAGCTATTACGCTGCCAAGCCCGGTAGGCAGCCTACTTATCCGGGTTCGACTTCAAGATTACCTATCGACCCGGAGCTCAAAACGGAAAGGCCGACGCGCTAACGAGGAGAGAAGGGAAGACTAGCCGCGCGAAAGAAGACCTAAACATGTTCCAGAAGGTGCTGACTGAGCGGATAGTAGACGTAGAGGTGCTAAAAGAGGCGGGGATCTGCACGGTGGAACTGGCCCCTAAGGAAGAGACTCTCTACGAGAAGGTAGAGCAGCTTAACTAGCAACAGAAGCTCGGCAAAACCGGTTTAGGGAAGATAATAGTTCCAGAAGAACTAATTACAGAGGTCATCCAGCTGGTCTATAGCTCTGTAGATGTTGGCTACGCAGGCGCGAAGAAGACGATACAGGCAGTAAGAACGATCTACTGGTTTCCGCGGATCTATAAGCGGATCCACCGGTTTATCGCCAATTGCTACGTGTGCCGAGCTGCGAAGCCACGTTACGGTCTTCCGGCGGGTCTACTAAAGCCACTTCCGATCCCCGAGAAGCCGTAGCAGCACATTACGATGGATTTCGTAACCGGCCTGCCGAATTCAGATAGATACGATGCCACCCTTAACGTAGTGGATAGGCTAAGCAAAGAACGCTACTTTATCCCCTGTCGAGCGAGAAACGAAGGAACCACTACGGAAGAGACTGCGCGGATGCTGATTAGACACATGTAGAAGCACCATAGCCTGCCGGACACTATCACTACGGATAGGGGTCCTTAGTTCACCGCCGACGTGTAGAAAGCTATTAACTAAGCTCTCGGAATTCGTAGAAAGCTTAGCACAGCCGCTTACCCGCAGACCGACGGTTAGTCTAAAGTGGCTAACCGAGAGATAGAGCGGTATCTGCGAACCTTCTGCGGCCATTACCAAGAAGAATAGGTTAAGGTGTTGCCGATGGCCGAGTTCTGCGCCAACTCGGCACTGTCTAAAGCTACCTCGCTGGCGCCGTTTGAGATAACGCATAGCTATCTTCCGAGGATAAGCTTTTAGCCGCTGAACGAACCTAGCTCTACGGAACCATCCACCGCCACGTCGTCAAAGAGAGTCGCCGCCGCAGTGGCAGAAGCGCTACGATCTCAGATAGAAGAAGCGATTAAGGTAGCGAAAGACGCGATAGAATCGGCTTAGAAGAAGATAGTAACTCGAGCTAATAAGAAGCGGTTACTAATAGAATTCGAGGAAGGCCAAAGGGTATAGCTTAACACGAAGAACCTAAGGCTAAAAGGCAACGCCAAGCTGAATCCACGCTACGTAGGTCCGTTTACAATAGTGGAAAAGAGGTCGCCAGTGACTTATCGGCTCTAGCTACCAAAATCGTTCCGAATCTACGATGTCTTCTATTCGGACCTGTTAAGCCTGGACCCTAAGGACGGTCTGCCGGAGCAGGGGTTCGACGAACCCCCGCCAATCGAGATAGACAGTAAGGAAGAAGAATAGGAGGTAGAAGACGTAATAGACGTAAAAAAGATAAGGGGATCTATTAAAGCAAGGATCTCGTAGAAGGGGTGGCCAGAAGACTATAAATGGTATCCAGTCGAAAACCTCCAGAATTCGACGGAGCTGCTAAGAGAGTTCTACGTGCAGAACCCGGAAAAGCCGAAACCAGCGTAGCTCTAATGTCGACAATGCGGAAGAAAGAAGAAGAAAGCCGCGTCCGCTCTACCAGCGCAGAAGCCGATAAAGACGATCGCAACGGTCGCCTCGGGGAGGTCTTCGACGTGGCCACTACCCACTGGCATAGTAGGTAAAGGCTCTAGTAGAAGAGAAAAAGAAGAAGAAAAACGACGCCGCGGACGGATCTATATAGACCTCTAAGGCGACGCACAGACCAGCCGCGCCGCAGCTCAGATAACCTACGGTTCAGATCAGATAGCACGGATTAGGCGCACGGATCAGATAGACGCTAAGTAAAGGACTTCAAATAGAGCAATCAATCAAAAAAAATGAATAAGAGAAGAAAAACGAGGATAAGTAAGCGGTCGAGGGCGACTGCTGGCGAGGGAGGGGGGTGGTGTTACAGCGGCAGAAAGGGGTAGGACTGGATAATAGGGTGGACCCTTGGAATTTCGGCTCGGCCCTTCCGGACCGAGCCGGGCCTTGGCACGCCACCCCCCCTGAAGGTCTCGTCTACTACTACATAGATTCTTTTCCCTCCTCAGTTCGAGATATAGTTATCAAAAAGGCTGTATTGAATTATATCTGCGTGCCCGGATCAGGGGGTATTGTTAGGGGACGCTACCCTACTAGGTCCTGTACCTAAACTGGCCGTCGCCCTAAGGATTACGACTTAGCAGCGCTAGCACGCCCCTACCCTCTGTACAGAGTTACTAACGCAACCCTACCCTATACAGAGGGAGAACCCTATAGCCCTATACAGAGGGAAATAGCCGCCCCTCTGTACGTAGAGAAAACTCTGTATCCCTATATAAAGGGAAACTCCTAACCCTCTGTACAGAGCGGAACTCCTACACCCCTATAGAGTAGAAAATTGCTAGCTTGGCTTTATAGATACAAATTGTATAGTAGCGGACGACAAAGAAACTGCCTATTAGTTCCCCTATATAAATACCTAGCTTTAAGTTTCTAAACCAAGATTCTTAAACCTATTACAATTAGCGGCAGTGGATATACGTCTCTCTTAGTAACCTTATTAAGACCTCGGTAGTCTACGTACAGTCGGAGACCACCTCCAGGTTTCTGTACGAAAAGAATCGGCGACGTATACTCGGCAGAGCTTGGCGTAATAAACTTCTTCGCTAGGTTTTCTCGAACAAATACTTCTACTTAGTCCAACTTAGCTAGCGATAGGCGTCTTAGGGGTTCGGTTCTCGGTAGTACGGCTCCTTCTTTTAATCGGATCCTGTTGTTATATTCTAGTCTATAGAGCAGCAGGAGGTTGAAGTTAAATTTTAAGAATACGTTAGTGTAACTATAGAGTTCTTTCAGTAACACCTCTAGCAGGTCTACTTCTTCTTCTGCTATTATCTTCCAGTAATCTTCGATATCTTTTATCGAGATAGCGTAGACCTTATTCTCTGGCAACCTTGCGAGGGTCG
This sequence comes from Pseudocercospora ulei, assembly GCA_016165855.1. Taxonomy (NCBI): domain Eukaryota; kingdom Fungi; phylum Ascomycota; class Dothideomycetes; order Mycosphaerellales; family Mycosphaerellaceae; genus Pseudocercospora; species Pseudocercospora ulei. The sequence continues at coordinate 206,650 of JACWNB010000037.1, forward strand.
TTAGTGTTTCTAAGCTTATTATTCCTACAGTGTCTAGGGGGTCGGAGCATCTGATCGGACCCGCTCTAGTAGTTGTAACGTTCGGTTTCGCAGCGACGACAGTGACCGACTCGGCGGCGGCGACGCCGCTCTGCTAGGTTTTGAACCCGAGTGTGCCTTTACCTACGTTAATAATGGCTTTCTAGTTCTTTATCTATTTCGGCCCTATAATAATATTAAACCGTCCGATATCTATAATTCGGAACGTCGCTTCTGTAGTGCGACCAGCTAAGGTGGTCTTTAATAGCATATAATGCGTAACGCTCTCTATGTCTTGTCCATTGTATGCCGAAATTCGCGTTAGCGACACTAACTCTACTAGACAACTATATCCGTTTATTAGTTTCTGGACCAGTCGATAGTAGATTGCTGCGCCGATAAGCGCTCCTGTATCGATAAAGGCTCTTAACTAAAGGGGGCTGTACGAGCTATTAAAGGGGTAGATAGTAATTAGAAGGATAATAGCGGTCTCCGTATTTACTTCCACTGCTGCCGAGAGCAGATTGTTATAACTGTTAATGCTCCCTTCTTCTAGCGATGCGCTTTGTAGCAGTGCCCTATTGTCTATACTAGATAGGGGGCCTATCTATCCAGCTAATCTTTTCCTATAATCCTTAATAGCACCCTGCCGTCCACACTGTCTGTATCGTTTAGCGCCGGCTCGATAGCTTGGATAGTCTTTCTCAGTAGCGGTAGCTTCGTAGCGCGATATTCCTGATTCTGCTAATTTGTTACTTGGCATCTGCTAGCAATATAACCAGGCTTTCCGTACGCATAGCAGGTAGGGACAAACAGCGAACACAGCCAATAAGATAGCTGCTAGGGGCCTCGTCGGAAAGGCGCAGCAGGGGGGCGCGTAGTCGGCGCTAACAGCTTCTAAACCAGTTCGCGCACTGCCGATTTCCCGTAGGCGTTTAGGTTTCTAGTAGTAACTCTCGCCTAGTGTACGAAACTCTCGAGATCTTTGTCTTCTACTAAAGCTATAGCTCCGGCCAGTTTAGGGCTTAGCTTCTGTTTTAGTAAGTGTAGCTGCTTATCTTCGGACACTTTAGCTCTAATAGCATATTTCCTAAACAGTCCGTAGAGCTCCTTAAACATTAGCCGGTTCTAGTTGATCTTGTCTAGTTGCTTATAGGCTGTCTTTATTTAGAAGGGATTAATCCGAGCACGCAGATATAATTCAATATGGCTGTTTTAATAACTATATCTCGAACTAAGGAAGGAAAGGAATCTATGCGGCGGTAGGTAAGGGCTTTAGGAGTGGGTGTGCTAAGGCCTAGCTCGGTCCAGAAGGGCCGAGCCGAAATTCTAAGGGTCTACCCTATTACTTAGTCCCACCCCTTTCTCCTACTGCAACACCACCCCCCTCCTTTACTAGCGGTCGCCCTCGACCGCTTACTTATCTTATCTGCCTCTTCTCTTTTTTTTTTGATTTGTTCTTTTCTTCTTTTTTCTTCTATTTTTCTTCTATTTTTCTTCCATTTTTCTTCGTCTTCTTCCTCTGTCTAATTCGCGACTTCTTCCTCCGAAATCCTTCTTAAAATCGACGTTACCTTATCGTTCTTCCACTTTAAGAACGTCGTCTTTTCGTTATGTTCTTTCTCTTCTTATATCGTCGCTGTCTAAAGCCCTTTACTTAACGTCCGTCTAATCGGAGCTATCTAACCTAAGCTAGCAGCTATCTAAGCTGCGGCGTAGCTGGCCTGTACGCTGCTGCAGAGGTCTATATAGATCTATCTGTAGCGCGCTATCTCTTCTTCTTTTTCTTCTCTACTAAGGCCTTAAGCGCTGTCGCTAGCGCTGTCTACGAAATCGATCGGCTGCGAGCCTTTCTTGTTTAGGGCGGCGTTAACGATCGTCGCGTCGATGCGATAGTGCGGTCTCCTATTGTTGTAATAGGAGACCAAAGTGCACTGCTGCGATCGCTTCCGTCGGTTTTCGCACTAATGCAGCGGACGCGGCCTTTCTCTTTCTTCTATCTCTTTTGGAACTATTAGCTTCAGAGCCGTTCTGGCCTCGGCTTCTTCAGGTTCCGGACGTAAAAATCTCTTAACAGCTCTGCCGAATTTTGGAGATTCTGGACTAGATACTATTTATAGTCTTCCGGCTACCCCTTCTATAAGATTCTCGCTTCGATGGACCCTCTTATCTTTCTTATATCGACTACATCTTCTACCTCCTACTCTTCTTCTTTACTATCCATCTCAATTAGTGGGGGTTTAGCGAACCCCTGTTCCGGAAGGCCGTCTTTAGGGTCCATTCTTAGCAGATCCGAATAGAAGATATCGTAGATCTGGAACGACTTTAGTAGCTAGAGCCGATAGGTTACCGGCGACCTCTTTTCCACTATCTTAAATAGGCCTACGTAGCGGGGGTTAAGCTTGGCGTTGCCTTTTAGCCTTAGGTTCCGCGTGTTAAGCTATACCTTTTAGCCTTCTTCGAATTCTATTAGTAACCGCTTTCTATTAGCTCGAGTTACTATCTTCTTCTAAGCCGATTCTATCGCTTCTTTCGCTACCCGGATCGCTTCTTCTATCTAAGATCTAAGCGCTTCTGCTGCAGCGGCAGCGACTCTCTTTAACGAGGTAGTAGTAGAGGGTTCCAAAGAGCTAGGTTCGCTCGGCGGCTGGAAACTCATTCTCGGAAGATAACTGTAAGTTATCTCGAACGGCGCCAGCGAGGTAGCCTTAGACTGTGCCAAATTGGCGCAGAATTCGGCTATTAGCAACACCTTAACCTACTCTGCCTAATAATAGCTGTAGAAGATTCGTAGATATTTCTCTATCTTATAGTTAGCTACCTTAGACTAACTGTCGGTCTAAGGGCAAGCGGCTGTGCTAAGCTTTCTGCGAATTCCGAGAACTTGGTTAATAGCCTTCTATACATTAGCAGTAAACTGAGGACCCCTATCCGTAGTAATAGTGTCCGGCAGACTATAGTGCTTCTATATATAATGGATTAGCATCCTTGCTGTCTCTTCCGCGGTCGTGCCTTTATCCTTTGCTTAATAGGGGATAAATTGCGTTCTTTGCTTAATCGATCTACTACATTAAGGGTGTCGTCGTATCTATCGAAATCTAGTAGGCCGGTTACAAAATCTATCGTAATGTGCTGCTACGGTTTCTCAGGGATCGGAAGTGGCTTTAATAGACTAGCCGGAAGGCCGTAACGTTGTTTCGCGGCTCGACATACGTAACAATTGGTAATAAATTGGTAGATCCGCTTAAAGATTTGCAGAAACTAGTAGATCGTCCTTACAGCTTCTATTATCTTCTTTAAGCTAGCGTAGCCAACATCCTTAGAACTATAGACTAACTGGATACCCTCTGTAATTAGTTCTTCTAGAACTATTAACTTCCCTAAACTAGTTCTGCCGAGCTTCTGCTACTAGTTAAGCTGCTCTACTCTTTCGTAAAGTATCTCTTCCTCTGTCGGCGGCTCTACTGCGCAGATCCCTGCTTCTTTTAATACCTCGGCATCTACTATCCGCTCGGTTAACACCTTCTAGAACATGTTCGGATCTTCTTTTGCTTAGCTGGTCTTTCCTTCTCTTCTCGTTAGCGCGTTAGCCTTTCTATTTTAAGCTCCGGGTCGATAATTGATCTTCAAGTCGAACCCTAATAAGTAGGTAGCCTACTAAGCTTGGCGGCGCGATAGCTTCTGCGTCTTTATAAAATAGGTTAGTAACTAATAGTCCGTTAGAACCTAGACTGTGCTCTTTCTAGCTATAAGTTCCGGCTTCCACTCCTCGAAAGCCTAGATAATAGTTAATAGCTCCTTACTGTAGATAGCGTAGTTCCGCTTAGCCTTATTTATAGACTTGCTAAAGAAAGCTACTAGATGCAGGGTCTGGCCGTCGTCGTTATATTAAGAAAGGATCCCTATAGTTACTGTGTCGGAAGCGTCCGTTTCTAGATAGGTTATCTTTTCCGGTGGGAAGTGCGCTAATACTAGCGCCGAGGCTACTGCTCCTTTTAGTTAGTTAAAAGCCTCTGTGCACTTCTCGTTCTATAGACCAGCGGCCTCCTTCTTTTATGCTTCGTTTAGGGGTCTTGCTATCTTGCTAAAGTCCTTAATAAATTGTTAATAGTAGCTGCAGAATCCGAGAAACGCTCTGATTTAGGTAGTGTTTTCGGACTTCGGCTGCTTCCACTTCTGTAGTGCGACCAGCTAAGATAGTCTTTAATAGCACATAATGCGTAACACTCTCTATGTCTTGTCCGTTGTATACTGAAATTTGCGTCGGCGATGCTAATTCTACTAGATAACTATATCCTTTTATTAGTTTCTAGACTAGTCGATAGTGGATTGCCGCGCCGGTAAGTGCTCCTGTATCGATAAAGGCTCTTAACTAAAGGGGGCAGTGTAAGCCGTTAAGGGGGTAGACAGTAATTGGAAGGATAATAGCGGTCTCTGCATTCACTTCTACTGCTGCTAAGAGCGGGTCGTTACAGCTGTTAATGCTCTCTTCTTCTTTTGGCGATAAGGTTCGTATTAGTGCCCTACTGTTCGTGCTAGGTAGGGAGCCTATCCGTCTAGCTAATCTTTTCCTATAATCCTTAATAGCACCCTACTGTCTACACTGATATAGATGTGGAGGGCTGGAAGGCGCTGGAAGGTAGCAGGCATGGCAGGATCAGGCTTAGCACACACTCAAATACCTCTACCTCCGCTTGTACGTAGATTCTTCCCTCTCCAGCCTTAGATATAGTTTTCAAAGTAGCCGTATTGAATTACATCTATGTGCTCAGATTATTATATCCAAGGCTTACTTCAACCTAACACCCAACCTGCACTACGCGAAAGAGCCCGTCGAATTATATCCGGGTACTCGATTAACGTACATGCAACCAACCTAGAGTGTGTACTGTATACGTACAAAGGAGGCCGTCGAATTATATCCGGTTACTTAATTGTGCGTATATATACTACTCTACCCTCCCCTAATCGAGAAGAAGAAGAGAGAGTTTTATGGAAGAGAAGTGCCCCTATCGAGAAGAAGAGAAGAGTTTTTAGGGAAGAGAAGTGCCCCTATTAAGAAGAAGAAGAGTTTTAGAGAAGAGAAGTGCCCCTACCGAGAAGAAGAGAGAGTTTTAAAGAAGAGCGAGAGAGCGACGAGAGCAAGAGAGCGACAAGAGCGAGAGAGCAACGAGAGCGAGAGAGCGACGAGAGCGAGAGAGCGACGAGAGCGAGAGAGCGACGAGAGCAACGAGAAGGACGAGAAGGACGATGTAGGAGCAACGACAACGAGAGCGTACCTAGCAGGACCTAAGGCGACGACATTCGTTTTTTCGGGTCTTTAACAGACCGTTCTATTCGGGCAAGGCCTATCGAGACAGTTTAGCAATCGAGGCAACAGAGTCTACAATCGAGCCAGCAATTAAGGCGTACATTCAGCAGTCGAGGATAAGACATACAGCAATTAGTACAGCGACAAGACAAGCAGTATGTTCAGCAATCGTCTCGAGACGTCCAGCAAAATCGAGACATTTGGCCTATCTCGAGATGTACAGCAAAGCACAAGGCAATAGAGTTCAGTACAAGGCAAGGCAATCGCGACAATCAAGGACAAGACAAGGCATAGCACAGCTGTAAGCAACATCTGCCTATCGAGAGGCACTACAATCGAGACGTACAGCAGAGCTACTAGGCACGAGCACTAGACAATACAGCCGCAAACAGGGCAGCTGCAGACAATACGAGCACCTAGGCACGAGCACCTAGGCATAGGTACAAGGCAATTGCAGGCAACACAGGCAGGCAGAGCACAAGGCAGAGCTGCAGACAATACAGACAAAGCACAGGCAAAGCACAGGCAAAGCGACGGTCGAGAAGCGAGCGACCGTCGAGAACAAGAAGCGACGGCTTAAGAAGCGACTGGCGACAGCTTGAAAAGCGACGGCTTAAAAAGCGACAGCTCGAAAAGCGACAGCTTAAGAAGTGACCGTCTAAGAAGCGACCGTCGAGAAGCGACACGTGTTTGCAAGACAACCTCTGCGAGCTCCGCGACCTCTGCAAGCTCCGCGACCTCTGCGAGCTCCGCGACCTCCGCGGCCTCGACGACCTCCGCGACCTCTGCGAGCTCCGCGACCTCTGCGAGCTGCGCGACCTCTGCAAGCTCCGCGACCTCTGCGAGCTCCGCGACCTCCGCGGCCTCGACGACCTCCGCAACCTCCGAGACCTTAGCAACTGTCGAGAAGCGACTGTCGAGAAGCGACCGTCGAGAAGCGACCGTCGAGAAGCGACCGTCGAGAAGCGACCGTCGAGAAGCGACCGTCGAGAAGCGACACGTGTTTGCAAGACGACCTCTGCGAGCTTCGCGACCTCCGCGGCCTAGACGACCTCTGCAGCCGCGACCTCAAAGAATTCTGCAGCCTTGGCAAGGCACCAAACAAGGCACTAATCAAGGCCAAAAGCGACAGCAAAACGCACGAGATTAAGGCACCAAAGCGACGGCAAAAGGCACGAGATCAAGGCTTAAAAAGGCACGAGATTAAGACTTAAAACGCACAGAAATTGAAGCTTAAAAGCGACCTTAAAAGCGACCTTAAAAGCGACCTTAAAAGCGACCTGTTTTGGAGCGACCTAATTGGCCGATAGCGAAGCTGAATTCGCGACCCCTACGACCTGGTTTGGCACGACGCGACCTGGTTTGGCTAATTGCGATTGATAGGCTAATTGCGATTAATAGGCTGATTGCGATTATAGGCAATCGCTGGTTAGGGAGGGCGGTAGTAATATAGATATAGAGGGCTGGAAGGTGCTGGAAGGTAGCAGGCTTGGCAGGATCAGGCTTAGCACATACTCAAATACCTCTACCTCCGCTTGTACGTAGATTCTTCCCTCTCCAGCTAATCCGGGCACGCAGATATAATTCAATACGGCCTTTTTGATAACTATATCTCGAACTAAGGAGGGAAAGGAATCTATATAGTGGTGGACGAGACCTTTGGGAGGTAGCGTGCCAAGGCCCGGCTCGGTCCGGAAGGGCCGAGCCGAAATTCTAAGGGTCTACCCTATTACTTAGTCCCACCCCTTTCCACTGCCGCAACACTACCCCCCTCCCTTATCAGCGGTCGCCCTCGACTGCTTACTTATCCGTTCCTCCTGTCTTTTTCCTTTTTTTTTGATTTACATTGTTACTATCTAAAGTCTTTACTAGGCTTCCATCTGATCCGTTCTATCTGATCGGAGCCAGCGGTCACTAGAGCTGCGGCGTAACCGGTCCGTGCTCTGCCGTAGAGGTCTATATAGATCTGTCCGTAGCTCTTTATCTTCTTCTCCTTCTTTCTCTACTAAGGCCTTTGGCGCCACTGCGAGGCTGCTTTGACAGCGGCCGCTAAAGACCGTTACTAAGCGGGCCGACGCAGTAGCACCGTTCTTGGCCTTACCGTTCTATCCGCCGGTACTGGCTAGCAGTAGTGGTAGTGGTAAGGCCCAAGACACCGGCCAGTGGATTCTACGATCGTTTCTATCGGCTTCCGCATCGATAGAGCGGACGTGGATATCCTTCTTCTTTATTAACTTTCGAGCTATACAGGCCTCGGCTTCCTCGGGTTTCAAACGTAAAATTCTCTTAGCACCTCTGCTGAATTCCGGAGGTTCTCGACTGGATACTATTCGTAGTCTTCTGGCTATCCTTTCTATAAGATCCTCGCTTCGATAGATCCTCTTTGTTTTCTTATATCGATTACATCCTCTACCTCCTACTCTTCTTCTTCTCCTTCTATTTCGATTAGTGGGAGTTTATCGAACCCCTAATCCGGAAGACTATCTTTAGGGTCTAGGCTTAGCAGATCCGAATAAAAGACATCGTAGATCCGGAACGATTTTGGCAGCTGGAGCCAGTAGGTTACCGGCGACCTCTTTTCTATTATCCTAAACGGACCTACGTAACGAGGGTTAAGCTTCGCGTTGCCTTTTAGCCTCAGGTTCCGTATGTTAAGCTATACCTTTTGGCCTTCCTCGAACTCTATTGGTAACCTCTTTCTATTAGCTCGAGTTACTATTATCTTCTAAGCTGATTCTATCGCTTCTTTCGCTACCTTGATCGCTTCTTCTATCTAAGATCGGAGCGCTTCTGCCGCCGCCGCGGCGATTCTCTTCGACGAGGTAGTAGTAGAAGGTTCTAAAGAGCTGGGTTCGTTCGGTGGTTAAAAGCTTATCCTCAGAAGGTAGCCGTAAGTTATCTCGAACGGCGCTAGTAAGGTAGCTTCTAATTGTGCAGAATTTGCGCAGAATTCGGCCATTGGCAACACCTTAACCTATTCTGCTTAATAATGGCCGCAGAAGATTCTTAGATACTTTTCTATCTTACGGTTAGCTACTTCCGACTGTCTGTTAGTCTGAGGGTAAGCGGCCGTGCTAAGCTTTCTACGAATTCCAAGGGCTTGGTTGATAACTTTCTATACGTCTGGAGTAAATTGAGGACCCCTATCCGTAGTAATAGTGTCCGGCAGCCCGTAGTGCTTCTATACGTGCTAGATCAACATTCTCGCCATTTCTTCTGCAGTAGTTCCTTTATCCTTAGCTCGGCAGGGAATGAAATAGCGTTCTTTGCTTAGCCGATCCACTACGTTAAGCGTTACATTATATCTATCGGAATCCGGCAGGCCGGTTACGAAGTCCATCGTAATGTGCTGCTATAGTTTCTCAGGGATTGGCAGTGGCTTTAGTAGGCCTGCCGGAAGGCCGTAACGCGGCTTCGCCGTTCGGCATATGTAGCAGTTAGCGATAAATCGGTGGATTCGCTCGAATATTCGCGGAAACCAGTAGATCGTCCTTACTGCTTGCATCGTCTTCTTTGCGCCTACGTAGCCAACATCTACGGAGCTATGGACCAGCTGGATGACCTCTGTAATTAGTTCTTCTAGAACTATTAGCTTCCCTGAACTGGTTTTGCCGAGCTTCTGTTGCTGGTTGAGCTGCTCCACTTTCTCGTAGAGAGTTTCTTCCTTATTGGTTGGTTCTATTGCGTAGACCCCTACCTCTTTCAACACCTCTGCGTCTACTATCCGCTTGGTCAACACCTTCTGGAACATGTTCGGATCTTCTTTCGCGCGGCTGGTCTTTTCTTCCCTCCTCGTTAGTGCGTCGGCCTTTCCGTTTTGAGCTCCTAATCGATAAGTGATCTTGAAGTCGAACCCGGATAAGTAGGCAGCCTACCGTACCTAACGTCGTAAGAGCTTCTGCGTCTTTATAAAGTAGGTCAGCGACTAGTGGTCCGTATGGACCTGGATCGTGCTCTGTCCAGCTATAAGCTCCGGTTTCCACTCTTCGAAGGCCTGAATAATAGCTAGCAGTTCTTTATTATAGATAGCGTAGTTCCGTTTAGCATTATTTATAGACTTGCTAAAGAAAGCCAGTGGATAGAGAGTCTCGTCGTCGTTAGCGTATTGAGAAAGAACCCCTGCTGTTACTGTGTCGGAAGCGTCTGTCTCTACGTAGATCGTCTTTTCCGGTCTAAAGTGCGCTAGCACTGGCGCTAAGGCCACTGCCTCCTTTAGTCGGTTGAAAGCTTCTGTACACTTCTTATTCTATAGGCTAGCGGCCTCCTTCTTTAACACCTTATTCAGTGGTCTCGCTATCTTACTAAAGTCTTTGATAAATCGTTAGTAGTAGCTGCAGAACCCGAGAAACGCTCTGATTTGCATAGTGTTTCCGGATATCGGTTGCTTCTATTCCGCGACGGCGGCCACTTTCGACAGGTCTATCCGAATTCCTTCTCTTCTGACGATAAGACCGAGATATTTGACTTTAGTCTAATAGAACTCGCTCTTCTTCGTGTCCGCGTTTAATCCGACCTCGCAGAGTCTCTTTAACACCCTCTTAATGTGGTCCGTGTGTTGCTCTCTTGTTCCTTTAGTGTAGATCAGAATGTCGTCTAAGTAGATTGAAACGAACCGTTCTAGCATGTCTATAAAAGTGTGGTTTATAAAGCGTTGCTACATAGCCGGCGCATTGGTCAGTCCGAAAGGCATTACCAGCTACTTGAAATTGCCTATACGCGTAGCGAATGTCGTAAGGTCTTCCGTCTGTCCTTCTTCGTTCCTTAATCGATAGAATGCTTAGCGAATATCCAGCTTGCTAGACTACTTAGCCTTAGCCACTCGTTGTATAGTCTTATCGATTAGAGGCAGTGGATACACATCTCTCTTAGTGACCTTATTAAGGCCCCTGTAATCTACGCACAGTCGGAGACTACCTCCAGTTTCCGTACGAAAAGAATCGGTAACGCATATTCTGCTAAGCTTGGCGTAATAAACTTCTTCGCTAGATTCTCTCGAACTAACACTTCTACCTAGTCCAGCTCAACCGGCGACAGTCGTCTTAGGGGCTCGGTTCTCGGCAACGCAGCCCCTTCCTTTAACCTGATCTTGTTGTCGTATTCCGGTCGGTGGAGCGGCAAGAGGTTGGAGTCAGCCTTTAAGAACCCGTTGGAGTAACTATAGAGTTCTTTCGGTAACACCCCTAGTAGATCCACTTCTTCTTCCGCTATTATCTTCCAGTAGTCTTCGATATCCTTTATTAAGATAGCATAAATCTCGTTGTCCGACGACCTCGCGAGGGTTGTTAAAGCTGTTGCGGCGGTGGAAAGAGGTGGGACAGATTGATGGGGTGGACCCTGGATTTCGGCTCGGCCCGGTCGGGCCGAGCCGGGCCTTGGCATCACTACCATCAAAGCCCACCACCACCACCACATAGATTCCTTTCCCTCCTCAGTTCGAGATATAGTTATTAAAAAGGCCGTATTGAATTATATCTGCGTGCCCAGATTATTATATCTCGAACTCACTCTCTACACCAATCCCCGCGCTGCGCGAAAGGACCCGTCGAACCATCCGGAAATCCGAATAACGCACGCGCACCACACACACAACAACTAACCCCAGGCACCGTAAGAAGATAGAAGGCCTCTCAGCGGTAGAGAGCGGCGTTACAGGCCGCAGCAGAAGCAGAAAAGGAAAGACTAACAGAGCGAGTAGGCGCTTAAGCGTCATTAACGATAAGATCGTTATCAGCGGTTTCACTATGGAAGAGACCGCTAAGTTCAAGGAAAGAATGGCTAAATATAGAAAGATCTACGACTGCACGATCGAGGAATTAGAAGACTACGTAAATGAGAATGGAATAAGGAAGGTCTACGATAGTATAGACCTTATTAAGACGCTGTTCTACAGAACGCTAGAAGAAAACAGGCAACTAAGGGAGGAAACTAAAGCGGTAAGGGCCGAGAAGGAATCGGCAGAGACCATTATCGATGTGTTAGAGAACCAGGCGGCGAATCGAATAGCGCAGCTAAAGGCGCTAAAGGATCAACTAACCAATATAGAAGCAGCGAAGTCGCCGCCGCCGCGGCGAGAAACCTATAAGGAGACCGCCTTACCGTTAGCCTATAGTCAAGGTAGCACCTCGATAACGCTACTGCCGGACCCACCGGCTTTCGGTAGCGGAGACCCTAAAGCGTAGGAGGCGTTTAAGAAGAAGATCAAGAATAAGATAAGCCGCGATCACGCATTAAGCAGCGCTGGAGATAGACTGGCGTACCTAGAATCGCGGTTGGAAGGTAAAGCATTTTCGCTAGTAGCGGACCTGGAAGAGGTAACCGCTAAAGAAGCGATCAACGCGCTAGACCAGCGTTTCGGAGACCCCTTCCAGAAGAAGACGGCCTGTAAGCAGCTGGACAAGATCAACCAGAACCGGCAGACGTTTAAAGAATTCTACAGACTGTTCAGGAAATATGCTATTAGAGCGAAAGTGGCAGAAGATAAGCAGCTGCACCTGCTAAGACAGAAACTGAGCCCTAAGCTCGCTACGGCTATAGCGTTAGTAGAAGACGAAGACCTTTAGAGCTTCGTGCACTAAGCAAGGGTTACCGCTAGAAACCTGAACGCATACAGAAAACCGACGACACGTAAACCGATCCAGAAGCCGTCGCTGTCGGCGCAACCGGCGCGAGCCTCTGCGCCCTTTCGACAACGCCCCCAGCAGCCGTCGTATTCACCGCGTTCGTCGTTCGTCCCTACCTGCTACGCGTGTAGAAAACTCGGCTATATCGCTACGAGATGCCCAGCAACGGCACAGCAGAAGCAGGAGTATCGAGCGACGAAGCAGCCGCCACCGCCGAGGAAGACTATTCAAGCCATCGAACCGGCTCCGAACGACACTAACAGCGTAGACAGTGGGGTGCAGCTAAGAATTATAGGAAAAGACTAGCTGGAAGGATAGGCCCCCTATCCAGCACTGACAATAGGGCACCGAATCGAAGCGAATCGCTACGAGAAGAAAGCATCAACAGGTGCAGCGACCCGCTCTCGGCGGCGGTGGAGGTAAACACGGAAACGGCCATTATCCTACCAGTTACTGTCCACCCCCTTAACGGATCGAACAAACCCCTCTAGCTAAAAGCTTTTATCGACACTGGAGCTCTCATCGGCGCAGCGATCCACCACCGACTAGTCCGGAAGCTGACGAATAGATACGGTTATCTAGTGGAACTAGCGGCGCCGACGAAGATTTCGGCATACAACGGACAAGACACAGAAAGCGTTACGCACTACATGCCGCTAAAGACTACCCTAGCAGGTCGCACTACGGAAGCAACGTTCCGAATTATAGATATCGGAAGGTTTGACATTATTATAGGACAGAAATAGATAAAGAACCAGAAAGCCATTATCGACGTAGATAAAGGAACGATCAGATTCAAAACCCTAGGTGGCGAAGCAGGGACTATCAGAAAGGTCGCCGCCGTCGCCGCCAAGCCGAAAGCTACGGAGTTAGCGAAAGAGGCTCTGTCCAACCATTCCGAGCCCCCGGTCACCGTCGGAATAATAAGCTTAGAAGATATAACGATCCTCGCGAAGTTGCCGGACAACGAGATTTACGCTATCTTAATAAAAGACATCGAAGACTACCGGAAGATAATGGCGGAAGAAGAGGTGGATCTACTGGAGGTGCTGCCAAACGAGCTCTATAGTTACGCTAACGTCTTCTTAAAAGCCGACTCCAACCTATTGCCGCTCTATCGACCGGAATATAACAACAGGATCCGACTGAAAGAGGGGGCTACGCTGCTAAGAACTGAGCCCCTAAGACGGCTGTCGCCGGCCGAATTGGACTAAGTGGAGGTGTTTGTTCGCGAAAACCTGGCGAAGAAGTTTATTACACCGAGCTCCGCGGAATACGCGTTACCGATTCTTTTCGTAAGGAAACCAGGGGGTGGTCTGCGACTCTGCGTAGACTATCGAGGCCTTAACGAGGTCACCAAGAGAGACGTATACCCGCTACCGCTGATTAATGAAACTATACAGCAGGTAGCGAAGGCTAAGTGGTTCAGCAAGCTGGACATCCGCCAAGCGTTCTATCGACTAAGGAACGAGGAAGGGCAGACAGAAGATCTTACGACGTTCGCGACGCGTATAGGCAATTTCAAGTGGTTAGTGATGCCTTTCAGGCTCACCAACGCGCCGGCGGTGTAGCAACGCTTTATAAACTACACCTTTATAAACATGCTAGAGCAGTTTGTGTCTATCTACTTGGACGACATCCTTATCTATACCAATAGAACGAGAGAGCAACATACGGACCACATTAAGAGAGTGTTAAAGAGGCTCCGCGAGATTGGATTAAACGCGGACACAAAGAAGAGCGAGTTCTATTAAACTAAAGTCAAATATCTCGGTCTTATCGTCGGAAGAGATAGAATTTGTATAGATCCCTTAAAGGTCGCCGCCGTCGCCGAATGGAAGCAGCCGAAATCCGGAAATACTACGCAAATCAGGGCGTTCCTCGGCTTCTGCAGCTACTATCAACGGTTTATTAAGGACTTTAGCAAGATAGCGAGACCCCTGAACGAGGCGTTGAAGAAAGAGGCCGCCAGCCTATAGAATGAGAAGTGCACGGAAGCTTTCGTACGGCTGAAAGAAGCAGTGGCTTCGGCGCCGGTTCTGGCGCACTTCCGACCGGAAAAGACGACCTACGTAGAAACGGACGCTTCCGACACAGTAACGGCAGGGGTCCTTTCTCAATATAGCGACGACGAAACCCTCCATCCGGTGGCTTTCTTTAGCAAGTCTATAACGGAGGCCGAGCGGAACTACGCGATCTATAATAAAGAACTGCTGGCCATTATACAGGCGTTCAAGGAGTGGAAGCCAGAACTTATAGCTGGAAAGAGCACGGTCTAGGTCCTTACGGACCATCAGTCGCTGACCTACTTTATAAAGACGCAGAAGCTCTCTCGATGTTAGGCACGGTAGGCTGCCTACTTATCCGGGTTCGACTTTAAGATCACCTATCGACCTGGAGCTCAAAATAGAAAGGCTAATGCGCTAACGAGAAGAGAAGGGAAGACTAGCCGAGCGAAAGAAGACCCGAATATGTTCCAGAAGGTGTTGACCGAGCGGATAGTAGACGCAGAGGTGTTGAAAGAGGTGGGGATCTGCGCAGTAGAGCCGGCCCCTAAGGAAGAAGCTCTCTACGAAAAGGTGAAGCAGCTTAACTAGCAACAGAAACTCGGCAAAACCGGCTTAGGGAAGATAATAGTTCCGGAAGAACTGATTACAGAGGTTATCCAGCTGGTCCATAGCTCTAAAGACATTGGTTACGCCGGCTCAAAGAAGACGATAGAAGCTATAAGGACGGTCTACTGGTTTCTACGGATCTACGAACGGATCTATCGATTTATCGCCAATTGCCACATATGCAGAACTGCGAAGCCACGTTACGGCCTTCCAGCTGGTCTACTGAAGCCGCTTCCGATCCCCGAGAAGCCGTAGCAGCACATTACGATGGATTTCGTAACCGGCCTGCCGAATTCGGATAGATATAATGCTACGCTAAACGTAGTGGATAGGCTAAGCAAAGAACGACACTTTATCCCCTGTCGAGCGAGAGATGAAGGAACCACTGTAGAAGAGACCGCACGGATGTTGATTCAACATGTATAGAAGCACTATAGCCTGCCGGACACTATTACTACGGATAGGGGTCCTTAATTCACCGCCGACGTGTAGAAAGCTATCAACTAAGCTCTCGGAATTTATAGAAAGCTCAGCACCGCCGCTCACCCTCAAACCGACGGCCAGTCCGAAGTGGCTAATCGCGAGATGGAGCGATATCTGCGAACCTTCTGCGGCTATTATCAAGAAAAGTGGGTCGAGGTGTTGCTAATAGCCGAATTCTGCGCGAACTTAACACAGTCGGAAGCGACGTCGCTAGCGCCGTTTGAGATAACCTACGGTTATCTTCTGAGGCTAAGCTTCCAGCTACCGAGCAACGCAGGCTCGCCGGAGCTTCCCACTACTACGTCGTCAAAGAGAGTCGCCGCTACGGCGGCGGAAGCGCTCCGATCTCAGATAGAAAAAGCGACCAAAGTAGCGAAAGACGCGATAGAATCGGCTTAGAAGAAGATAGTAATTCAAGCTAATAAGAAGCGGTCACCGATAGAATTCGAGGAAGGTCAAAGAGTATAGCTTAACACGAAGAACCTAAGGCTGAAAGGCAACGCCAAGCTCAATCTGCGCCACGTAGGCCCGTTCAAGATAACAGAAAAGAGGTCGCCGGTGACCTATTGGCTCTAGCTACCTAAATCGTTCCGGATTTACGACGTCTTCCACTCAGATCTGCTAAGCCTGGACCCTGAGAACGGTCTGCCGGAGCAGGGGTTCGCCGAACCCCCGCCTATCGAGATGGACGGTAAAGAAGAAGAGTGGGAGGTAGAAGACGTAATAGACGTAAAGAAGACGAGGGGGTCCATTAAAGCGAGGATCTCGTAGAAGGGGTAGCTGGAAGACTATAAATAGTATCCGATCGAGAATCTCCGGAATTCGGCGGAGCTGCTAAGAGACTTTTACGCGCGGAACCCGGAAAAGCCGAAGCCAGCGTAGCTCTAATGCCGACAATGGAGACACGTCCGCTCCACTGGCGCGGAAGCCGATAAAAACGATCGTGCTTGAAGTGATTGCTTTAGGGACCACTACGTCGGCCGGCAGCACTGCCGACCGCGTAGTGGGTAAAGGCTTTGGTAGAAGAGAAAAAGAAGAAGAAAAACGTCGCCGCAGAAAGATCTATATAGACCTCCGCGACGACGCACAGACCAGCTACGCCGCAGCTCAGAAGACCGCGGATCAGATCAGATAGCGTCGATTACATAAACGCCAAGTGAAGGACTTCAAATGCTAACGACGTGAAAAATTCAAGAAGCGATAGAAGACGGAAGAGGTAACATTATCGTCGGAAGAGATTTTCGAGAGAGAGACGACGAAACTCAAAAAAAAAAAAAAAAAAGGAGAAGAGAGTGGAGTTTTTCGAATAGATAGGGTAACTAAGCGGTCGAGGGCGACCGCTGGTAAGGGAGGAGGGTAGTGTTGCGGCGGTGGAAAGAGGTGGGACAGATTAATAGGGTGGACCCTGGATTTTGGCTCGGCCCGACCGGGCCGAGCCGGGCCTTGGTATCACCACTATCAAAGCCTACCACCACCACCACATAGATTCCTTTCCCTCCTCAGTTCGAGATATAGTTATTAAAAAGGCCGTATTGAATTTTATCTGCGTGCCCGGATTACCTAAGGCGACCGCTACGATCGTTTTCTTCGGCCTCTGCGCCAATAGAGCGGACGCAGCTTTCTTCTTTCCGGAATAATCAGCTTCGGAGCTATTCGGGTTTCGGCTTCTTCGGGTTCCGTACGCAGAACTCTCTAAGCAGCTCCGCCGAATTCCGCAGGTTCTCGATCGGATACTATTCGTAGTCTTCTGGCCACCCCTTCTACGAGATCTTCGCTTTAATAGACCCCCTTATCTTCTTTATGTCCATTACATCCTCTACCTCCTACTCTTCTTTCTTACCGTCTATCTCGATTGACAGGGGTTCGGCGAACCCCTGTCGTGGCAGACCGTTTTCAGGGTCCAAGCTTAGCAGATCTAAATAGAAAACGTCGTAGATCCGGAACGATTTCGGTAGCTGGAGCCGATAAGTCACTGGCGATCTCTTTTCTACTATCGTAAACGGACCTATATAGCGTAGATTAAGCTTGGCGTTGCCTTTTAGCCTTAGGTTCCGCGTATTAAGCTACACCTTTTGGCCCTGCTCGAATTCTATTAGTAACCGCTTCTTATTAGCTCGAGTTACTATCTTCTTCTAAGTCGATTCCATCGCCTTCTTCGCTACCTTAATGGCTTCTTCCATTTGAGCTTTGAGTGCTTCGGCCGCGGCGGCGGCGACTCTCTTTAATGACGTAGCGGTGGATAGTTCTGCGGAGCTAGGTTCGTTCGGCGGCTGAAAGCTCATCCTTAGAAGATAGCTATACGTTATTTCGAACGGCGCCAGCGAGGTGGCCTTAGACAGTGCCGAGTTGGCGCAGAACTCGGCTATCGGCAACACCTTGACCCATTCTTCTTAATGATAGCTGCAGAAGGTTCGCAGATATCGCTCTATCTCTCGGTTAGCTACTTCGGACTAACCGTTAGTTTAAGGATAAGCTGCTGTGCTAAGCTTTCCACTAATTCCGAGAGCTTGGTTGATAGCTTTCTATACGTTAGCGGTGAATTGAGGACCCCTATCCGTAGTAATAGTGTCCGGCAGGCTATAGTGCTTCCATACGTGTTGAATCAACATCCGTACGGTCTCTTCTACAGTGGTTCCTTTGTCTCTCGCTCGGCAGGGGATAAAGTGGCGTTCCTTGCTTAGTTAGTCCTCTACGTTCAGCGTAGCGTTATATCTATCGGAGTCCGGCGGGCCGGTTACGAAGTCCATCGTAATGTGTTGCTACGGTTTCTTAGGGATCGGCAGTGGCTTTAATAAGCCTGCCGGAAAGCCGTAACGCGGCTTCGCCGTTCGGCACACGTAGCAGTTAGCGATAAATCGGTGGATTCGCTCGAATATTCGCGGAAACCAGTAGATCGTTCTTACCGCCTGCATCGTCTTCTTCGCGCCTACGTAGCCTACATCTACGGAGCTATGGACTAGCTGGATGACCTCTGTAATTAGTTCTTCCGAAACTATCAGCCTCCCTAAACCGGTTTTGCCGAGTTTCTGTTGCTAGTTAAGCTGCTCTACCTTTTCGTAGAGAGTCTTTTCCTTAGGGGCCAGTTCTACTGCGCAGACCCCTACCTCTTTCAACACCTCTGCGTCTACTATCCGCTCGGTTAACACCTTCTGGAACATGTTCGGATCTTCTTTCGCGCGGCTAGTCTTTCCTTCTCTTCTCGTTAGTGCGTTAGCCTTTCCGTTTTAAGCTCCGGGTTAATAGGTGATCTTGAAGTCGAACCTAGATAAGTAGGCAGCCTACCGTGCTTAACGTCGTAAGAGCTTCTGCGTCTTTATAAAGTAGGTCAGCGACTAGTGGTCCGTAAGGACCTGGACTGTGCTCTTTCTAGCTATAAGCTCTGGCTTCCACTCCTCGAACGCCTGTATAATAGATAGCAGTTCTTTATCGTAGATTGCGTAGTTCCGTTCGGCCTCTGTTATAGACTTGCTAAAGAAAGCTACCGGATAGAGGGTCTCTTCGTCGTCAGCGTATTGAGAAAGGACCCCTGCCGTAACTGTGTTGGAAGCGTCCGTTTCTACGTAGATCGTCTTTTCCGGCTGGAAGTGTGCCAGAACCGTCGCCGAGACCACTGCTTCTTTCAGCCGGTTAAAGGCCTCCGTGCACTTCTTATTCTATAGGCCGGCGGCCTCTTTCTTTAACGCTTTGTTTATAGGTCTTGCTATCTTGCTAAAGTCCTTAATAAACCTTCGATAGTAGCTGCAGAATCCGAGAAACGCTCTGATCTGCGTAGTGTTTCCGGATTTCGGCTGTTTCCATTCTGCGACGGCAGCGACCTTTAAGGAGTCTATCCGAATTCTATCTCTTCCAACGATAAGGCCGAGATACTTGACCTCGGTCTAATAGAACTTGCTCTTCTTCGTGTCCGCGTTCAATCCGACCTCGCAGAGCCTGGTTAGCACCTTCTCGATGTGGTCCGTGTGCTGCTCTCTCGTCCTATCGGTGTAGATAAGGATGTCGTCCAAGTAGACAGACACGAACCGTTCCAGCATGTCTATAAAGATGTAGTTTATAAAGCGTTGCTACACTGCCGGCTTATTGGTAAGTCCGAAAGGCATTACTAACTACTTGAAATTGCCTATGCGCGTAGCGAATGTCGTAAGGTCTTCCGTTTGTCCCTCTTCGTTCCTTAGTCGATAGAACGCTTGGCGGATGTCCAGCTTGCTAAACCACTTAGCCTTTGCTACCCGCTGTATAGTTTGATCGATTAGCCGCAGTGGATACACGTCTCTCTTAGTAACCTTATTAAGGCCCCTGTAATCTACGCATACTCGGAGACCGCCTCCGGGTTTCCGTACAAAAAGGATCGACGACGCGTATTCGGCGGAGCTCGGCGTAATAAACTTCTTTGCCAGATTTTCTCAAACAAACACCTCTACTTAGTCCAATTCGGCCGGTAACAATCTTCTTAGGGGCTCGGTTCTCGGCAAAGTAGCCCCTTCCTTTAGTTAGATCTTGTTGTCGTATTCCGGTTGATAGAGCGGCAGGAGGTTGGAATCGGCTTTTAAGAAGACATCAGCGTAATTATAGAGCTCTGCCGGCAGCACCTCTAACGGGTCCGCTTCTTCTTTTGCCATTATCTTGCGGTAATCTTCTATGTTGCGGCAGTGGAAAGAGGTAGGACAGATTGATAGGGTGGACCCTTGGAATTTCGGCTCGGCCCGGGCGGGCCGAGCCGGGCCTTGGCACCACCACCCCTACGGAAGCCCACCACTACCACTACATAGATTCCTTTCTCTCCTCAGTTCGAGATATAGTTATTAAAAAGGCCGTATTAAGTTATATCTGCGTGCCCGGATCATTATATCTCGAACTCACTCTCTACACCAACACCCGCACTGCGCGAAAGGGCCCGTCGAACTATCCGGAAACCTAAATAACGCACGCGCACCAACATTAACAACAACCCCCAAAGGCACCGTAAGAAGATAGAAGGCTTCTCGACAGTAGACAGCGGCGTAACAGGCCGCCGCGGAAAGAGAAAGACGGACAGAGCAAGCAGGCGCTCTAGTGTCATTGATAACGAGCTCATTATTAGAGGTTTTACAGCGAAAGAGACCGCTAAGTTCAAGGAACGAATAGCTAAGTATAGGAAGATCCACGACTGCACGATCGAGGAACTAGAAGACTACGTAAACGAGAACGGGATAGGAAAGGTCTACGATAGTATAGACCTTATTAAGACGCTGTTTCTCAGAACGCTAGAAGAAAACAGACAACTAAGAGAAGAAACTAAAGCAGTAAGGACTAAGAAGGAATCGGCGGAAACGATCATCGACGTGTTAGAAAACTAGGCGGCAAATCGAATAGCGCAGTTAAAGGCGCTAAAGGATCAACTAACCGACATGGAAGCAGCGAAGTCGTCGCCGCCACTGCGCTGAGAAACCTACGAAGAGACCGCCTTACTAGCGGCCTATAGTCAAGGTGGCACTACGATAACGCCACTGCCCGACCTACCTGCTTTCGGTGGCGGAGACCCTAAAGCGTAGGAGGCATTTAAGAAGAAGATCAAGAACAAGATAAGCCGCGATTACGCATCGAGCGGCGAAGAGGATAGATTGGCGTACCTGGAATCGCGATTAGAAGGTGAAGCTTTTTCGCTAGTGGCGGACCTAGAAGAAGTGACGGCCGACGACGCTATCAAAGCGCTGGACCAGCGTTTTGGAGACCCCTTCTGGAAGAAGACGGCCTGCGAGCAGCTGGATAAGATCAACTAGAACCGTTAGACGTTCGAAGAGTTCTACGGACTGTTTAGGAAATACGCCATTAGAGCGAGAGTAGCAGAAGATAAGCAGCTGCACCTACTAAGGCAGAAACTAAGCCCTAAGCTCGCCGCGGCTATAGCGTCAGTAGAAGACGAAGACCTTCAGAGCTTCGTGCATTAAGCGAGAGTTACCGCTAGAAACTTGAACGCATACGGAAAACCGACGACACGTAAACTGATTTAGAAGCCGTTAGCGCAGCCGACAAGAGCCCCTGCGCCCTTTCAACGAACTCCCCAGCAGTCGCTATATTCACTACGATCGGCGTTCGTCCCTACCTGCTACGCGTGTAGAAAACCTGGCTATATTGCTACGAGATGCCAAGCAACGGCACAGCAGAAGCAAGAGTATCGAGCAACGAAGCAGCCGCCACCGCCGAGAAAGACTATTCAAGCCATCGAACTGGCTCCGAACGACACGGACAGCGTAGACGGCGGGGTGCAGTTAAGAATTATAGGAAAAGACTAGCTAGAAGGATAGGCCCCCTATCCAGCACTGACAATAGGGCACCGAATCGAAGTGAATCGCCACGAGAAGAAAGCATTAACAGCTGCAGCAACCCGCTCTCGGCGGCGGTGGATGTGAACACGGAAACAGCTATTATCCTTCCAATTACTGTCTACTCCCTCGACGGATTAGGCAAACCCCTCTAGCTGAAAGCTTTTATCGACACCGGAGCTCTTATCGGCGCGGCGATCTACCACCGACTGGTCCGGAAGCTGACGAATAGATACGGTTATCTGGTGGAACTGGCGTCGCCGACAAAGATTTCAGCATACAACGGACAAGACACGGAAAGCGTTACGCACTACGTGCCGCTAAAGACTACCCTAGCAGGTCGCACTACGGAAGCGACGTTCCGAATTATAGATATCGGAAGGTTTGACATTATTATAGGGCAGAAATAGATAAAAAACCAGGGGGCGATTATTGACGTAGGAGAAGGCACACTCGGATTCAGAAAAGCGAACGGCGGCTTAGCCGCCGTCCAACCAATCGCCGAATCGGTCACGGTGGCCGACGCCAAACCGAACATTATAACGATAGAAGCGACTCTGTCCGATCGTTCCGCACCCTCGGTTACCGTCGGAATGATAAGTTTAGAAGCAACAACGACCCTCGCGAAGTCGCCGAGCAATAAGATCTACGCTATCTCGATAAAAGACATCGAAGACTACCGGAAGATAATGGCGGAAGAAGAGGTGGATCCACTAGAGGTGCTGCCAAACGAGCTCTATAGTTACGCTGACGTCTTCTTAAAAGCAGACTCCAACCTCCTGCCGCTCTACCGGCCGGAATACGATAATAAGATCAGGTTGAAAGAAGTGGCCACATTGCCAAGAACCGAGCCCCTAAGACGACTGTCGCTGGCCGAATTGGACTAAGTAGAGGTGTTTGTTCGCGAAAACCTGGCGAAGAAGTTTATTACGCCGAGTTCTGCCGAATATGC
Organism: Pseudocercospora ulei; assembly: GCA_016165855.1. NCBI lineage: Eukaryota > Fungi > Ascomycota > Dothideomycetes > Mycosphaerellales > Mycosphaerellaceae > Pseudocercospora > Pseudocercospora ulei. The sequence goes on from JACWNB010000037.1 coordinate 228,948, forward strand.
GTTACCGATTCTTTTCGTAAGAAAACCAGGGGGTAGTCTGCGACTCTGTATAGACTATCGAGGCCTCAACGAGGTCACCAAAAGAGACGTATACCCACTGCCGCTGATCGACGAGACTATACAACGAGTGGCTAAAGCTAGATAGTTCAGCAAACTGGACATTCGACAAGCGTTCCACCGACTAAGGAACGAAGAAGGGCAGACAGAAGACCTTACGACGTTTGCGACGCATATAGGCAATTTCAAGTAGTTGGTAATGCCTTTCAGACTTACTAACGCGCCGGCGGTGTGGCAACGCTTTATAAACCACACCTTTATAGACATGTTAGAACGGTTCGTGTCTATTTACCTGGACGACATCCTTATCTATACAGATAGAACGAAAGAACAGCACACGGACTACATTAAGAAGGTGCTAACTAGGCTCCGTAAGGCCGGACTAAACGCAGACACAGAGAAGAGCGAGTTCTATCAAACTGAGGTCAAATATCTCGGTCTTATCGTCGGAAGGGATGGAATTCGTATAGACCCCTTAAAGGTCGCCGCCGTCGCCGAATGGAAGCAGCCGAAATCCGGAAATACTACGCAAATCAGGGCGTTCCTCGGCTTCTGCAGCTACTATCGACAGTTTATTAAGGACTTCAGCAAGATAGCGAGACCCCTGAACGAGGCACTAAAGAAAGAGGCCGCCGGCCTATAGAATAAGAAGTGCACGGAGGCTTTCGTACGGCTAAAGGAAGCAGTAGCTTCGGCGCCGGTGCTAGCGCACTTCCGACCGGAAAAGACGATCTACGTAGAAACGGACGCTTCCGACACAGTAACGGCAGGGGTCCTTTCTCAATATAGTAACGACGAAACCCTCCATCCAGTCGCTTTCTTTAGCAAGTCAATAAGCGAAGCTAAGCGGAACTACGCTATTTACGATAAGGAGCTGCTGGCGATTATTCAGGCTTTCGAGGAGTAGAAACCGGAACTTATAGCTGGAAAGAGCACGGTCCAGGTCCTTACGGACCACCAGTCGTTGACCTACTTTATAAAGACGCAGAAGCTCTTACGCCGCTAAGCTCGATAGGCAGCCTACTTATCAGGGTTCGACTTCAAGATTACCTATCGACCCGGAGCTTAAAACGGAAAGGCTGACGCGCTGACGAGAAGAGAAGGGAAGACCAGCCGAGCGAAAGAAGATCCGAATATGTTCCAGAAGGTGTTGACCGAGCGGATAGTAGACGCCGAGGTGTTAAAAGAAGCGGGGATCTGCGCGGCAAAACTGCAGACCGAACCGGAACCGATGGAACTAGGGCCGCCGATTGAAGAAGAGACGCTCTACGAGAAGGTAAAGCAGCTTAACCAGCAACAGAAACTCGGCAAAACCGGTTCAGGGAAGCTGATAGTTCCGGAAGAACTAATTACGGAGGTCATCCAACTAGTCTATAGCTCTATAGAAGTTGGTTACGCCGGCTCAAAGAAGACGATGGAAGCTATAAGGACAGTCTACTGGTTTCTGCAGATCTACGAACAGATCTATCGATTTATCGCCAATTGCTACGTATGCAGAGCCGCGAAGCCACGTTACGGCCTTCCGGCAGGCTTATTGAAGCCACTTCCGATCCCTAAGAAACCATAGCAGCATATTACGATGGACTTCGTAACCGGCCTGCTGGATTCCGATAGATACGACGCTACGCTGAACGTAGTGGACCGATTAAGCAAAGAACGCCACTTCATCCCCTGTCGAGCGAGAGACGACGGAACTACTGCGGAAGAAACGGCGAGAATGTTAATTCAACACATATGGAAGTACTATAGCCTGCCGGACACTATCACCACAGATAGGGGTCCTTAATTCACCGCCGATGTGTAGAAAGCTATTAACCAAGCCCTCGGAATTCATAGAAAGCTCAGCACCGCCGCTTACCCTTAAACTGACGGCCAATCAGAAGTAGCCAACCGTAAGATAGAGAAATATCTACGGATCTTCTGCGGCTATTATTAGGAAGAATAGGTTAAGGTATTGCTGATAGCCGAGTTCTGCGCTAACTCGGCACTGTCTAAGGCCACCTCGCTGGCGCCGTTCGAGATAACGTACGGCTATCTTCCGAGGATAAGTTTTCAGCTGCTAAACGAACCCAGCTCCGGGGAACCACCTACCGCCACGTCGTCGAAGAGAGTCGCCGCTGCGGCGGCAGAAGCGCTCCAATCTCGGATAAAAGAAGCGATTAAAGTGGCGAAAGACGCGATGGAATCGGCTTAGAAGAAGATAGTAACTCGAGCTAATAGAAAGCGGTTGCCGAGGGAATTCGAGGAAGGTCAAAAGGTCTGGCTCAACACGCGAAACCTAAGACTGAAAGGCAACGCTAAGCTCAATCCGCGCTACGTAGGCCCGTTCAAGATAATAGAAAAGAGGTCGCCGGTGACCTATCGGCTCTAGCTACCTAAATCGTTCTGGATCCACGACGTCTTCCACTTAGATCTGCTAAGCCTGGACCCTAAGAACGGTCTGCCGGAGCAGGGGTTCGCCGAACCCCTGCCTATCGAGATGGACGGTAAAGAAGAAGAGTGGGAGGTAGAAGATGTAATAGACGTAAAGAAGACGAGGGGGTCTATTAAAGCGAGGATCTCGTAGAAGGGGTGGCTAGAAGACTATAAATGGTATCCGATTGAGAATCTCCGGAATTCGGTGGAGCTGCTAAGAGACTTTTACGCGCGGAACCCGAAAAAACCGAAGCCAGCGTAGCTCTAATGCCGACAATAAAGACACGTCCGCTCCACCGGCGCGGAAGCCAATAAAAACGATCGTGCTTAAAGTAATTGCTTTAGGGACCACTACGTCGGCCGGCAGCGCTGCCGACCGCGTAGTAGGTGAAGGCTTTAGTAGAAGAGAAAAAAGAAGAAGAAAAACGGCGCTGCGGAAAGATCTATATAGACCTCTGCGACGACGCACAGACTAGCTACGCCGCAGCTCAGAAGACCGCGGATCAGATCAGATAGCGTCGATCACATAAACGCCAAGTGAAGGACTTCAGACACCGACAATGCGAAAAAAAAAAAGGCGACGAAAAGAACGTCAGTCGTAATAGAAGACGGAAGAGGTAACACCAGCGTTGGAGGGAATTTTCGAGAAGGAGACGATAAAAAAAAAATCGAAGAAAGGTTTTCGAATAGATAGGGTGACTAAGCGGTCGAGGGCGACCGCTAGTGAGGGAGGGGGGTAGTGTTGCGGCGGTGGAAAGAGGTAGGACAGATTAATAGGGTGGACCCTTGGAATTTTGGCTCGGCCCGGGCGGGCTGAGCCGGGCCTTGGCACCACCACCCCTATAGAAGCCCACCACCACCACCACATAGATTCCTTTCTCTCCTCAGTTCGAGATATAGTTATCAAAAAGGCCGTATTGAGTCATATCTGCGTGCCTGGATCATTCTATATCTTTTATCGAGATAGCGTAGATCTCACTGTCCGTCGATTTCGCGAGGGTTGTTAGGGCTTCTAAGCTCACTATTCCGACAGTAGCCAGGGGTTCGGAACGGTCGGACGGGGCTTCTTTCGCGGACTCCGCGGCTTTCTGCTCGGCAGCGGCAGCCGTTCCGATAGTCCTTGCTCTGTTACCCGGGGTTTTGAATCCTATCGTGCCTTTATCTACATTAATGATAGTCTTCTGGTTCTTTATCTATTTCTGCCCTATAATAATGTCAAATTGTCCGAGATCCATAATCCGGAACGTCGCTTCCGTAGTTCGACCAGCTAGTGTGGTCCTTAATAGCACGTAGTGCGTAACGTTCTCCGTGTCTTGTCTGTTATATGCCGAAATCCGCGTCGGCGACGCCATCTCCACAGGATAGCCGTATCCCTTCGTTAGTTTTTAAACTAGTTGGTAGTAGATCGCCGCTCCGATAAGGGCTCCAGTATTAATAAATGCTTTTAGCTAGAGGGGTCTATGCGACTTCTCAACGGGGTGGATTGTAATAGGAAGGATAATCGCCGTTTCCGTATTCACTTCTACGGCTGCTAAGAGCGGATCGCTGCAGCTGTTGATGCTTTCTTCTCGGGTCGATTCGCTCCAGTGCAGTGCCCTGTCTTCTACGCTAGATAGGGGGCCTATCCTTCTAGCTGGTCTTTTCCTAGGATTCGCAGTAGCACTCTACCGTCTACGCTGTCAGTGTCGTTCGGAGCCGGTTCTATAGCTTGTATAGTCTTTCTTAGTAGCTGCGGCTGCTTTACAACACGATACTCCTGCTTCTGCTGGGCCGTTGCTTGGCATCTCGTAGCGATATAGCCCGGCTTTCCGTATGCGTAACAGGTAGGGACAAACGACGAACGCTGTAACTAATAAGGTAGCTGCTGGGGTGCTCTCTAGAAAGGCGCAGGGGGTCGTATTGTCTGCGTTATCGACGGCTTCTAGTTCGATTCGCGTAATTTCGCGTAAGCGCTTAAGTTTCTCGCAGTAACTCTCGCTCGGTGCACGAAGCCCTTAAGGTCTTCGTCTTCCACCGACGCTATAGCAGCGGCCAGTTCAGGGTTCAGCTTCTGCCTTAGTAGGTAGAGCTGCTTATCTTCCGCTACTCGGGCCCTAATCGCATATTTCCTAAACAATCTGTAGAACTCCTCGAACGTCTGCTGGTTCTGGTTAATCTTGTCTAGCTGCTCGCGGGCCGTCTTCTTCCTAAAGGGGTCTCCGAAGCGTTGATCCAGCGCTTTAATCGCTTCTTTAGCAGTTACCTCTTCCAGGTCCGCTACTAGCGAAAAAGCTTTACCTTCTAATCGCGATTCTAGGTACGCCAATCTATCTCCGGCGCTGTTTCCGGCATAGTCTCGATCTATCTTGTTCTTTATCTTCTTCTTAAATGCTTCCCAATCCTTAGGATCTCCGCCTCTAAACGCCGGTAGATTCGGTAGTAACGTTATTAACGTGCTGCCTTAACTGTAGGCTGCCGGTAAGGCAGTCTCTGCTTGTTCTTCTCGACGCAGTAGCGGTGCCAACGACCTCGCTGCTTCCTTCTCCTCTAGCTAAGCCTTTATTGCTTTCAACTGTGCCAGTCGGTTCGCCGCTTAGTTTTCCAGCACGTCTATAATAGTCTCGGCCGATTCCTTCTCGGCTCTTACCGTCTCTACTTCCTCTTTTAGCTGTCTGTTTTCTTCTATGTTCCTAAAGAACTTCTTTTCGACGAAGGTTATAATATCGAACACCTTCTTAGCTCCGTGTTCTATAAGATATTCTCCTATCTTATCCGGCGTGCGTGCGTACAGTTCGGCGTAGCCCTCTATGTCCTTTCTCGCTTTATCTACCTCTTTTTCTGTAAGGCCTTTATTGGTCGTTCCGTTGTCGAGGATGCTAGTACGCCTATCTCTCGGTCTATTAGTCTTTCTCTTTCCGCTACGGCCTGTAACGCCGCTGTCTACCGTTAAGAAGCCTTCTATCTTCTTACAGTGCTGGGTTTTGTTTGTGTAGTGCGCGTGCGTTATTCGGGTGTCCAGATAGTTCAACGGTCCCTTTTGCGCAGCGCAGTAGGGTTGTAGGGAGTGAGTTCGAGATATAATAATCCGGGCACGCAGATATAATTCAATACGGCCTTTTTAATAACTATATCTTGAACTAAGGAGGGAAAGGAGTCTATGTAGTGGTGGATAAGAGCTTTAGGGGCGGTGGCATGCCAAGGCCTAGCTCAGTCCGGAAGGGCCGAGCCGAAATTCCAAGGGTCTACCCTATTATCCAGTCCCACCCCTTTCTGCCGCTGTAACAATCTACACTAAGGGAACGAGAGAACAAGACACGGACCACATCGAGAGAGTGTTAAAGAGGCTCTGCGAGGTCGGATTCAACGCGGACACGAAGAAGAGCGAGTTCTATTAAACCGAGGTTAAGTATCTCGGTCTTATCGTCGGAAGAGACGGAATTCGTATAGACCTATCAAAGGTCGCCGCTGTTGCAGAATGGAGGCAGCCGAAATCCGGAAACACTATACAGATTAGGGCGTTTCTCAGATTCTGCAGCTACTATCGACAGTTTATTAAGGACTTTAGCAAGATTGCGAGACCCCTAAACGAAGCACTAAAGAAAGAGGCCGCCGGCCTATAGAATAAGAAGTGCACAGAAGCCTTTAACCGGCTGAAAGAAGCAGTAGCCTCGGCGCCGGTTCTGGCACACTTCCGGCCATAAAAGACGATCTATGTAGAAACGGACGCTTCCGACACAGTAACGGCAGGGGTCCTTTCTTAATACGGAGACGATAAAACCCTTTATCCAGTGGCTTTCTTTAGCAAGTCTATAAACGAAGCTAAACGGAACTACGCTATCTATAACAAGGAACTGTTGGCCATTATTTAGGCCTTCGAAGAATGGAAACCAGAGCTTATAGCTAGACAGAGCACGATCCAAGTCCTTACGGACCACTAGTCGCTGACCTATTTTATAAAGACTTAGAAGCTCTTACGATGTTAAGCACGGTAGGCCGCCTACTTGTCCAGGTTCGATTTCAAGATCACTTATTAACTAGGGGCTCAAAACGGAAAGGCTAACGCGCTAACGCGAAGAGAAGAGAAGACTAGCTGCGCGAAGGAAGATCCTAACATGTTTCAGAAGATGCTAACCGAACGGATAGTAGACGCCGAAGTGTTAAAGGAAGCGGGGATCTGCGCGGCAGAACTGCAGACCGAACTGGAACCGACAGAACTGGAGACCGAAAAAGAAACGCTCTACGAGAGGGTGGAACAGCTTAATCAACAGCAGAAGCTCGGCAGAACAGGCTCAGGAAAGCTAATAGTTCTGGAAGAACTGGTTACGGAGGTTATCCAATTGGTTCATAGCTCTAAGGACGTTGGTTACGCAGGATCAAAGAAAACGATAGAAGCCGTAAGGACGATCTACTGGTTTCCGCGAATCTACGAGCGGATCCACCGGTTTATCGGCAATTGCTACGCGTGCCGGGTCGCGAAGCCACGTTACGGTCTTCCGGCCGGTCTGCTAAAGCCACTTCCGATCCCTAAGAAACTGTGGCAACACATTACAATAGACTTCGTAACCGGCCTGCCGGACTCCGATAGATATAACGCTACGCTAAATGTAGTAGACCGACTAAGCAAGGAACGCTACTTTATCCCCTGCTAAGCGAGAGACGAAGGAACCACTGCGGAAGAGACTATACGGATGTTGATTTAATACGTATAGGAGCACTATAGCCTGCCGGACACTATCACTACGGATAGGGGTCCTCAATTCACTGCCGACGTATAGAAAGCTATCAACTAAGCTCTCGGAATTAGTGGAAAGCTTAGCACAGCAGCTTACCCTCAGACCGATAATTAGTCTAAAGTAGCTAATCGCGAGATAGAGCGATATCTGCAAACCTTCTGCAGCTATTATTAAGAAAAGTAGGTCGAGGTGTTGCCGATAGCTGAATTCTGCGCCAACTTAGCACGATCGGAAGCAACGTCGCTGGCGCCGTTCGAAATAACGCATAGCTATCTTCCGAGAATAAGTTTCCAGCCGCCGAGCGAACCCAGCTCTACAGAACCATCCACTGCTACGTCGTCAAAGAGAGTCGCCGCCGTAACGGCAGAAGCGCTCCGATCTCAGATAGACGAAACAATCAAAGTAGCGAAAGAGGCAATGGAATCGGCTCAGAAGAAGATAGTGGCTCGAGCTAACAGAAAGCGAACGCCAATGGAATTCGAAGAAGGCCAAAAAGTATAGCTTAATACGCGGAACCTAAGGGTAAAAGGGAACGCCAAGCTTAACCCGCGCTACGTAGGTCCGTTTACGATAGTAGAAAAGAGATCGCTAGTGACTTATCGGCTCTAGCTACCGAAATCGTTCCGGATCTACGACGTTTTCTATTTAGATCTGCTAAGCTTGGACCCTGAAAACGGTCTGCTACAGCAGGGGTTCGTCGAACCCCTGTTAGTCGAGATAGACGGTAATAAAGAAGAGTAGGAGGTAGAAGACGTAATAGACGTAAAGAAGACGAGGGGGTCCATCAAAGCGAGGATCTTGTAGAAGGAGTAGCTAGAAGACTATAAATAGTATCTGGTTAAGAACCTCCGGAATTCGGCGGAGCTGCTAAGAGAGTTCTACGTGCAGAACCTAAAGAAGCCGAAACCCGAATGGCTCCGAAGCTAATTATTCCGGAAAGAAGAAAGCTGCATCCGCTCTATCGGCGCGAAGGCCGAAGAAAACGATGGTAACGGTCGCCTCGGGGAGGTCTTTAATGCGGCTACTACCTACTACTGGTTCAGCAGGCAGCTCGCCGACGCCGTAGCATGCCAGCGCCGCCGACGCTGCGGTGGGTAAGCGCTTTGGTAGAAGAAAAAGAAGAGGAAGAAACACCGCTGCAGAAGGATCTATATAAACCCCCGAGGCAGCGTACAGACCGGCCGAGCTGCAGCTTAGAAGACTGCTAATCAATTAACGAGACGATCAGATAAGTGCCAAGTAAAGGACTTCAGGTGCCGACGATGTAAAAAATAGAAGAAGCGACGAAAAGAACGCCGGTTGTAATAGAAGATAGAAGAGGCGACGTCGGCGTTAGAGGAGATTTTCGAGAAAGAGACGACGAATTAAGAAAAAAAAAAGAAAGTGAAGATTTTCGGATAGATAGGGTAACTAAGCGGTCGAGGGCGACCGCTAGTAAGGGAGGGGGGTAGTGTTACGGCGGCAGAAAGGGGTGGGACTGGATAATAGGGTGGACCCTTAGAATTTCGGCTCGGCCCTTCCAGACCGAGCCGGGCCTTGGCATGCTGCCGCCCCTAAAGCTCTTATCCACTACTATATAGACTCCTTTCCCTCCTCAGTTCGAGATATAGTTATCAAAACAGCCGTATTGAACCTTATCTATGCGCTCGGATTACGGATCTGCTAAGCCTAGACCCGGAAGATAGTCTTCCGGATTAGGGGTTTAATAAACCCTCGTCGATCGAAATAGAAGGTAAAGAAGAAGAATAGGAGGTGGAAGACGTTATAGATATAAGAAGACGAAGGGGATCCATCGAAGCGAGGATCTTATAGAAAGGATAGCCAGAAGACTATAAATGGTATCCGGCCGAGAACCTGCAGAATTCGGCAGAGCTGCTAAGAGAGTTTTACGTCCGGAACCTGAAGAAACTGCAGCCTAAGTAGCTATAAAGCTAGCGAATCAGGAAGAAAAAGAAGAACCGCGTCCGCCCTATCGATATAGATATCAGTAAAAACAATTAAGATTGGCGAGCCTGGCCACCGTCCTTATTAGCATCGTCCTTACCAGTCGGCTTCGCCGAAAGGATAACGACGTCGAGATCAGGACGGAACTACCGGTTCCAGTGCTTTTGGTAACGCTAGCTCGCCTAAGAACGAAACCGACGCCGCTAGCACTGCAGTAGGTAACGGCCTTGGTAGAGAAAGAAGAAGAAGAAGATAGGGAACTGCAGATAGATCTATATAGATCCATGCGATGGCGCACGGACCGGTTACGCTGCAGCTCGGGTAACCGCTAGCTAGGATCAGATGGAAAGGATTAGATAGAAGCCAAGTAAAGACTTTAGATAGTAACGATGTAAATCGAAAAAAAAAGACAGGAGGGACGGATAAGTAAGCGGTCGAGGGCGACCGCTAATAAGGGAGGGGGGTGGTGTTGCAGCAGTAGAAAGGGGTAGGACTAAGTAATAGGGTAGACCCTCGGAATTTCGGCTCGGTCCTTCCGGACCGAGCCGGGCCTTGGCACGCCATCCCCCCCCCCAAAGGTCTCGTCTGATCTGACTGCGGTAGACTCTAGGTCAATACCCGTCTTTAATAACTATGTCCAAGGCTAGAGAGGGAAGAATCTACGTACAAGCGGAGGGAGGTATTTGAGTGTGCGCCAAGCCTGGCCCTGCCAAGCCCAGCTGCCAGCTGTCCACATCCACATCCGTATTACTACCGCCCTCTCCAACTAGCGATTGCCCTTAATCGCAATCAATCTATTAATCGCAATCAGCCAATCAGGTCGCACCAATCCAGGTTGCTCCAAACCAGGCTATAGGGGTCGCAAATCCAGCTTCAATTTCAGTGCGCTTTGCTATTGCTTTTGGCCAATCAGGTCGCACCAATCCAGGTCGCAAATTCAGTCGCAGAGGTCGCTTTTCAAGCTCCAATTTCTGAGCCTTTTGCTATCGCTTCCGGCCTTAATTGGTGCCTTGTTTGGTGCCTTGCCAAGGCTGCAGAGGTCGTCGGGGCCGCGGAGGTCGCGGAGGTCGTCGAGGCCGCGGAGGTCGCGGAGCCGTAGAGGTTGTCTTGCAAACACGTGTCGCTTCTTAGACAGTCGCTTCTTGTCGGTCGCTTCTCGAGCTGTCGCTTCTCAGACGGTCGCTTTTAAGCTTCAATTTCCGTGCGTTTTGCTAACGCTTTGGTGCCTTGTTTCTGCCTTGTTTGCTGCTACAGAGGTTGCAGAGTCGTCGAGGTTGCAGAGGTCTCAGAGGTCGTAGAGGTTGTTGGGGGCGCAGAGACTTCCAGAGGTCGCAGAGGTTGCAGCCTATATATGTCGCTTCTCGACGGTTGCTTCTCGACGGTCGCTTCTCGACGGTCGCTTCTCGACGGTCGCTTCTCGACGGTCGCTTCTCGACGGTCGCTTCTCGACGGTCGCTTCTCGACGGTCGCTTCTCGACGGTCGCTTCTTGACGGTCGCTTCTCGACGGTCGCTTCTCGACGGTCGCTTCTCGACGGTCGCTGAGGTCTCGGAGGTTGCAGAGGTTGTTGGAGGCGCAGAGGCTTCCAGAGATTGCAGAGGTTGCGGAGTCGCAGAGGTTGCAGCCTATAGATGTCGCTTCTCGACTGTCGCTTCTCGACGGTCGCTCGCTTCTCAAGCCGTCGCTCGCTTCTCGAACCGTTGCTTCTTAAGCCGTCGCTTCTTGAGCTGTCTCGAGCCGTCGCTTCGCTTCTCGGACGGTCGCTCGCTTCTTACGCTTCTTAAGCCGTCGCTTCTTAAGCCGTCGCTTTGCCTTGTGCTTTGCCTGGTGCTCTGCCTAGTGCTCTGCCTGGAGCTCGTGCCTGGGTGCTTGTGCCTAGGTGCTCGTGCCTTGTGCTCTGCCTGCTTGGTGCTCTGCAGCTAGTGCTCTGCAGCCGTGCCTTATGCTCTGCCTTGTGCTCTTCTGAACCTAAACAGTGTGTGTTGTCTGCACCTGTGTGTTGTCTGTACCTGTGTTGTCTGCAATTGCCTTGTACCTATGCCTAGGTGCTCTGTAGCTGGATGCTCTGCCTTGCGCTTGTGCTCTGCTGTACGTCTCGATTGCTGAATGTGCCAAATGCTGAACGTACGCCTCGATCGCTGGCTGTCCTAATTGGCCTTGTCCGAATAGAATCGTCTGTTAAAGACCCGAAAAAAAACGAATGTCGTCGCCCTAGGTCCTGCTAGGTGCGCTCTCGTCGTCGTCGCTCCTGTCGTCGTCGCTCTCCTTGTCCCTACATTGTCGTCGTCGCTCTCTCGCTCTCGTCGCTCTCTCGCTCTCGTCGCTCTCTCGCTCTTGTCGCTCTCTCGCTCTCGTCGCTCTCTCGCTCTCGCTCTTCTTCAAAACTCGCGATCTACTTGTAGGGGCACCTCTCTTCCTAATATCCCTCTTGTAGGGGCACTCTCTCTCTTTAAAACTCTCTCTCTTCTCGATAGGGGCACTTCTCTTCCCTAAAACTCTTCTTCTTCTTCTCGATAGGGGCACTTCTCTTCCCTAAAACTCTTCTTCTCGGTCGGGGGAGGGGGGGTAGAGTAGCATGCACATGTACGATTAAGTAACTGGATATAATTCAACGGCCTCCTTCGTACATATACAGTACACACTCTGGGTTGTCGGTTGCACGTACGTTATTCAAGTACCCGGATGTAATTCAACAGGCTCTTTTGCATAGTGCAGGTGTTGTTAAAGTGAGCCTTGGATATAATAATTTGACTGCGGTAGACTCTAGGTCAATACCCGTCTTTAATAACTATATCCAAGGCTAGAGAGAGAAGAATCTACGTACAAGCGGAGGGAGGTATTTGAGTGTGCGCCAAGCCTGGCCCTGCCAAGCCCAGCTGCCAGCTGTCTACATCTACATCCGTATCATCGTCCACTACTACATAGATTCCTTTCCCTCCTCAGTTCGAGCTATAGTTATTAAAAAGGCTGTATTGAATCTTATCTGCGTGCCCGGATTATCTACTAGCTATATAACTAGGCTTTCTGTATATATAGCAAGTAGGGACGAACGGCAAACGCGGCAAATAAAATAGCTGCTAGGGTCCTCGTCGGAAAAGTGCAGCAGAGGGGCGCGTAGTCGGCGCCGACAGCTTCTAAATCGGTTCGCACACTGCCGATTTTCTGTAGACGTTCAGGTTTCTAGCAGTAACTCTTGCCTAGTGCATAAAGCTTTCGAGATCTTTGTCTTCTACCAAAGCTATAGCTCTAGCCAGTTCAGGGCTTAGCTTCTGTCTTCTTAAGTGTAGCTGCTTATCTTTGGACACTTTAGCTCTAATAGTATATTTACTAAACAGTCTATAGAACTCCTTAAACGTTAGCCGGTTCTAGTTAATCTTGTCCAGTTGCTTATAGGCTATCTTCTTTCGGAAGGGGTCTCCGAAACGTTGGTCTAGGGCTCTAATCGCTTCGTCGGCGGTTACATCTTCTAGGTCTGCTACTAACGAGAACGCTTTACCTTCTAGTCGCACTTCTAAATAGGCTAGCTTGTCTTCTTCGCTGCTTCTAGCATAATCGCGACTTATCTTGTTCTTTATCTTCTTCTTAAAAGCCTCCTGATTTTTAGGGTCTCTACCCCTAAAGGCCGATAGGTTAGGTAGTAACGTTATCGAGGTGCTACCTTAACTATAGGCTGCAGGTAAGGCAGTTTCCGCTTAGTTTTCTTATAGTAGCAGCAGCGGCGACGACGTCGCTGCCTCTATGTTAGCTAATTAAGCCTTTAGCGCCTTTAGTTACGCTTGTTGCAGCGGCAGAAAGGGGTGGGACTGAGCGATAGGGTGGACCCTCGGAATTTCGGCTCGGCCCTTCCAGACCGAGCCGGGCCCTGGCATACTACCCCCAAAGCTCTCGCCTACCACTACATAGATTCCTTTCCCTCCTCAGTTCGAGATATAGTTATTAAAAAGGCCGTATTGAATCTTATCTGCGTGCCCGGATTATTATATCTCGAACTTGCTTACTACATTATCCCTGCGCTGCGCGAAAGGGACCGTTAAACTATCCGGACACCCAAATAACGTACGCGCACTACACAAACCAAACCAAACACCAGCACTGTAAGATAGCTATAGAGAGCTTCTTAACAGTAGGGGGCGGCGTTACAGGCTGCAGCAGAAAGAGCAAGACTATTAGACTAAGGGATAGGCGTATTAGCATCCTCGACGACAGAATAGCCACTAAGGGCCTTACAGAAGAAGAGATAGATAAAGCGAAGAGGGGCATAGAGAGCTATACCGAGCTGTATGCACGCACGCCGGAGGAAATAGAAGAGTATCTGGCAGAGAATAGAGCTAAGAAGGTGTTCGACATTATTACCTTTATCGAGAAGAAGTTTTATAGAAACACAGAAGAAAACAGGAGATTAAGAGAGGAAATCGAAGCGGTAAGAGCCGAGAAGGAATCGGCTAAGACTATTATAAATATGCTGGAAAACCAAGCGGCAAACCAACTAGTACAACTAAAGGTAATAAAGGCTTAGTTAGCTAAGATAGAGGCAGCAATGTCGCCGCCACTGCGCCAAGAAGAACCAGTAGAGACCGTCTCGCCGGCGGCCTACAGTTAAGGTAGCACCTTAATAACATTACTACCGGACCTACTAGCGTTTAGAGGCGGAGACCCCGAAGACTAGGAAGCGTTTAAGAAGAAGATAAAGAACAAGATAGACCGCAACTACGCCGGAAACAGTGCTAGAGATAGATTGGCCTACCTAGAGTCGCGATTGGAAGGCGAAGCTTTTTCACTAGTAGCGGACCTGGAAGAGGTAACTGCCGAGGAAGCGATCAAAGCACTGGACCAACGCTTTGGAGACCCCTTCCGAAAGAAGACGGCCTGCGAACAGCTGGATAAGATCAACCAGAACCGGCAGACGTTTAAAGAGTTCTATAGATTGTTTAGAAGATATACGATTAGAGCCTAAGTGTCAGAAGATAGGCAGCTCTACCTACTAAGGCAGAAGCTGAACCCTAAACTGGCCGCAGCTATGGCCTTAGTAGAAGACGAAGACCTTAAGAGCTTTGTGCACCGAGCAAGAGTTACTGCGAGAAACCTAAGCGCTTACGCGAAATTACGCGAATCGTGTTGCGGTGGTAGAAAGAGGTGGGACAGATTGATGGGGTGGACCCTGGAATTTCGGCTCGGCCCGTCCGGGCCGAGCCGGGCCTTGGCACCACCACCATCAAAGCCCACCACTACCACCACATAGATTCCTTTCCCTCTTCAGTTCGAGATATAGTCATTAAAAGGCCGTATTGAATCATATCTGCGTGCCCGGATCATTATATCTCGAACTCACTCTCCACAACCCCGCGCTGCGCGAAAGGGCCCGTCGAATCATCCGGAAACCCGAATAACGCACGCGCACCCAACAACACCAAACCAAACAACCCCAGGCACCGCGAGAAGATGGAAGACTTCTCAGCGGTAGAGAGCGGCGTTATAGGCTGCAGCAGAAGCAGAAAAGGAAAGACTGACAAAACGAGTAGGCGCTTAAGCGTCATTGACGATAAGATCGTTATTAGCGGCTTTACAGAGGAAGAGACCGCTGAGTTCAAGGAACGAATGGTCGAATATAGAAAGATCCACGACTGCACGATCGAGGAATTGGAAGACTATGTAAACGAGAATAGAATAAGGAAGGTCTACGATAGTATAGACCTCATTAAGACGCTGTTCTACAGAACGTTGGAAGAAAACAGACAACTAAGAGAAGAGACTAAAGCAGTAAGGGCCGAGAAGGAATCGGCGGAAACGATTATCGATGTGTTGGAGAACTAGGCAGCGAATAGAGTAGCGTAGCTGAAGGCGCTGAAGGATCAACTTGCGGATATGGAAGCAGCGATGTCGACGGCACCGCTGCTACCACATCGAGAAGAACAAGCAGAGACCGCCTTACTGGCGGCCTACAGTCAAGACGGCACGTCGATAATGTTACTACCGGATCCACCGGCGTTTAGAGGCAGAGACCCTAAAGACTGGGAGGCGTTTAAGAAGAAGATCAAGAATAAGATAAGCTGCGATTACGCCTTAAACAACGCCAGAGACAGACTGGCGTACCTGGAATCGCGACTGGAAGGTAAAGCTTTTTCGCTGGTAGCGGACCTGGAAGAGGCGACCGCTGAGGAAGCGATTAGAGCACTAGACCAACGTTTCGGAGACCCATTCCGAAAGAAGACGGCCCGTAAGCAGCTGGACAAGATCAACTAGAACCGGCAGACGTTCGAGGAGTTCTACGGATTGTTCAGAAAATATGCCATCAGAGCGAGGGTAGCGGAAGATAAGCAGCTCTACCTATTAAGGCAGAAGCTAAGCCCTGAACTAGCCGCCGCTATAGCGTCTGTAGAAGATGAAGACCTTAAGAGCTTCGTGCACAGAGCGAGGGTTACCGCGAGAAACTTGAATGCTTACGCGAAAGCGCGCGAATCGATTCAGAAGCAGTCGCCGCTGGCGCAGCCGACGCGAGCCCCTGCGCCTTTCCGGAGAGCACCCCAGCAGCTATAGTATCAGTCACAGCGCTCGTCGTTCGTCCCCACCTGCTACGTATGTAGAAAACCTGGCCACATCGCTACGAGATGTCAAGCAACGGCCCAGCAGAAGCAGGAGTATCGCGCTATAAAGCAGCAGCCGCCAACGCCGTTGAAGAAGACTATTCAAGCTATCGAACCGGTTCCGAACGACACGGACAGCATAGACGGCGGAGTGCAGTTAAGAATTATAGGAAAAGACCAGCTGGAAGGATAGGCCCCCTATCCAGCGAGGACAACAGGGCATCAACGCGAACCGCGTCGACGAAAGAGAGTATCAATAGTTGCAGCGATCCGCTATCGGCTGCGGTGGAGGTGAACACGGAAACAGCTATCATCCTTCCAATCACTGTCCACCCCCTTAACGGATCGAGCCGACCACTTTAGCTAAGAGCTTTCATCGATACTAGAGCTCTCATCGGTGCGGCGATCCACTACAAGCTAGTTCAGAAGCTGATAAATAGATACGGTTATCCAGTGGAACTGGCGTCGCCGACGAGGATTTCGGCGTACAACGGACAAGACACAGAGAGTGTCACGCACTATGTGCCATTAAGGACCACTTTGGCTGGTCGCACCACGGAGGCGACGTTCCGAATCATAGATATCGGAAGATTTGACATTATTATAGGGCAGAAATGGATAAAGAACCAGAAAGCCGTCATCGATGTAGACAGAGGCATAATAGGGTTCAAAACCCTAGGCAACGCTATCGCCGTCGAGCCGGAAGCCACGGAGTCCACCAAAGAGGCTCCGTCCGATCGTTCCGAACCCCCGGTCACCGTCGGAATGGTGAGCTCCGAGGCCCTGACGACCCTCGCGAAATCAACGGACAATAAGATCTACGCTATCTCGATAAAGGACATTAAAGACTATCGGAAGATGATGGCGGAAGAAGAGGTAGATCCGCTAGAGGTGTTGCCAAAGGAGCTCCATAGTTACGCTAACGTCTTCTTAAAAGCAGACTCCAACCTCCTGCCGCTCTACCGGCTGGAATACGATAATAAGATCAGGCTGAAAGAGGGGGCTACCTTGCCAAGAACTGAGCCCCTAAGGAGACTGTCACCGGTCGAACTGGACCAGGTAGAGGTGTTTGTTCGCGAAAACCTGGCGAAGAAGTTTATTACGCCGAGCTCCGCGGAATACGCGTTACCGATTCTTTTCGTAAGGAAACTGGGGGGTAGTCTGCGACTCTGCGTAGACTATCGAGGCCTCAATGAGGTCACCAAGAGAGACGTATACCCCCTGCCGCTGATAGATGAGACTATACAGCGCGTAGCGAAGGCTAAGTGGTTTAGCAAGCTGGACATCCGCCAAGCGTTCCATCGACTAAGGAATAAAGAAGGGCAGACGGAAGACCTTACGACGTTCGCGACGCGTATAGGCAATTTCAAGTAGCTGGTAATGCCGTTCGGACTCACTAACGCGCCGGCAGTGTGGCAACGCTTTATAAACCACACTTTTATAGACATGCTAGAACGGTTCGTGTCTATCTACTTGGACGACATCCTTATCTACACCGATGGAACGAGAGAGCAACATACGGACCACATTGAGAGAGTGTTAAAGAGGCTCCGCGAGGTGGGATTAAACGCGGACACGAAGAAGAGCGAGTTCTATTAAACCGAGGTCAAATATCTCGGTCTTATCGTCGGAAGAGATGGAATTCGTATGGACCCCTTAAAGGTCGCCGCCGTCGCAGAGTGGAAGCAGCCGAAATCCGGAAACACTACGCAAATCAGAGCGTTTCTCGGCTTCTGCAGCTACTATCGACGGTTTATCAAGGACTTCAGCAAGATAGCGAGACCCCTAAACGAGGCGCTAAAGAAAGAGGCCGCCGGCCTATAGAATAAGAAGTGCACGGAAGCTTTCGTGCGGCTAAAAGAAGCAGTGGCCTCTGCGCCAGTTCTGGCACACTTCCGGCCAGAAAAGACGATCTACATAGAAACGGACGCTTCCGACACAGTGACGGCAGGGGTCCTTTCTTAATACGCTGACGATGGCGAGACCCTTTACCTAGTGGCCTTCTTTAGCAAATCCATAACAGAAGCTAAACGGAACTACGCTATCTATAATAAGGAGCTGCTAGCGATCATTCAGGCTTTCGAGGAGTGGAAACCGGAGCTTATAGCTGGAAAGAGCACAGTTCAGGTCCTTACGGACCACCAGTCGCTGACCTACTTCATAAAGACGCAGAAGCTCTTACGTCGCTAAGCACGGTGGGCCGCCTACTTATTAGGGTTCGATTTCAAGATCACCTATCGACCAGGGGCTCAAAACGGAAAAGCTGACGCGCTGACGCGAAGAGAAGGAAAGACCAGCCGCGCGAAAGAAGATCCGAACATGTTTCAGAAGGTGTTGACCGAGCGGATAGTAGACGCAGAGGTGCTGAAAGAGGTAGGGGTCTGCGCAGTGGAACCGGCCCCTAAGGAAGAGACTCTCTACGAGAAGGTGGAGCAGCTCAATCGGCAGCAGAAGCTAGGCAAAACCGGTTTAGGGAAGATGATAGTTCTGGAAGAACTAATCACAGAAGTTATCCAGCTGGTCCATAGCTCTGTAGATGTGGGCTACGCAGGCGCGAAGAAAACAATGCAGGCAATAAGAACGACCTACTGGTTTCCGCGGATCTATAAGCGGATTTACCGGTTTATCGCCAACTGCCACGCGTGCAGAGCCGCGAAGCCACGTCACGGTCTTCCGGCCGGTCTGCTGAAGCCACTTCCGATCCCCGAGAAACTATAGCAACATATTACGATGGACTTCGTAACCGGCCTGCCGGAATCCGATGGATACGACGCTACGCTGAACGTAGTGGACCGATTAAGCAAAGAACGCCACTTTATCCCCTGCCGAGCGAGAGATGAAGGAACCACTGCGGAAGAGACAGCACGGATGTTAATCCAACACGTGTAGAAGCACCATGGCCTACCGGACACTATCACTACGGATAGGGGTCCTTAATTCACCGCCGACGTATGGAAATCCATTAACCAAGCTCTCGGAATTCGTGGAAAGCTTAGCACAGCCGCTTATCCACAGACCAACGGTCAGTCTAAAGTGGCTAACCGAGAGATAGAGCGATATCTACGAACCTTCTGCGGCCATTATCAAGAAGATTGGGTTAAGGTGTTGCCGATGGCCGAATTCTGCGCTAACTCGTCACCGTCCGAAGCAACCTCGCTGGCGCCGTTCGAGATAACGCATAGCTATCTTCCGAGGATAAGCTTCCAGCCGCCAAGCGACGCTGGCTCGCCGGAGCTTTCAATCACCCCCGCTACGTCGTCGAAGAGAGTCGCCGCTGCGGCGGCAGAAGCGCTACGATCTCAGATGGAAGAAGCTATTAAAGTGGCGAAAGAAGCGATGGAATCGGCTCAGAAGAAGATAGTGACTCGAGCTAATAGAAAGCGGTCACCGACGGAATTCGAGGAAGGCCAAAAGGTATAGCTTAACACGCGGAACCTGAGGCTGAAAGGGAACGCGAAGCTCAACCTACGTTACGTAGGTCCGTTCAAGATAATAGAAAAGAGGTCGCCGGTAACCTATCGACTCGAGCTGCCAAAGGCGTTCCGGATCTACGATGTTTTCCATTCAGATCTGCTAAGCCTGGACCCTAAGGACGGCCTTCCGGAACAGGGGTTCGCTAAACCCCTACCAGTTGAGATAGGCGGTGATAAAGAAGAGTGGGAGGTAGAAGATGTGGTGGACGTAAAGAAGATAAGGGGGTCCATCGAAGCGAGGATCTCGTAGAAGGGGTAGCCGGAAGACTATAAATAGTATCCGGTCGAAAACCTGCGAAATTCGGCGGAGCTGCTAAGAGACTTCTACGTGCGGAACCCGAAGAAGCCGAAGCCGGAATGGCTCTAAAGCCAAACGAAGAAAGCAGCGTCCGCTCCACCGGCGCGGAAGCCGATAAAAACGATCGCTGCTTAGATCGTAGAGGGACAGTGGGCTGCGCACGCCGTGGCGTGCCAGCGCCGCCGCCCCCCCCCCCCCCTGCGATGGAGTGCTGACTCCGGTGGAGAAAGAAAAGAAGAAGAAACGGAGCCGTGGACGGATCTATATGGACCTCCGAAGCAGCGCACAGACCACCCACGCCGCAGCTCAGATGACCTACGGCTCAGATCAGATGGCACGGATCAGATGGCGTCGATCACATAAACGTCAAGTGAAGGACTTCGGATGCAGATAACGTAAGAAGTTAAGAAAGAGACGAAGAGGACATTGTTTTTGATAGAAGACGGAAGAGGTGATGTCGACGTTGAAAGGAGTTTTCAAGAAAAGAGGCGGCGAATCAAAAAAAAAAAAAAAAAAGTGGACATTTTCGGATAGATAAGGTGACTAAGCGGTCGAGGGCGACCGCTGGTGAGGGAGGGGGGTAGTGTTGCGGTGGTAGAAAGAGGTAGGACAGATTGATAGGGTGGACCCTGGAATTTCGGCTCGGCCTGTCCGGGCCGAGCCGGGCCTTGGCACCACCACCATCAAAGCCCACCACCACCACCACATAGATTCCTTTCCCTCTTCAGTTCGAGATATAGTTATCAAAAGGCCGTATTGAATCATATCTGCGTGCCCGGATCAAATCGAACCAGAAGCCGTTATTAACGCAGGCAACGCGACCCCCTGCACCTTTCCGGAGAGCACCCTAGCAGCTACTCTATCCGTTACTGCGTTCGTCGTTCGTCCCTATATGCTACGCGTGTAGAAAGCCTGGCCATATCGCTACGAGATGCCAAGCAACGGCCTAACAGAAGCAGGAGTATCGTGTTACGAAGCAGCTGCAGCCTCTAAGAAAGACTATACAGGCTATCGAGCCGGCTCCAAACGATACAGACAGTGTGGACGGTAGAGTGCCACTGCGAATCCTGGGAAAAGACCAGCTAGAAGGATAGGCCCCCTATCCAGCATAGGCAATAGGGCACTAACACGAACTACGTTACTATAGAAAGGAAGTATTAACAGCTGCAGCGACCCGCTCTCGGCGGCAGTGGAAGTAAACACAGAAACAGCTATTATCCTTCCAATTACTGTCTACCCTCTTGATAGCTCGAGC
The DNA here is from genome assembly GCA_016165855.1 of Pseudocercospora ulei. Lineage (NCBI taxonomy): Eukaryota > Fungi > Ascomycota > Dothideomycetes > Mycosphaerellales > Mycosphaerellaceae > Pseudocercospora > Pseudocercospora ulei. The sequence continues at coordinate 249,682 of JACWNB010000037.1, forward strand.
AAACCACTTTAGCTAAGAGCTTTTATCGACACAGGAGCCCTTATCGGAGCGGCGATCCACTATTAATTGGTTCAAAAGCTGATAAACGGATACAGCTATCCAGTGGAGTTGGCATTGCCGACTCGGATTTCGGCATACAACGGACAAGACACAGAGAGTGTTACGCACTATGTGCTATTAAAGACCACCCTAGCAGGCCGCACTACAGAAGCGACGTTCCGAATTATAGATATCGGAAGGTTTGACATTATTATAGGACAAAAATAGATAAAGAACTAGAGAGCAGTTATTAACGTAGGTAAAGGCACACTCGGATTCAAAACACTATACAGCGGCCCTGCCGCAGCCAAATCAGTCACTGAGGTCGCCGTGGAACCGAACGCTACGACTATCGAAGCGGTTCCGAAAGATTAGTGCGACCCTTGAAACACGATCGGAATGCTAAGCTTGGAAGCTTTAACGACCCTCGCGAGGTTATCGGACAACGAGATTTACGCTATCTTAATAAAGGATATTAAAGACTACCGGAAGATAATAGCGGAAGAAGAAGTGGATCCGCTAGAGGTGTTACTAAAAGAACTCTATAGTTACACTAACGTGTTCTCAAATGCTAACTCCAACCTCTTGCCGCTCCACTGACCGGAATATAACAACAAGATCCGACTAAAAGAAGGAGCTAAGCTGCCAAGAACCGAGCCCTTAAGAAGACTATCGCCAGCGGAGCTGGACCAGGTAGAAGTGTTTGTTAGAGAAAACTTGGCGAAGAAGTTTATTACGCCAAGCTTAGCAGAATATACGTCGCCGATTCTTTTCGTACAGAAACCTGGAGGTGGTCTCCGACTGTACGTAGATTACCGTAGCCTTAACGAGGTTACTAAGAGAGACGTATATCCGCTGCCTTTGATCGACGAGACTATACAGAGGGTGGCGAAGGCTAAGTGGTTCAGCAAGCTAGATATTCGCTATGCTTTCTATCGATTAAGAAACGAAGAAGGACAAACTAAAGATCTTACGACATTCGCTATGCGTATAGGCAATTTCAAATAGCTAGTAATGCCTTTCGGACTCACCAACGCGCCGGATGTGTAGCAACGCTTTATAAACCACACCTTTATAGACATGCTAGAACGGTTCGTGTCTATCTACTTAGACGACATTCTGATCTACACTAAAGGAACGAGAGAGCAACACACAGACTATATAGAGAGGGTGTTGAAGAGACTCCGCGAGGTCGGATTGAACGCGGACACGAAGAAGAGCGAGTTCTACTAGACCGAAGTCAAATACCTCGGTCTTATCGTCGGAAGAGAAGGAATTCGGATAGACCTATTAAAAGTGGCCGCCGTCGAGGAATGGAAGCAGCCGAAATCAGGAAACACTACGCAAATCAGAGCGTTTCTCAGATTCTGCAGCTACTATCGACAGTTTATTAAGGATTTCAGTAAGATAGCGAGACCACTGAATAAGGCGTTAAAGAAGGAGGCCGCTAGCCTATAGAACGAGAAGTGTACGGAAGCTTTCAACCAACTAAAGGAGGCAGTAGCCTTAGCGCCAGTGCTAGCGCACTTCCGACTGGAAAAGATAATCTACGTAGAAACGGACGCTTCTAACACAGTGACAGCAGGGGTCCTTTCTCAATACGCTAACGACAACGAGACTCTCTATCCAGTGGCTTTCTTTAGCAAGTCTATAAATAATGCTTAGCGGAACTACGCTATTTATAACAAAGAGCTGCTAGCTATTATTCAGGCTTTCGAGGAGTGGAAGCCAGAGCTTATAGCTAGACGGAGCACGGTCCAGGTCCTTACGGACCACCAGTCACTAACCTACTTTATAAAGACGCAGAAGCTATTATAGCGCTAGGCCTAGTAGGCCGCCTACTTATCCGGATTTGATTTTAAGATTACCTATCGACTAGGAGCCCAAAATAGAAAGGCTAATGCGCTAACGAGAAGAGAAGGAAAGACCAGCCGCGCGAAAGAAGATCCAAACATGTTTCAGAAAGTGCTAACAGAACAAATAGTAGACGCTAAGGTGTTAAAAGAGGTAGGGATCTGTACGATAGAGCCGCCGATTAAAGAAGAGAGGCTGTACGAGAAAGTGGAACGGCTTAATTAGCAGCAGAAGCTTAGCAATACCGGCTTAGGGAAACTGATTGTTCTGGAAGAATTGATTATAGAGGTTATCTAGCTGGTCTATAGCTCTAAGGATGTTGGTTATACAGGATCGAAGAAGACGATAGAAGCAATAAGGACGACCTACTGGTTTCCGCGAATCTTCGAACGGATACATCGGTTTATTACTAACTGTTACGTGTGCAGATTAGCGAAGCCACGTTACGGCCTTCTGGCCGGCCTGTTAAAGCCACTTCCGATTCCCAAGAAACTATAGCAGCACATTACAATGGACTTCGTAACCGGCCTGCCGGATTCCGATAGATATAACGCCACGCTTAATGTAGTGGATCGGCTAAGCAAAGAGCGCTATTTCATCCCCTGCCGAGCTAAGGATAAAGGAACTACTATAGAAGAAACGGCGAGAATGTTAATCCAGCACGTGTAGAAGCACTACGGGCTGCCGGATACTATCACTATGGATAGGGGCCCTCAATTTACTGCAGACGTATAGAAAGCCATTAACTAAGCCCTTAGAATTCGTAGAAAGCTCAGTACGGCCGCTTACCCTCAGACCGACGGCCAGTCTAAAGTAGCTAATCGTAAGATAGAGAAATATCTAAGAATCTTCTGCAGCTATTATTAAGCAGAATAGGTTAAGGTGTTGCCGATAGCCGAATTCTGTGCCAATTCTGCACGATTAGAAGCTACCTTACTGGCACCGTTCGAGATAACCTACAGCTATCTTCTAAGGATAAGCTTTTAACTACCAAACGAACCCAGCCCTTTAGAACCTTCTACCGCCACCTTGTCGAAGAGAATCGCTGCAGCGGCGGCAGAAGCGCTCCTGATCCGAGCGCGCAGATAAGGTTCAATACGGCTGTTTTGATAACTATATCTCGAACTGAGGAGGGAAAGGAGTCTATGTAGTGGTGGTGGTGGGCTTTGATAGTGGTGGTGCCAAGGCCCGGCTCGGCCCGACCGGGCCGAGCCAAAATCCAGGGTTCACCCTATCAATCTGTCCTACCTCTTTCCACTGCCACAACACTACCCCCCTCCCTTACCAGCGGTCGCCCTCGACCGCTTAGTCACCCTATCTATCCGAAAAACTCCACTCTCTTCCCCCTTTTTTTGAGTTTCGTCGTCTCTCTCTCGAAAATTCCCTCTAACGCTGATTTCATTTCTTCCGTCGTCTGTTAAAAACAACGTTTTCTCTATCGCTTCTTTAGTTTCTCGCGTCGTCGGCGCCTGAAGCCCTTCACTTAGCGTCTATGTAATCGACGCTATCCGATTTGAGCTGTCCGGTTATCTAAGCTGCAGCTCGGGCAGTCTGTGCGCTGTTCCGGCGGTCTATATAGATCCGTCCGCAGCGCCGTTTCTTCTTCTTCTTTCTTTTCCACCAAAGCCTTTACCTACTACGATGTCGGCGGTGCTGCCATGCTACGGCGTGCGCAGGCTACCAGCCGACGCGGTAGTAGGTAAAGCAATCACTTCCCAAAGCCTTACGATCGTTTTCGTCGGCTTCCGCGCCAGTGGAGCGGACGCGGCTTTCTTGGTTTTCTTCCGGAAAGATCGGCTTCAAAGCTATTCCGGCTTCGGCTTCTTTAGGTTCCGCGCGTAAAAGTCTCTCAGCACCTCTGCCGAATTCCGGAGATTCTCGATCGGATACTATTTATAATCTTCCGGCCACCCCTTCTACGAGATCCTTGCCTTAATGGACCCCCTTATCTTCTTTACGTCCATTACATCTTCTACCTCCTACTCTTCTTTATTACTATCCATCTTAACTGGTAGGGGTTCGGCGAAGCCCTGTTCCGGCAGGCCGTTCTTAGGGTCCAGGCTTAGCAGATCCGAATGGAAAACGTCGTAGATCCGGAACGATTTCGGTAGCTGGAGCCGATAAATCACCGGCGACCTCTTTTCTACTATCGTAAACAGGCCTACGTGGCGCGGATTGAGCTTGGCGTTCCCCTTCAGCCTTAGGTTCTGAGTGTTAAGCTAGACCTTTTGACCTTCTTCGAATTCTATTAGCAACCAGCTTCTATTAGTTCGAGTTACTATCTTCTTCTGAGCCGTCTCTATCGCTTCTTTCGCTACTTTGATCGCTTCTTCCATCTGAGATCGTAGCGCTTCTGCCGCCGCAGCGGCGACTCTCTTCGACGACGTGGCGGTGGATAGTTCCGCGGAGCTGGGTTCGTTTGGCGGCTAAAAGCTTATCCTCGGAAGATAGCCGTGCGTTATCTCGAACGGCGCCAGCGAGGTGGCCTTAGACAGTGCCGAGTTAGCGCAGAACTCGGCTATCGGCAACACCTTAACCTATTCTTCTTAATGGTAGCCGCAGAAGGTTCGCAGATATCGCTCTATCTCGCGATTAGCCACTTTAGACTGACTGTCAGTTTAAGGGTAAGCGGCGGTGCTGAGCTTTCTATAAATTCCGAGAGCTTGGTTAATAGCTTTCTATACGTCGGCGGTGAACTAAGGACCCCTATCCGTAGTGATAGTGTCCGGCAGGCTATAGTGCTTCTACACGTGTTAAATCAACATCCGCGCAGTCTCTTCTGCAGTAGTTCCTTCGTCTCTCGCTCAGCAGGGGATGAAGTGTCGTTCTTTGCTCAGCCTATCTACTACGTTTAGCGTAGCGTTATATCTATCCGAATTCGGCAGGCCGGTTACGAAATCCATCGTAATGTGCTGCTACGGCTTCTCGGGGATCGGAAGCGGCTTCAGTAGACTAGCCGGAAGGCCGTAACGTGGCTTCGCGGTTCGGCACACGTGGCAATTGGCGATAAACTGGTGGATTCGCTCGTAGATCCGCGGAAACCAGTAGATCGTCCTTACGGCCTGCATCGTTTTCTTCGCTCCAGCGTAGCCAATATCTATGGAGTTATAGACCGATTGGATGACCTTAGTAATTAGTTCTTTCGGGACTACCAGCTTTCCTGAGCCGGTTTGGCCGAGCTCCTGTTGCTAGTTAAGCTGTTTCACCTTCTCGTAGAGCGTCTCTTTTTCAATCGGCGGCTCCAGTTCCGTCGATTCCGGTTCGGTCTGCAGTTCTGCCGCGCAGATCCCCGCTTCCTTTAACACCTTAGCGTCTACTATCCGCTCTGTTAACACCTTCTGGAACATGTTAGGATCTTCTTTCGCGCGGCTCGTCTTCCCTTCTCTTCGTATCAGCGCGTCAGCCTTTCCATTTTGAGCCCCTAGTTAGTAGGTGATCTTAAAGTCGAATCCTAATAAGTAGGCGGCCTACCGAGCTTGGCGGCGTAAGAGCTTCTGCGTCTTTATAAAGTAGGTCAGCGACTGGTGGTCTGTAAGAACCTGGACTGTGCTCTTTCCAGCTATAAGCTCCGGTTTCCACTCCTTAAAAGCCTGAATAATCGCTAGTAGCTCCTTGTCGTAGATAGCGTAGTTCCGCTTAGCTTCGCTTATTGACTTGCTGAAGAAAGCTACTAGATAGAGGGTTTCGTCGTTACTATATTAAGATAGGACCCCTGCCGTTACTATGTCGGAAGCGTCTGTTTCTACGTAGATTGTCTTTTCTGGCCGGAAGTGTGCCAGAACTGGTGCAGAGGCCACTGCTTCTTTTAGCCGGTTGAAGGCTTCCGTGCACTTCTTATTCTATAGGCCGGCGGCCTCTTTCTTTAGTGCCTCGTTTAGGGGTCTCGCTATCTTGCTAAAGTCCTTAATAAACCGTCGATAGTAGCTGCAGAAGCCGAGAAACGCTCTGATTTGCGTAGTGTTTCCGGATTTCGGCTGCTTCCACTCCGCGACGGCGGCGACCTTTAAGGGATCTATACGAATTCCATCTCTTCTGACGATAAGACCGAGATATTTGACCTCGGTTTGATAGAACTCGCTCTTCTTCGTGTCTGCATTCAATCCGACCTCGCAGAGCCTCTTCAACACTTTTTCGATATAGTCCGTATGTTGCTCTCTCGTTTTATCTATATAGATAAGGATGTCGTCCAGGTAAATTGACACGAACCGTTCTAACATATCTATAAAGGTGTGGTTTGTAAAGCGTTGCTATACTGCCGGCGCGTTGGTAAGTCCGAACGGCATTACCAGCCACTTAAAATTGCCTATACGCGTCGCGAACGTCGTAAGGTCTTCTGTCTGCCCTTCTTTATTCCTTAGTCGATGGAACGCTTGGCGGATGTCCAGCTTGCTAAACTACTTAGCCTTCGCTACCCGCTGTATAGTCTTATTAATTAGCGGCAGTGGATATACGTCTCTCTTAGTAACCTTATTAAGGCCTCGATAGTCTACGCAGAGTCGCAGACTACCCCCTAGTTTCCTTACGAAAAGAATCGGTAACGCATATTCCGCGGAGCTCGGCATAATGAACTTCTTCGCCAGGTTTTCGCGAACAAACACCTCTATTTGGTCCAGTTCGGCCGGCGACAGTCTTCTTAGGGGCTCGGTTCTCAGCAATGTAGCCCCCTCTTTCAACCTGATCTTATTGTCGTATTCCGGCCGGTAGAGCGGCAGGAGGTTGGAGTCTGCTTTTGAGAAGACATTAGCGTAACTATAGAGCTCGTTTGGCAGCACCTCCAGTAGGTCCACCTCTTCTTCCGCTATTATCTTCCGATAGTCTTCGATGTCTTTTATTAAGATAGCGTAGATCTTAGTGTCCGGCGACTTCGCGAGGGTCGTTATTGCTTCTAAACTCATTATTCCGACTGTAACCAGGGGTTCGGAACGATCGGACGGAGCCTCTTTAGCGGACTCCGTAGCTTTCGGCTTGGCGGCGGCAGTGGTGTTGCCTAGGGTTTTGAACCCTATCGTGCCTTCGTCTACGTTAATGATAGCTTTCTGGTTCTTTATCTATTTCTGCCCTATAATAATGTCAAATCTTCCGATATCTATAATTCGGAACGTCGCTTCCGTAGTGCGACTAGCTAAGGTAGTCTTTAGCAGCACGTAGTGCGTAACGCTTTCTGTGTCTTGCCCGTTATATGCCGAAATCTTCGTCGGCGACGCTAGTTCCACTGGATAGCCGTATCTATTTGTTAGCTTCCGGACCAGTCTGTAGTGGATCGCTGCGCCAATAAGAGCTCCGGTGTCGATGAAAGCTTTTAACTAAAGTGGTTTGCTCGATCCGTTAAGGGGGTAGACAGTAATTAGAAGGATAATAGCTGTTTCCGTGTTCACTTCCACTGCAGCCGATAGCGGATCGCTGCAACTATTAATGCTCTCTTTCGTCGACGTAATTCGCGTTGATGCCCTGTTGTCCGTGCTGGATAGGGGGCCTATCCTTCCAGCTAGTCTTTTCCTAGGATTCGCAGGGGCACTCCACCGTCTGCACTATTAGTGTAGTTCGGAGCCGGTTCGATGGCTTGAATAGTCTTTCTTAGCAGTGGCAGCTGCTGCTGCTTTATAGCGCGATACTCCTGCTTCTGCTTATCCGAAGCTTGGCATCTCGTAGCGATATAGCTAGGCTTTCCGTACGCGTAGCAGGTGGGGACGAACGACGAACGCTGCAACTAATAAGGTGGCTGCTGGGGTGCTCTCCGGAAAGGTGCAGGGGGTCGTGTTGTCTACGCCGACGGCGACAGCTTCTAAACCGATTCGCGTAATTTCGCGTAAGCGCTTAAGTTTCTCCCGGTAACTCTCGCTCTATGCACGAAGCTCTTAAGGTCTTCGTCTTCTACAGACACTATAGCTGCGGCCAGTTCAGGGTTTAGCTTCTGCCTTAATAGGTAAAGCTGCTTATCTTCCGCTACCTAGGCCCTAATTGCATGTTTTCTAAACAAACCGTAGAATTCTTTAAACGTCTGCCGGTTCTGATTGATCTTGTCTAGCTGCTTACAGGCTGTCTTCTTTCGGAATAGATCTCCGAAGCGTTGATCTAGCGCTTTAATTGCTTCTTTAGCAGTTACCTCTTCTAGGTCCGCTACTAGCGAAAAAGCTTCTCCTTCCAACTGCGATTCCAGGTACGCCAATCTATCTCTAGCGCTGTTCGATGCGTAATCGCGGCTTATCTTATTCTTAATCTTCTTCTTAAACTCTTCCTAGTCTTTAGGGTCTCTGCCTTTAAATGCCGGCAGGTCCGGCAATAATGTTATTAGGGTGCTACCTTAACTATAGGCTGCCGGTAAGGCGGTCTCTTCTTGTTCTTCTCGATGCAGTAGCAGCGGTGCCGACGACATCGCTGCTTCTATCTTAGCCAGTTAATCCTTTAGTGCCTTTAGCTGTGTTGCGGCAGTGGAAAGAGGTAGGACAGATTAATAGGGTAGACCCTGGAATTTCGGCTCGGCCCGTCCGGGCCGAGCCGGGCCTTGGCACCACTACTACGAAAGCCCTCCACCACCACTACATAGATTCCTTTCCCCCCTCAGTTCGAGATATAGTTATCAAAAAGGCTGTATTAAATTATATCTGCGTGCCCGGATTATTATATCTCGAACTCTCTCTCTACACCAACCCTGCGCTGCGCGAAAGGGCCCGTCGAACCATCCGGAAACCCGAATAACGCACGCGCACCCACACTAACACCAATACTAACAACAACCCCCAAGGCACTGTAAGAAGATAGAAGGCTTCTTAGCGGTAGAGAGCGGCGTTACAGGCCGCAGCGGAAAGAGAAAGACTGACAGACCGAGAGATAGGCGTACCAGCATTCTCGACGACGGAACGACTATAGAAGGCCTTACGGAAAAAGAGGTAGACGAAGCGAGAAAAGGCATAGAGGGCTACGCCGGACTGTACGGACGCACGCCGGATAAGATAGGAGAATATCTTACAGAGCACAGAGCTAAGAAGGTGTTCGACATTATTACCTTTATAGAAAAGAGGTTCTATAGGAACGTAGAAGAAAACAGACAGTTAAGGGAGGAAGTAGAGACAGTAAGGGCCGAGAAGGAATCAGCAGAAACCATTATCGACGTGTTAGAGAACCAGGCGGCGAATAGGCTAGCGCAACTAAAGGCGATAAAGGACCAACTGGCTAACATAGAAGCAGCGATGTCGTCGCCGCTACTGCATCGAGAAGAACCAGCAGAGACCGCCTTACCGGCAGCCTATAGTTAAGGTAGCACCCTAATAACATTATTGCCGGACCCGCCGGCATTTAAAGGCAGAGACCCTAAAGACTAGGAAGAGTTTAAGAAGAAGATTAAGAATAAGATAAGCCGCGATTACGCATCGAACAGCGCCGGAGATAGATTGGCGTACCTGGAATCGCAGTTAGAAGGAGAAGCTTTTTCGCTAGTAGCGGACCTAGAAGAGGTAACCGCTAAAGAAGCAATTAAAGCGCTAGATCAACGCTTTAGAGATCCATTCTGAAAGAAGACAGCCCGTAAGCAGCTGGACAAGATCAATCAGAACTAGCAGACGTTTAAAGAATTTTACAGTTTGTTTAGAAAATATGCGATTAGGGCCTAGGTAGCGGAGGATAAGCAGCTCTACCTATTAAGGCAGAAGCTAAACCCTAAACTGGCCGCAGCTATAGCGTCGGTAGAAGACGAAGACCTCGAGAGCTTCGTGCATAGAGCGAGAGTTACCGGGAGAAACTTGAGCGCTTACGCGAAATTACGCGAATCGGTTTAGAAGCCGTCGCTGTCGGCGCAGACAACACGACCCCCTGCGCCTTTCCGGAGAGCACCCCAGCAGCCACCTTATTAGCCACAGCGTTCGTCGTTCGTCCCCACCTGCTACGCGTGTGGAAAACCCGGCTATATTGCCACAAGATGCCAAGCAACGGCACAGCAGAAGCAAGAGTATCGAGCAACGAAGCAGCCGCCACCGCCGAGAAAGACTATTCAAGCCATCGAACCGGCTCCGAACGACACTAACAGCGTAGACAGCGGGGTGCAGCTGAGAATCTTAGGAAAAGACCAGCTAGAAGGATAGGCCCCCTATCTAGCGAGTACAACAGGGCATTAACGCGAACTACGTCAACAAAAGAGAGCATTAATAGCTGCAGCGATCCGCTGTTAGCGGCGGTAGAAGTGAATACAGAAACAGCTATTATCCTTCTAATCACTGTCTACCCCCTTAACGGATTGGGCAAACTACTTCAGTTGAAAGCTTTTATCGACACCGGAGCTCTTATTGGCGCAGCGATCCACTACCGACTAGTCCGGAAGCTAATAAATAGATATAGCTATCCGGTGGAACTAGCATCGCCGACGCGGATTTCGGCATACAACGGACAAGACACGGAAAGCGTTACGCACTATGTGCCGCTAAAGACTACCTTGGCTGGTCGCACTACGGAAGCGACGTTCCGAATTATAGATATTGGAAGATTTGACATTATTATAGGGCAGAAATGGATAAAGAACCAGAAAGCCATTATTAACGTAGACGAAGGCACGATAGGGTTCAAAACCCTAGGCAACGCCACTGCCGCCGCCGAGCCGAAAGCTACGGAGTCCGCCAAAGAGGCTCCGTCCGATCGTTCCAAACCCCTAGTTACGGTCGGAATAATAAGTTCAGAAGCTATAACGACCTTCGCGAAGTCGCCGGACACTGAGATCTACGCTATCTTAATAAAAGACATCGAAGACTATCGGAAGATAATAGCGGAAGAAGAGGTAGATCCACTAGAGGTGCTGCTAAACGAGCTCTATAGTTACGCTAATGTCTTCTTAAAAGCAGACTCCAACCTCCTGCCGCTCCACCAGCCGGAATACGACAATAAGATCAGGTTAAAAGAGGGGGCCACATTGCTGAGAACCGAGCCCCTAAGAAGACTGTCGCCGGCCGAACTGGACTAAGTAGAGGTGTTTGTTCGTAAAAACCTGGCGAAGAAGTTTATTACGCCGAGCTCCGCGGAATATGCGTTACCGATTCTTTTCGTAAGGAAACTAGGGGGTAGTCTGCGACTCTGCGTAGACTACAGGGGCCTTAACGAGGTCACTAAGAGGGACGTATACCTGCTGCCGCTAATCGACGAGACTATACAACGAGTAGCTAAGGCTAAGTAGTTCAGCAAGCTGGATATTCGCTAAGCATTCTATCGATTAAGGAACAAAGAAGGACAAACGGAAGACCTTACGACATTCGCCACGCGTATAGGCAATTTCAAGTAGTTGGTAATGCCTTTCGGACTCACTAACGCGCCGGCAGTGTAGCAACGCTTTATAAACCACACTTTTATAGACATGCTAGAGCGGTTCGTGTCTGTCTACTTAGACGACATTCTTATCTACACCGATAGAACGAGAGAGCAACATACGGACTACATCGAGAGAGTGTTAAAGAGGCTCCGCGAGGTCGGATTGAACGCGGACATAAAGAAGAGCGAGTTCTATCAAACCGAGGTTAAATATCTCGGTCTTATTGTCAGAAGAGATAGAATTCGTATGGACCCCTAAAAGGTCGCCGCTGTCGCAGAGTGGAAGCAGCCAAAATCCGGAAACACTACGCAAATTAGAGCGTTTCTCGGCTTCTGCAGCTACTATCGACGGTTTATTAAGGACTTTAGCAAGATAGCGAGACCCCTGAACGAGGTGCTAAAGAAAGAGGCCGCCGGCCTATAGAATAAGAGGTGCACGGAAGCCTTTAACTGGCTAAAAGAAGCAGTGGCCTCTGCGCTAGTTCTGGCACACTTCCAGCCAGAAAAGACGATCTACGTAGAAACGGACGCTTCCGACACAGTAACGGCAGGGGTCCTTTCTTAATATAGTGACGACGAAACCCTCCATCCAGTCGCTTTCTTTAGCAAGTCAATAAGCGAAGCTAAGCGGAACTACGCCATCTACGATAAGGAACTGCTAGCGATCATTCAGGCCTTCGAGGAGTGGAAGCCAGAGCTTATAGCTGGAAAGAGCACGGTCCAGGTTCTTACGGACCACTAGTCGCTGACCTACTTTATAAAGACGTAGAAGCTCTTACGTCGCTAAGCTCGGTAGGCCGCCTACTTATTAGGATTCGACTTTAAGATTACCTATCGGCCAGGGACTTAAAACAGAAAGGCGGACGCGCTAACGCAAAGAGAAGGAAAAACAAGCCGCGCGAAAGAAGATCCTAACATGTTCCAGAAGGTGCTGACCGAGCGAATAGTAGACGCAGAGGTGCTAAAGGAGGTAGGGGTCTGCGCGGTAAAACCGGCCCCTAAGGAAGAAGCTCTCTACGAAAAGGTAAAGCAGCTCAACCAGCAACAGAAACTCGGCAAAACCGGCTTAGGAAAGCTGATAGTTCCGGAAGAACTAATTACGGAGGTCATCCAGCTAGTCCATAGCTCTATAGACGTTGGTTACGCCGGCTCAAAGAAGACGATAGAAGCTATAAGGACGGTCTACTGGTTTCCGCGGATCTACGAACGAATCTACCGATTTATCGCTAATTGCCACGTGTGCCGAACTGTAAAGCCTCGTTACGGTCTTCCGGCCGGCCTACTTAAGCCACTTCCGATCCCTGAGAAACCGTAGCAGCACATTACGATGGACTTCGTGACCGGCCTGCCGGACTCCGATAGATACGACGCCACACTGAACGTAGTAGATCGACTAAGCAAAGAGCGCTATTTCATCCCCTGTCGAGCTAATAATAAAGGAACTACTACGGAAGAAACGGCGAGAATGTTAATCCAACACGTATAGAAGCACTATAGGCTGCCAGATACTATTACTACGGATAGAGGCCCTCAATTTACCGCCGACGTATAGAAAGCCGTCAACCAAGCTCTCGGAATTAGTGGAAAGCTCAGCACAGCCGCTCACCTGCAGACCGACAGCCAGTCTAAAGTCGCTAACTGTAAGATAGAGCGATACCTACGGACCTTCTGCGGCCATTATTAAGAAGGTTAGGTTAAGGTGTTGCCGATAGCCGAATTCTGCGCGAACTCAACACAGTCGGAAACAACGTCGCTGGCGCCGTTTGAGATAACCTATAGTTATCTTCCGAGGATAAGCTTTCAGCCGCCGAACGAACCCAGCCCTGCAGAATCTTTTACCGCTACGTCGTCAAAGAGAGTCGCCGCTGCAGCGGCAGAAGCGCTACGATCTCAGATGGAAGAAGCGATTAAAGTAGCGAAAGAAGCAATAGAATCGGCTTAGAAGAAGATGGTAACTCGAGCTAATAAGAAATGGTTACTAACGGAATTTAAGGAAGACCAAAGGGTATAGCTTAACACGAAGAACCTAAGGCTAAAAGGCAACGCTAAGCTGAATCTACGCTACGTAGGTCCGTTCAAGATAGTGGAAAAGAGATCGCCGGTGACTTATCGGCTTTAGCTGCCAAAGGCATTCCGGATCTACGACGTTTTCCATTCAGATCTGCTAAGCCTAGACCCTAAGGACGGCCTTCCAGAACAGGGGTTCGCCGAACCCCTGCCAATTGAAATGGACACTGAGGAAGAAGAGTGGGAGGTGGAAGATATAGTGGACGTAAAGAAGATAAGAGGATCTATTAAAGCGAGGATCTCGTAGAAGGGGTGGCCGGAAGACTATAAATAGTATCCAGTCGAAAACCTTCGGAATTCGGCGGAGCTGCTAAGAGAGTTCTATGCGCGGAACCTGGAAAAGCCGAAACCAGCGTAGCTCTAATACCGACAATAGAGACACGTCCGCTCTACCGGCGCGGAAGCCAATAAAAACGATCGTGCTTCGGGAAGTGATTGCTTTAGGCACCACCGCGTCGGCCGGTAGCTCGCGCACGCCGTAGCGTGCCAGCGCCGCCGACCCCGTAGTAGGCAAAGGCTTTTGTAGAAGAGAAAAAGGAAGAGGAAAAACGGCGCTACGGAAAGATCTATATAGACCCCTGAGCCGACGCACAGACCAGCTACGCCGCGCCTCAGATAACCCACAGCTCAGATCAGATAGCGTCGATTACATAAACGCCAAGTGAAAGACTTCAGGTGCTGATAACGCGAGAAGTTTAAAAAAAAAAAAGATAAAGAGGACGTTGTTTTTGATAAAAGACGGAAGAGGTAACGTCGACGTTGGAGGGGATTTTCGAGAAAGAGACGACGAATCAAAAAAAAAACGAAAAAAGCGGAGATTTTCGGATAGATAGGGTGACTAAGCGGTCGAGGGCGACCGCTAGTGAGGGAGGGGGGTAGTGTTGCGGCAGTGGAAAGAGGTGGGACAGATTAATAGGGTGGACCCTTGGAATTTCGGCTCGGCCCGGGCGGGCTGAGCCGGGCCTTGGCACCACCACCCCTATAGAAGCCCACCACCACCACCACATAGATTCCTTTCTCTCCTCAGTTCGAGATATAGTTATTAAAAAGGCTGTATTGAATCATATCTGCGTGCCTGGATCAAGCTGCGCCAGTCGATTCGCTGCCTGGTTTTCCAGCACGTCTATAATAGTCTCGGCCGATTCCCTCTCGGCTCTTACCGTCTCTACTTCCTCTCTTAACTGTCTCTTTTCTTCCAGCGTTCTAAAAAACAGCGTCTTAATAAGGTCTATACTATCGTAGACCTTTCCTATCCTATTCTCGTTTATATATGTTGCAGTGGTAGAAAGAGGTGGGACAGATTGATGGGGTGGACCCTGGAATTTCGGCTCGGCCCGTCCGGGCCGAGCCGGGCCTTGGCACCACCACCATCAAAGCCTACCACCACCACTACATAGATTCCTTTCCCTCTTTAGTTCGAGATATAGTCATCAAAAGGCCGTATTAAATCATATCTGCGTGCCCGGATCATTATATCTCGAACTCACTCTCCACAACCCCGCGCTGCGCGAAAGGGCCCGTTGAACCATCCGGAAACCCGAATAACGCACGCGCACCTACCAACAACAACCAACCCTAGGCACCGTAAGAAGATGGAAGACTTCTCAGCGGTAGAGAGCGGCGTTACAGGCCGCAGCAGAAGCAGAAAAGGAAAGACTGACAGAGCAAGCAGACGCTCTAGCGTAGTTGAAGACAAGGTCGTTATTAGAGGTTTTACAGCTAAAGAGACCGCAGAGATTAAGGAACGAATAAAGGAATACAAGAAGATCCATAACTGCACGATCGAGGAACTGGAAGACTACGTAAACGAGAACGGAATAGGGAAGGTCTACGACGGTATAGACCTTATTAAGACGCTGTTCTACAGGACACTGGAAGAAAACAGACAGCTAAGAGAGGAAGTAGAGACAGTAAGGGCCGAGAAGGAATCGGCAGAGACTATCGTCGAAGTGTTAGAACACCAAGCAGCGAATCGAATAGCGCAGCTAAAGGCGCTGAAGGATCAACTAGCTGATATGGAAGCAGCGAGATCGTCGCCGCTACTGCGGCGAGAAACCCAAGTGGAAACCACCTCGCCGGCGGCCTACAGTCAAGGTGGCACGTTGATGACGTCATTACCGGATCTACCGGTTTTCGGTAGCGGAGACTCCGAAGCGTAGGAGGCGTTTAAGAAGAAGATCAAGAATAAGATGAACCGCGATTACGCATCAAGCAGCGAAGAAGACAGATTGGCCTATTTAGAGGCGCGACTAGAAGGTGAAGCTTTTTCGTTAGTGGCGGACCTAGAAGAGGTAACCGCCGAAGAAGCGATCAAAGCGTTAGATCAACGCTTCGGAGACCCATTCCGAAAGAAGACAGCCCGTAAGCAGCTGGATAAGATCAACCAGAACCGGCAGACGTTTAAGGAATTCTACGGTTTGTTCAGAAAATATGCGATTAGGGCCCGAGTGGCGGAAGATAAGCAGCTCCACCTATTAAGGCAGAAGCTGAGTCCTGAGCTTGCCGCCGCTATGGCGTCTGTGGAAGACGAAGGCCTTAAGAGCTTCGTCCACTAAGCGAGAGTTACCGCAAGAAACTTAAGCGCTTACGCGAAATTACGCGAATCGAACCAGAAGCTGCTGATAACGCAGACCACACGACCCCCCGCGCCTTTCCGGAGAGCGCTACAGCAGCCACCTTATCAGTTACAGCGCTCGTCGTTCGTCCCTACCTGTTTCGCGTATAGCAAGCCTGGCCACATCGCTACGAGATGCCAAGCATCGGACAAGCAGAAGCAGGACTATCGTGTTATAAGGCAGCCGCAGCCGCAGCAACCACCGAGGAAGACCATACAAGCTATAGAGCCAGCCCTGAACGATACCGACAGCGTAGACGGCGGCGTGCAGCTAAGAATTATAGGAAAAGACCAGCTGGACGGATAGGCCCCCTATCCAGCATTGACAATAGGGCACCGAATCGAAGCGAATCGCCACGAGAAGAAAGCATTAACAGCTGCAGCGATCCGCTCTCGGCGGCGGTGGAAGTGAACACGGAAACAGCTATTATCCTTCCGATTACTGTCCACCCCCTTAACGGATCGAGCAAACCGCTTTAGCTAAAAGCTTTTATCGACACCGGAGCTCTTATCGGCGCGTCGATCCACCACCGACTGGTCCGGAAGCTAACGAATGGATATAGTTATCCAGTGGAACTAGCGTCGCCGACGCGGATTTCGGCGTACAATGGACAAGACAAGGAAAGCGTTACGCACTACGTGCCGCTAAGGACTATACTGGCTGGTCGCACTACAGAGGCGACGTTCCGAATTATGGATATCGGAAGGTTTGACATTATTATAGGGCAGAAATGGATGAAGAACCACAAAGCCATCGTTGACGTAGATAAAGGAACTATTAGGTTCAAAACCCCGGGTAGCGGAGCAGGGACCATCGGAAAGGTCGCCACCGTCGTCGCCAAGCCGAAAGCTACGGAGTCTGCGAAAGAGGCTCCGTCCGATCGTTACGAACCCCCGGTTACCGTCGGAATAATAAGTTCAGAAGCTATAACGACCCTCGCGAAGTCGCCGGACAACGAGATTTACGCCATCTCGATAAAAGACATCGAAGACTACAGGAAGATAATGGCGGAAGAAGAAGTAGATCCGCTGGAGGTGCTACCGAAAGAACTCTATAGTTACGCTAACGTTTTCTCGAAGGCCGACTCCAACCTCCTGCTGCTCTATCGACCGGAATATAATAACAAGATCAGGTTGAAAGAAGGGGCCACATTGCCAAGAACCGAGCCCCTAAGGAGACTGTTACCGGCCGAACTGGACCAGGTAGAGGTGTTTGTTCGCGAAAACCTGGCGAAGAAGTTCATTACGCCGAGCTCCGCGGAATACGCGTTACCGATTCTTTTCGTAAGGAAACCGGGGGGTGGTCTGCGACTCTGCGTGGACTATCGAGGCCTCAATGAGGTCACCAAGAGAGA
The DNA here is from genome assembly GCA_016165855.1 of Pseudocercospora ulei. Taxonomy (NCBI): domain Eukaryota; kingdom Fungi; phylum Ascomycota; class Dothideomycetes; order Mycosphaerellales; family Mycosphaerellaceae; genus Pseudocercospora; species Pseudocercospora ulei. The sequence continues at coordinate 266,896 of JACWNB010000037.1, forward strand.
CGTATACCCCCTGCCGCTGATAGATAAGACTATACAGCGCGTAGCGAAGGCTAAGTGGTTTAGCAAGCTGGACATCCGCCAAGCGTTCTATCGACTAAGGAATAAAGAAGGGCAGACGGAAGACCTTACGACGTTCGCGACGCGTATAGGCAATTTCAAGTAGCTGGTGATGCCGTTCGGACTCACCAACGCGCCGGCAGTGTGGCAACGCTTCATAAACTACACTTTTATAGACATGCTGGAACGGTTCGTGTCTATCTACTTGGACGACATCCTTATCTATACCGATAGAACGAGAGAGCAACATACGGACCACATCGAGAGAGTGTTGAAGAGGCTCTGCGAGGTAGGATTAAACGCGGACACGAAGAAGAGCGAGTTCTATCAAACCGAGGTCAAATATCTCGGTCTTATCGTCGGAAGAGATAGAATTCGTATGGACCCCTTAAAGGTCGCCGCCGTCGCGGAGTGGAAGCAGCCGAAATCCGGAAACACTACGCAAATCAGAGCGTTTCTCGGCTTCTGCAGCTACTATCGACGGTTTATCAAGGACTTCAGCAAGATAGCGAGACCCCTGAACGAGGCGCTAAAGAAAGAGGCCGCCGGCCTATGGAATAAGAAGTGCACGGAAGCTTTCGTACGGCTAAAAGAAGCAGTGGCCTCTGCGCCAGTTCTGGCACACTTCCGGCCAGAAAAGACGATCTACATAGAAACGGACGCTTCCGACACAGTAACGGCCGGAGTCCTTTCTTAATATGGCGACGACGAGACCCTCCATCTAGTCGCCTTCTTCAGCAAGTCAATGAGCGAAGCTGAGCGGAACTACGCCATCTATAATAAGGAGCTGCTGGCCATTATTCAGGCCTTTAAAGAGTGGAAACCGGAACTTATAGCTGGAAAAGGGCCAATCCAGGTTCTTACGGACCACCAGTCGCTGACCTACTTTATAAAGACGCAGAAGCTCTTACGACGTCAAGCACGGTAGGCTGCCTACTTATTAGGGTTCGATTTCAAGATCACATATAGACCCGGAGCCCAAAACGGAAAGGCTGACGCGCTGACGAGACGAGAAGGGAAGACCAGCCGCGCGAAGGAAGATCCGAACATGTTTCAGAAAGTGTTGACCGAGCGGATAGTAGACGCTAAGGTGTTGAAAGAAGTAGGGATCCATGCAGTGGAATCGCCGATTAAAGAGTCTCCGACTGAAAAAGAGACGCTCTACGAGAAGGTAGAGCGGCTTAACCGACAGCAGAAGCTCGGCAAAACGGGCTCAGGGAAGCTAATAGTTCCGGAAGAACTAATCACAGAAGTTATCCGGCTGATCTATGGCTCCGTGGATGTTGGCTACGCCGGAGCGAAGAAAACGATGGAAGCCATAAGGACGGTCTACTGGTTTCTGCGGATCTACGAACGGATCCATCGATTTATCGCCAATTGCTATATGTACAGAGCCGCGAAGCCACGTTACGGTCTTCCGGCCGGCCTATTGAAGCCGCTTACGATCCCCGAGAAGCCGTAGCAACACATTACGATGGACTTCGTAACCGGCCTGCCGAATTCGGATGGATATAACGCCACGCTCAATGTAGTGGATCGGCTAAGCAAAGAGCGCCATTTCATCCCCTGTCGGGCTAAGGATAAAGGAACTACTTCGGAAGAAACAGCGAGAATGCTGATCCAACACGTATAGAAGCACCATAGGCTGCCGGACACTATCACTACGGATAGAGGTCCTCAATTCACTGCCGACGTATGGAAAGCTATCAACCAAGCTCTCGGAATTCACGGAAAGCTCAGCACTGCAGCGCACCCTCAAACTGACAGTTAGTCTGAAGTGGCTAATTGAGAGATGGAGCGATATCTGCGAACGTTCTGCGGCCATTATTAAGAAAAGTGGGTCGAGATGTTGCCAATAGCCGAATTCTGCGCAAACTTAACACGGTCAGAAGCAACGTCGCTGGCGCCGTTCGAAATAACCTACGGTTATCTTCCGAGGCTGAGCTTCCATCCGCCAAGTGAAGCCGGCTCGCCGGAGCTTTCAATCACCCCCGCCACGTCGTCGAAGAGAGTCGCCGCCGCGGCGGCAGAAGCGCTACGATCTCAGATGGAAGAAGCGATCAAAGTGGCGAAAGAAGCGATGGAGACGGCTCAGAAGAAGATGGTGTCTCGAGCCAATAAGAAGCGGTTACCGATGGAATTCGAGGAAGGCCAAAAGGTATAGCTTAACACGAAGAACCTGAGGCTAAAAGGCAACGCCAAGCTCAATCCGCGCCACGTAGGCCTGTTTAAGATAATAGAAAAGAGGTCGCCGGTGACTTATCGGCTCGAGCTGCCGAAGGCGTTCCGGATCTACGACGTTTTCCATTCCGATCTACTGAGCTTAGACCCTAAGGACGGCCTGCCGGAACAGGGGTTCGCTGAACCCCCGCCAATCGAGATAGATAATGAGGAAGAATGGGAGGTAGAAGACGTAATGGACGTAAAGAAGGTAAGGGGGTCCATCAAAGCGAGGATCTCGTAGAAGGGGTAGCCGGAAGACTATAAATGGTATCCGGTTGAAAACCTGCGGAATTCAGCAGAGCTGCTAAGAGAGTTCTATGTGCGGAACCCGGAAAAGCCGAAACCGGCGTGGCTCTGATGTCGACGACGCCGGAAGAAAGAAGAAAGCCGCGTCCGCTCCACCGGCGCAGAAGCCGATAAAAACGATCGTAGTGGAATTGATGGCTCTAGGCAGTCGCTCGGCGACTGCGTAGAGGCCTTGGTAGAAAAGAAAAAGAAGAAGAAAAACGACGCCGCGGACAGACCTATATGGACCTCCGCGCCGGAGCACAGACCAACTACGCCGTAGCTCAGATGACCCACGGCTCAAATCAGATAGCACGGATCAGGCGCACCGATCACATAAACGTCAAGTAAAGGACTTTGGATGCAGATAACGTAAGAAGTTGAGAAAGAGACGAAGAGGACATTGTTTTTGATGGAAGACGGAAGAGGTAACGTCAACGTTGAAAGGAATTTTCGAGAAAGGAGACGACGAATCAAAAAAAAAAAAAAAAAAAAAAAAAAAGTGGACATTTTCGGATAGATAAGGTGACTAAGCGGTCGAGGGCGACCGCTGGTGAGGGAGGGGGGTAGTGTTGCGGTGGTAGAAAGAGGTGGGACAGATTGATGGGGTGGACCCTGGAATTTCGGCTCGGCCCGGACGGGCCGAGCCGGGCCTTGGCACTACCACTATCAAAGCCCACCACCACCACTACATAGATTCCTTTCCCTCTTCAGTTCGAGATATAGTCATCAAAAGGCCGTATTGAATCATATCTGCGTGCCCGGATCAATATAGTCTTCTAGTTCCTCGATCGTGCAGTCGTGGATCTTCCTATATTCAGCTATTCGTTCCTTGAACTCAGCGGTCTCTTCTGCTGTAAAACCGCTAATAACGATCTTATCGTTAATAACGCTTAAGCGCCTACTCGCTCTGTTAGTCTTTTCTTTTCTGCTTCTGCTGCGGCCTATAACGCCGCTCTCTACCGCTAAGAAGTCTTCCATCTTCTTACAGTGCCTTAGGGGTTGTTGTTGGTATTGGTGTGGGTGCGCGTGCGTTATTCGGGATTCCGGATGGTTCGACGGGCCCTTTCGCGCAGCGCGGGGTTGGTGTAGAGAGTGAGTTCGAGATATAATAATCCGAGCGTGCAGATAAGGTTTAATACGGCTGTTTTGATAACTATATCTCGAACTGAGGAGGGAAAGGAGTCTATATAGTGGTAGTAGTAGGCTTTGATAGTAGTGGTGCCAAGGCCTGGCTCGGCCCGGTCGGGCCGAGCCGAAATCCAGGGTTCACCCTATCAATCTGTCCCACCTCTTTCTACCGCCGCAACAGCTCCGATCTCAGATAGAAGAAGCGATCAAGGTAGCGAAAGAGGCGATAGAATCAGCTTAGAAGAAGATAGTAACTCGAGCTAATAGAAAGAGGTTACTAATAGAATTCGAGGAAGGCCAAAAGATATATCTTAACACGCGGAACCTAAGGCTAAAAGGCAACGCGAAGCTTAACCCTCGCTACGTAGGTCCATTTAAGATAATAGAAAAGAGGTCGCCGGTAACCTACAGGCTCCAGCTGCTGAAATCGTTCCGGATCTACGATGTCTTTCACTCGGATCTGCTAAGCCTAGACCCTGAAGATAGTCTTCCGGATCAGGGGTTCGACAAACCTCTACTAATTGAAATAGACGGCGAAGAAGAAGAATAGGAGGTAGAAGATATTATAGATGTAAGAAGACGAAGAGGATCTATCGAAGTAAGGATCTTATAGAAAGGATAGCTAGAAGACCATAAATAGTATCCGGCCGAGAACCTCCGCAATTCCGCGGAGCTGCTAAAGGAATTCTATGTCCGGAATCTGAGGAAGCCGCGGCCAGAGTAGCTATAAAGTTAACAGATTAGGAAGAAAAAGAAGAACTGCGTCCGCCCTATTAGTATAGATACTGGTAAAAACGATCGAGATTAGCGAGCCTAGCCACCGCCCTTATTGATCTGACTGCAGTAGACGCAAGGTCAATACCCGTCTTTAATAACTATATCCAAGGCTAGAGAGGGAAGAATCTATGTACAAGCGGAGGTAGAGGTATTTAAGTGTGCGCCAAGCCTGGCCCTGCCAAGCCTAGCTGCCAGCTGTCTACATCTATATCTGTATCACTACTGCCCTCCCTAACCAGCGATTGCCCTCAATCGCAATCAATCTATTAATCGCAATCAGCCAATTAGGTCGCACCAATCTAGGTCGCAAATTCAGTTGCAGAGGTCGCTTTTTAAGCTCCAATTTCTGAGCCTTTTGCCATCGCTTTTGGCCAATTAGGTCGCTCTAAAACAGGTCGCTTTTGAGGTCGCTTTTAAGCTTCAATTTCCGTGCGTTTTGAGCCTTAATCTCGTGCCTTTTTGAGCCTCAATCTCGTGTCTTTTTAAGCCTCAATCTCGTGTCTTTTTGAGCTCCAATCTCGTGCCTTTTGCCGTCGCTTTAGTGCCTTGTTTGGTGCCTTGCCAAGGCTGCAGAATTCTCAGATTGTCGCAGAGGTCGCAGAGGTTGCAGAGGTCGTCGAGGTCGCGGCTGCAGATGTCGTTTGTCGCAGAGGTCGTCGGGGTCGCAGAGGCTGTAGAGGTTGCGGAGGTTGCAGAGGGTTGCAGAGACTGTAGAGGTCGCAGCCTACGTACATATGTCGCTTCTCGACGGTTGCTTCTCGACAGTCGCTTCTCGAGCCGTCGCTTTGCCTGTGCTTTGCCTGTGTTGCCTGCAGCAGCTGTGCTCTGTATTGTCCGTAGCAGCCCTGTTTTGTCTGTAGCTCTTGTTCTGCCTGCAGTAGCTGTGCCTTTGTTGTCTGCAGCTGCCTTGTTTTCTGCCTTGTTTGCTGCTGCAAAGGTCGTCGGGGCCGCAGAGGTCGTCGCAGTCGGGGTCGCTAAGGTCGTAGAGGTTGCCTTGCAAACACATATCGCTTCTCGAGCCGTCGCTTCTCGAGCTGTCGCTTCTCGAGCCGTCGCTTTGCCTGTAGTTTGTCTGTATTGTCTGCAGCAGCTGTGCCTGTCTGCAGTAGCTGTGCCTGTCTGCAGCAGCAGCTGTACCTAGATGCTCTGTACAGCAGCCCTGTGTTGCTTGTCTCGTGCTTTGCCTCGTGCCTATGCCTCGTGCCTGTGCTTAGGTGCTCTGCAGCTAGGTGCTCTGTCTTATGCTTTGCAGCTGTGTTGTCTGCAGCTATGCTTGTCTGTAGCTGGGTGCTCGTGCCTAGGTAGTGCCTAGGTACTCGTGCCTAGGTGCTCGTACCTGTTGTCTGCAGCTGCCTTAGTGCTCTTGCTCTGCCTTGTGCTCTGCCTGGTGCTCTGCCTGGCTCTGCCTGGTGCTCTGCCTAGCTCTGCCTAGGGGCTCTGCCTCGGGGCTCTGCCTGGGGGCTCCGCCTAGGGGCTCTGCCTCTGTTGCCTTGTGCTTTGCCTCGATTGCTAAACTTCTCGATAGGCCTCGTCCGAATAGAATAGTCTGTTAAAGACCCGAAAAAAAACGAATGTCGTCGCCCTAGGTCCTGCTAGGTGCGCTCTCGTCGTAGTCGCTCCTGTTGTTGTCGCTCTCCTTGTCCTTACATCGTCGTCGTCGCTCTCTCGCTCCTCGCCTTGCTCTCGTCGCTCTCTCGTTGCTCTCGCTCTTCTTCAAAACTCGCGATCTACTCGTAGGGGCACTCTCTTCCCTAAAACTCTCTCTTCTTCTCGATAGGGGCACCTCTCTTCCCTAAAACTCTTTTTCTTAATGTCCTCTATAATGGACCTCTCTCTTCAAAACTCTTCTTCTCGATAGGGGCACTTCTCTTCCCTAAAACTCTCTCTTCTTCTCGATTGGGGGAGGGGGGTAGAGTAGTATGCACATACACAATTAAGTAACCGGATATAATTCGACGGCCTCCTTTGTACACATACAGTACACACTCTGGGTTAGTTGCACGTACGTTAATCGAGTACCCGGATGTAATTCAACAGGCTCTTTTGCGTAGTGCAGGTGTTGTTAAAGTAAGCCTTGGATATAATGATCTAACTGCAGTAGACGCAAGGTCAATACCCGTCTTTAATAACTATATCCAAGGCTAGAGAGGGAAGAATCTACGTACAAGCGGAGGTGGAGGTATTTGAGTGTGCGCCAAGCCTGGCCCTGCCAAGCCTAGCTGCCAGCTGTCCACATCCATATCCGTATTACTTATTAGCATTGTCCTTACCAGTCGGCTTCGCTGAACGGATAATAACGACGAGATTGGGGACGAAACCACCGGTTCCGGTGCTCTTAGTAACGCCAGTTCGCCTTCGCTACTACCAAACTGCCGGTTTGGCCGGTCGGGTAGTGACAGAAAAGAACAAAGCCGACGCTACAGGAAGCAGCGTCGCGGTGGAGCTCGAGGCCACGATAGAAAGAAAAAGAAGAAGATAGCGAGCCGCGATAGATCTATATAGACCTACGCGATGGCGTACGGATCGGTTACGCCGCAGCTCTAGTAACTGCTGGCTCTGATCAGATAGATCCGATCAAACAGAACGGATTAGATAGACGCTGATCCGGGCACGCAGATATAATTCAATACTGATCCGGGCACGCAGATATGATTCAATACGGCCTTTTTAATGACTATATCTCGAACTAAGGAGGGAAAGGAATCTATATAGTGGCAGTGGTGGGCTTTGATAGAGGGTAGTGCCAAGGCCCGGCTCGGTCTGGAAGGGCCGAGCCGAAATCCAGGGTCCACCCTATCAATCCGTCCTACCTCTTTCCACCGCCGCAACACTACCCCCCTCCCTCACCAGCGGTCGCCCTCGACCGCTTAGTCACCCTATCCATCCGAAAACCTTTCTCCATTCCCCCCTTTTTTTTTTTTTTTTTTTTTTTTTTTTTGATCCGTCGTCTCTTCCTCGAAAATCCCCTCCGACGGTAATGTTACCTCTTCCTTCTTCTATCGCTTCTTGAATCTCTTACGTTATCAACATCTGAAGTCCTTCACTTAGTCGTTTATGTAATCGGTGCGCCTGATCTGTGCTATCTGATCTAAGTCGTGGGTTATCTAAGCTGCGGCGTAGTTGGTCTGTGCTCCGGCGCGGAGGTCTATATAGATCTTTCCGCGGCGTCGTTTTTCTTCTTCTTCTTCTTTTCTACCAGATCCTCTACGCCGTCGCCGACCGACCGCCTAGAGCTATAAATTCTATTACGATCGCCTTTATCGGCTTCCGCGCCGGTGGAGCGGACGTAGCTTTCTTCTCTCTTCCGGAATTGTCGACATTAGAGCTACGCCGGTTTTGGCTTCTTCAGGTTCTGCGCGTAAAAGTCTCTTAGCAGCTCCGCCGAATTCCGGAGATTCTCGATCGGATACCACTTATAATCTTCCGGCCACCCCTTCTACGAGATCCTCGCTTTGATGGACCCCCTCGTCTTCTTTACGTCCATTACGTCTTCTACCTCCTACTCTTCTTCTTCACCGTCCATCTTAACTAGTGGGGGTTCGGCGAACCCCTGTTCCAGAAGGCCGTCCTTAGGGTCCAGGCTTAGCAGATCGGAATAGAAGACATCGTGGATCCGGAACGATTTCGGCAGCTGGAGCCGATAGGTCACCGGCGACCTCTTTTCTATTATCTTAAACGGACCTACGTAGCGCGGGTTGAGCTTCGCGTTTCCTTTCTGTTGCGGCAGTGGAAAGAGGTGGGACAGATTGATGGGGTGGACCCTGGATTTCGGCTCGGCCCGACCGGGCCGAGCCGGGCCTTGGCACCACCACCATCAAAGCCCACTACCACCACTACATAGATTCCTTTCCCTCCTCAGTTCGAGATATAGTTATCAAAAAGGCCGTATTGAATTATATCTGCGTGCCCGGATCACTTTCAGCCTTAGGTTTCGCGTATTAAGCTATACGTTTTAACCTTCTTCGAATTCTATTGGCGACCGGCTTCTATTAGTTCGAGTTACTATCTTCTTCTAAGCCGATTCTATCGCTTCTTTCGCCACTTTGATTGCTTCTTCTATCTGAGATCGTAGCGCTTCTGCTGCTGCGGCAGCGACTCTCTTTGACGACGTGGAAAACTCTAGCGAATCGGCGTCGCTCGGCGGATGGAAACTCAGCCTCGGAAGATAACCGCGCGTTATCTCGAACGGCGCCAGCGACGTCGCTTCTGACCGCGCTGAATTAGCGCAGAATTCGGCTATTGGCAGCACCTTTACCTACTTTTCTTAGTGGTGGCCGCAGAAGATCCGTAGATATTTCTCTATCTTACGGTTGGCCACTTCTGATTGACCGTCGGTCTGCGGGTAAGCAGCTGTGCTGAGCTTTCTACTAATTCCGAGAGCTCGGTTAATAGCTTTCTATACGTCGGCGGTGAATTAAGGGCCCCTATCCGCAGTAATAGTGTCCGGCAGGCTATAGTGCTTCTATACGTGTTGAATCAACATTCTCGCTGTTTCTTCTGCAGTAGTTCCGTCGTCTCTCGCTCGACAGGGGATGAAGTAGCGTTCTTTGCTTAATCGGTCTACCACGTTCAGTGTGGCGTCGTATCTATCGGATTCCGGCAGGCCGGTTACGAAGTCCATCGTAATGTGTTGCTATAGTTTCTCGGGGATCGGAAGTAGCTTTAATAAGCCTGCCGGAAGGCCGTAACGTAGCTTCGCGGCCCTGCATACGTAGCAATTGGCGATAAATCGATAGATCCGTTCGTAGATCCGCGGAAACTAGTATACCGTCCTTATAGCTTCTATCGTCTTCTTTAAGCTAGCATAACCAACGTCTATAGAGCTATAGACCAGTTGGATGACCTCCGTAATTAGTTCTTCCGGAACTATTAGCTTCCCTAAGCCGGTTTTGCCTAGCTTCTGCTGCTAATTGAGCTGCTCTACCTTCTCGTAGAGAGTCTCTTCCTTAGGGGCCGGTTCCACCGCGCAGACTCCTACCTCTTTCAGCACCTCTGCGTCTACTATCCGCTCGGTCAACACCTTCTGAAACATGTTCGGATCTTCTTTCGCGCAGCTGGTCTTTCCTTCTCTTCGCGTCAGCGCGTTAGCTTTTCCGTTTTGAGCCCCTGGTCGATAGGTGATCTTGAAATCGAACCCTGATAAGTAGGCGGCCTACTGTGCTTGGCGACGTAAGAGCTTCTGCGTCTTTATAAAGTAGGTCAGCGACTGGTGGTCTGTAAGGACCTAAACTGTGCTCTTTCTAGCTATAAGCTCCGGTTTCCACTCCTCGAAAGCCTGAATAATCGCTAGCAGCTCCTTATCGTAGATGGCGTAGTTCCGTTTAGCTTCCGTTATAGACTTGTTAAAGAAGGCTACTAGGTGAAGGGTCTCGCTATCGTCAGCGTATTAAGAAAGGACCCCTGCCGTTACTGTGTCGGAAGCGTCCGTTTCTACGTAGATCGTCTTTTCCGGTTAGAAGTGCGCTAGAACCGGCGCCGAGGCCACTGCCTCTTTCAGCTGTACGAAAGCTTCCGTGCACTTCTTATTCTATAGGCCCGCGGCCTCTTTCTTTAGCGCCTCGTTTAGGGGTCTCGCTATCTTGCTGAAGTCCTTGATAAACCGTCGGTAGTAGCTGCAGAATCCGAGAAACGCTCTAATCTGCGTAGTGTTTCCGGATTTTGGCTGCTTCTATTCCGCGACGGCGGCAACCTTCGAGGGGTCTATACGAATTCCGTTTCTTCCGACGATAAGACTGAGATACTTGACCTCCGTTTAATAGAACTCGCTCTTCTTTATGTCCGCGTTTAATCCGACCTCGCGGAGCCTGGTCAGCACCTTCTTAATGTGGTCCGTGTGCTGTTCTCTCGTTCCTTCGGTGTAGATAAGGATGTCGTCCAAGTAAATGGACACGAACCGTTCCAGCATGTCTATAAAGGTGTGGTTTATAAAGCGTTGCTACACTGCCGGCGCGTTGGTGAGTCCGAACGGCATCACCAACTACTTGAAATTGCCTATACGCGTTGCGAACGTCGTAAGATCTTCCGTTTGCCCTTCCTCGTTCCTTAATCGATAGAACGCTTGGCGGATGTCCAGCTTGCTGAACTACTTAGCCTTCGCTACCCGCTGTATGGTCTTATCTATTAGCGGCAGTGGATAGACGTCTCTCTTAGTGACCTCGTTAAGGCCTTAATAGTCTACGCAGAGTCGCAGACTACCCCCTGGTTTTCTTACGAAAAGAATCGGTAACGCATATTCGGCAGAGCTCGGCGTAATGAACTTTTTCGCTAGGTTTTCGCGAACAAACACCTCTACTTGGTCTAGTTCCGCCGGCGACAGTCGTCTTAGGGGCTCGGTTCTTGGCAGCGTAGCTCCTTCTTTTAGCCGGATCTTGTTGTTATATTCTGGTCGATAGAGCGGCAGGAGGTTGGAGTCGGCCTTCGAGAAAACGTTAGCGTAACTATAGAGTTCTTTCGGTAGCACCTCTAGCGGATCCACTTCTTCTTCCGCCATTATCTTCCTGTAGTCTTCGATGTCTTTTATCGAGATAGCGTAAATCTTATTGTCTGGCGACTTCGCGAGGGTCGTTATAGCTTCTGAACTCATTATTCCGACGGTAACCGGGGGTTCGTAACGATCGGACGGAGCCTCTTTCGCGGACTCCGTAGCTTTCGGCTTGGCGGCGACGGTGGCGACCTTTCCAATAGTCCCTGCTCCGCTACCCGGGGTTTTGAACCTGATAGTTCCTTTATCTACGTCAATGATAGCTTTCTGGTTCTTTATCTATTTCTGCCCTATAATAATGTTAAACCTTCCGATATCCATAATTCGGAACGTCGCTTCTGTAGTGCGACCAGCCAGTGTAGTCCTTAGCGGCACGTAGTGCGTAACGCTTTCTGTAAGGGGCTTAAGAATCTTGGTTTAGAAACTTGAGGTCGGGTATCTATATAAAGGAACTGATAGGCAGTTCCTTCGTCGTCTGCTCCGTACGATTTGTATCTACGAAGCCAAGCTAGCAATTTCCCCTCTGTGCAGGGGTGCAAGTTTCACCCTCTGTACGGAGGATCGGGAGTTACCTTCTCTGTACAGTAGTGCAGGGTCTTTCCCCTAATCCGAGGGGCGGTAGCTCCCCTTTATGTAGGACCGCAGTGTTCTCTCTCTGTACAGGAGTAGGGTCCTGTTAGTAGCTCCGTACGGAGGGTAGGGTCGTGCTGGCGCCGCTAAGTCGCAGTCCTCGGGGCGACGGTCGGCTTAGGTCGGGTTTAGGACCTGGGCTAGGCGGCGCCCCCTAACAATACCCCCCCCCCTCCCCTTCTCGTAGTGTTTCTTCCGTACGGCGGCATGCTTACACCACCTAGCTCCCGCTGTCCCTTTAGCAGGTCGCGGCTCCCTATTTTTTTTTTTTTTTGGTCGTCCGAGTCGTCGTCTATCGTCGCTTCCCCCTAGGTCGCGGTTGCCTCTTGCTATTTCACTTGTTTGCAGCAGCTGCCCTGCTTGCTACTCCCCCTCTAGCAGGCACCGTCCCCTATAGCAGGCAGTCTGCTTAATCCCTCTCTCTCTTCTTCCCTTCCCCCTTCTCTTCTCCCTGTATACCGTATACTACTATCTGCTACTATCTACCAACCGCTAACTACTAACTACTAACTAGCTACTAACTACTACTAGCTACTATCTACTACTAGCCACTATGTCGTCCGCCCTGTCCGGTGCTTCCCTCGTCGTTGCTAGCCCCGCTACGCCCCTTCGTCCGGCTGGGGTCCCCCCCTACTTCGAGCTCGTACAGTAGGACCCTTAACTTGACCGGCAGCTGCGCTTCCGGTTCGTACAGATTCTCGTCTTCTGTACAGTCTTAGCTAACGTTCTAGGTGCTATACTCGCGAGCAGCAGGATGCGGCCGGGCTCCCCTTCTACGCCTTCTAGTGTAACTCTGCCCAGGTTACACTACAGCGGGTAGCTACAGCCCGCCCGTCGTACGTTAACGCCCTCCTTATTGCTACCTAGGGCCAGCTTTGTGCCCCCTGCCCTAACTCCCCCTAGCCTATACTTGGCCTATACCGCCTCCTAGGTTTCTGGGCGGGGGTGTATGCCTCGTGTAAGTAGAAGGATGGCTCCTTCCACTGCCCCTTCCGCTGTCCGGGGGAGGCACGTAGGGGTGGGGGGGTGCCTCTGCTTCCTAGGGCTAGCCCTAGTGGGGGTGGGGGCCCGGCCGGGCCCGAGGTAGTGGAGGTGTCAGATAATAAGTAGGTAGTTCTGGTCCCCGGGGGGGGGTAGTGGTTAGTAAGCCACCCCCCCCCCCCCCAGATAGTATAAGAAATTTCGGACGGTGTCCCTCTTAGCTCGTCTTATTTCTACTCCCCCTCCTATTTATCCCTTAGCTGTTCCTTCCTTCCAGCCCTTATCCTGTACAGTGTCGTACGATATTGTGTTAGTAGGGCCTCGTAGTGTCCTACGTCGTAGTATTCGATCCTTTAACAACCCAGGTCTGTCCGCGGCTACCCTGCCTTAGGGTGGATCGTGCCCCCTTCCGCCGTACGACGCGGTGTTACTGTTACTGGGCAGGGGGATGGTTCTCCTCCTATCTGTCCAGCGCAGTTGTTTCCTGCAGAGCCTCGTACGGTTCCTACGTAGGCTCTGCCTATCCTCTCTATTTTACTAAGTACTCTACCTTCCCCTGCTTCTTCTGACCCTTAATAATCCCCTCTACTTTATACTCTTCCTGGCCGTCGGTAATAATTGCAGGTGGGCGCGCGTCGTTAGTCGTCTAGTGCAGCAGGGGGTCCGTGTTCGCCGGTCGTACGAGGTCTACGTAGAAGACTAGGTAAATCCCTAGGGGGGTGTTTAGTCGTACGGCGTGTGTCCCTACTGGTCGGATTACTGTAAACCTCCTGTTCCTCCAATCTAGCTTCTTGCTCGGCCGGTCCGTACGGATGTTCCGCTGGTTTAGCTAGACCTCGTCCCCTGCCTTGTACCTTGGTGCAGCCTATCGTCCCTTGTTCGCCTGCTCTTCTGCATTCTGCTAAGCTATAGCTAGGCTCGCCTTTGCCTATTGGTAGGCGTTCGTGATCGTCTGTACGATGGCCTCTCCTTGCTGGATTAGGGATCGTACAGGGCGCGGGGTGTTACTACTTAGGGTCAGTAGGAGTAGGGAATAGTTATATCTATAGGTCGTAAAGAAGGGGGACAGTCCTGTAGCATCGGCCGTACAGCTGTTAATAGCTAGTTCCGCTATTGGGAGGAGGCGGTTCCAGTTTATCTGGTTATAGTCGACGTACGCTCGGAGGTACGCTTCTAAGGTTGAATTAACCCTCTCTGTCGCCCCGTCCGTCTGCAGGTGCTATGCGGTTGACAGGCGACGCTCCACCTTCAGCAACTGGCAGATCTGTGCCTAGAGCTGGCTCGTAAACTGCGTCCCCTAGTCTAATACAATAGATCTAGGGAAACCGTGCTTGCTGAACGTCGTCCGGATAAAGGCCCAGGCGGTATCTTTAGCCGTAATAGAGTCCATCCTCTCTAGTATTACCCCCTTCGTTAGCTTGTCTATAACTACTATAATGTTTTGCCGTCTGTCGCTCTTAGGGAGGTCAGTAATGAAGTCTATAGTCAGATCTTGCCAGGGACGGTCCGGTATCGGCAGGGGCTTTAGCAGCCCGTGTTTTAGCTCGCGCTAGGGCTTCGTCCGTCTGTATATATCGCAGTTCCGTACGAACCTGCGAATGTCTTTCGCTATCGCCGGCCAGTAGTAGTCCTAGGCGATAATGCTGTACGTCTCCTCGCGCCCTAGGTGCCCGGTAGCTACAGAGTTATGTGCCCGTTGTATTAGGTTCGTACAGAGCTTCCCGTCCTCTAGGACCTATATCCGATTCCTGAACCTTAGGTTGTTCTCCTCGTCTACCGAGCACTCGGCTGTCGACACCTTAAGGTAGAGCTCGGCTAGGAGCTTTCGTTGCCCTCCCTAGATCGCTGTACAGGCCCCTCGGTATACCTCGTCCTTTTCTACTGCTTCTTCCTATGCTTACAGTTAGGGTTCCTATAGGTGTATCGCTGCTAGGCAGATAGTCTCCCTGCCCGGCTCCCTTTTAAACATCTAGAATGTTCGTAACTTCAGCTAGTCGTCCTCGTACGTCGTTGGCATGTCCTGGTCCTGTCTGGACAGAGCATCGGCCCTGCTGTTGTCCTTACCCTTACGGTACTAGAGTTTGATGTTGAAACGGCTTAGGTATATTGCCTATCGTACGTACCTCTTAGACAGCTTCCGGGGTTAAGTGAAGTATTCCAAGTTCTTATAGTCCATTAGGGCAAGGAACTCGGGTACTAAGCGGAGTTCTCCATCCCAGGCTTTACAACACTATACGACTGCTAGCAATTCTTTGTCGTAGATAGGGTAGTTGCACTTAGCTAGGGAGTTCTTCTTAGAGAAATACGCGTATAGGTATAGGAGTCCGTCCGAGCCTACCTGTAACAGGATACCCCTAATGCAGTACCCCGAGGAGTCAGTTTCCAGTATTGTCGTACACTCCGGGTCGAAAGCAGCAAGCGTTGGTCCTGTAGTAAAGAGTACCTTTAGCTTGTCAAAGCTCTTATTGCATTCGTCCGTCTATTTGAACTGCTTGTCTTTGTGCGTTAGCTTAACTAGGGGTCGTACGATCTCTAAGTAGTTCCGTATAAACTGGCGATAGAAGTTGGCAAACCTAAGAAATTCCCATACGCCCCTAACGTTCGTAGGCGGCTTCCATTGCTTAATAGCGTTAATCTTCTTCCTATCTATACTGATGCCCTTCCCTGCCTCGATAATAAAACCCAGGTATTTCGTACGTTGGACACCGAATTCGCATTTGTCGATGTCGAGGTACAAGCCAGCCTGCTGCAGCTGGTCCAGCACCTTCTTGACATCTCGTACGTAATCTGCGTAAGTGCCGTCTGTAAAAACCAGGGTGTCGTCGAGGTATGCCGAGCAGATGTCGTCTAATAACCCCTATAGGGACTTGTTAATGTACCTTTAGAAGGTTGCTAGTGTATTGGCAAGGCCGAAGGGGGTAACAAGCTACTTAAAAAGACTATATCTTGTACGGAAGGCCGTTATCCATTTACAGCCCTCCTTAATCCGTATCTTGTGGAAGGCTAAGACTACGTTAAGCTTAGTGAACTACTTCGCCTTGCTGATTCGTCCAAGGGTTTCCTTAATAAGGGGTAGGGGGTACCGGTCCTTCTTAGTAATCGCGTTAATGCCTCTGTAGTCTACGCAGAAGCGCAATCCGGCCTTCCCCTCCTTGTGGACAAACAGCACTGGGGCTCCCGCGGACGACGTACTAGCCCGAATAAATCCTTTGGCAAGCAGGTCGTCTAGCGTCTTGCGCAATACTAAGAGTTCTCTAGAGGACATTCCGTACAGCGGTCCGTACGGTACCTCCGGCAGGCCCCTATCCGGACGGGGTTCTAGCTAGATGTTATAGTTAATCCCTTCCCCTCGGTATAGTAGCAGCTTCGAGGCTGACTTTAGTTTAAAGAGGTCCAGGTACCCTACATACTCTCTTAGGAGCTTCGTACAGGGGTTTGTCGCCTCCTTAGGTGCCAATGCCTTCTTAATGTCCGCCGTTGCTGTGTTAATTTCGGCCTTAGCATTGCTACCTTACAGGAGCCTCCCCTGGTCCCGGATTCTCCGCTTCGTTGCTGCCAGGTACAGCCGTCCTCGTCCGACGTCTAGCTTGCCCTACCAGCGCTCTATCTAGGGCTTTCCCAGTATTAGGTTATACCCTAACTTGTCCTGTACGACATAGAGGTATAAGTCTTGCTCGTAGTGTCCCTGTACCTCCATTGTTACTTTTACTATATAGGTAATGTCCGGTCCTCGCCCGGTAATGCCTAGCATACGTACAGGTACTGTAAGGGTCGTCTTAATCTGATGTCTCTATACGAAGTCTTCGCTAATTACTCTATACACCAAACATCCCGTGTTAATTAATGTCCGCGCCGTTGCGGACCCGTTTAACGTCGGCCGTACGATAAACAATGTCGTCGTTATGTGATTGCTCTTAAAAGATAGCTAAGTAATGCTTTAATTTGGCAGTCTATCTCGCAACCGCCTCTAGTAGAGTCTTCGCTTAGAGGCTACTCTTTTCCCGACTCGTCGTCGTCCGAATAGGATACCTGATCTTCTCGTTAAGGCGCTGCAGTTGCTACTCTCGCAGTGGTCGGCCGTCCACTAGGTCTCTCTGCTGGCAGAAGCCCGCAGTTCCGTACGGTGTAGCCTATCTTGCTACACCGGTAGCAGCTCCCTTCTGCTCGTCTCTTGTTAAGGGTGGCCGTGTCTACCTATTGCGCCTTTTTGGTAGCAGCCCTTGGCCGTATAGTGGTTGCTGCCGCCACCCTCGTCGTCGTTGGTTCCCAGTCTATAGCGTCTGTCTGTTGCTAGGGGGGTTGTCTTATCTCCTAAGCGCGGCCTATCCGTCCTAGCCTGCGTTGCTGGTCGTCGACTATCCTAAGAAGGTTACAGAATTCCTCGTACGTAGCTGGCCGCATTACACCTACTAGCCCCGTTATAATCTCCTTAGAGAGGCCTACCTCTAAAGAGGTAATCTTTATCCTGTCTTCCTATTAGAGGCCCCCTGCTTCTGCCAAAGTCTGGTCAAATTCCGCGAGGAATTCTTGTACGGTCTTGCGTCCTTGTTTTATCGTATTGACCTGTAGGAGTGCTCGGCTCTCGCGGTCCGGGTCCTTGTAGCTCTTGTCTAGAGCTGCCTAGAGCATCGTCGTCGTAGCTATTGCCGGGTTGGCAATAGCTGTCTCGTAGTACGGCAGAATCCGTGCTGCCGCCCTGCCTTTTAATCTCCTAAAGAGGTAGACTACCTTGTCCAGCTCGGTCGGGTATGCTCCTAAGTCGACTAGGAGCTTAGAGCGCATCTAAGCCGCCTAGGAGGGGTACTCGGCCGGAGCCTTACTATCGTACGTAGAGACGTCGGGGAGTTTGCTCTTGGGGGTCGGGGTATAGATTATTGTGCTCGTCGTCGTCGTAGGGGTCGGATCGCGATCGGACGCCCTAAGCTGTCGTAGCTCCTGTTCCTGTTAGGAAATCATCGCAGCCTAGTGGCTTACTTGTTGTTCGAGCTGCCTCTTGCTTTCCAGCAGCTCCTCGTATACGCGGTGCATATGTCCCCCTATAGCCGTAGGTTCTATAGGGATGTCGCCGTCTATCTCTGTTCTATCACTGCAGTTACCGACAGTGCGATCAGTTCCTAATGTAAGGGGCTTAAGAATCTTGGTTCAGAAACTTGAGGTCGGGTATCTATATAAAGGAACTAATAGACAGTTCCTTCGTCGTCTGCTCTGTACGATTTGTATCTACGAAGCTAAGCTAGCAATTTCCCCTCTGTGCAGGGGTGCAAGTTTCACCCTCTGTACGGAGGATCGGGAGTTACCTTCTCTGTACGGTAGTGCGGGGTCTTTCCCCTAATCCGAGGGGCAGTAGCTCCCCTTTGTGCAGGACCGCGGTGTTCTCCCTCTGTACGGGAGTGGGGTCCTGTCGGTGGCTCCGTACGGAGGGTAGGGTCGTGCTGGCGCTGCTAAGTCGCAGTCCTCGGGGCGACGGTCGGCTTAGGTCGGGTTCAGGACCTGGGCTAGGCGGCGCCCCCTAACACTTTCCGTGTCTTGTCCGTTGTACGCCGAAATCCGCGTCGGCGACGCCAGTTCTACTAGATAGCTGTATCCATTTATCAGCTTCCGGACCAGTCGGTAGTGGATCGCTGCGCCAATAAGAGCTCCAGTGTCGATAAAGGCTTTTAGCTAAAGTGGTTTGCTCGATCCGTCAAGGGGGTAGACAGTAATTAGAAGGATAATAGCTGTTTCCGTGTTCACTTCCACCGCCGCCGAGAGCGGATCGCTGCAGCTGTTAATGCTTTCTTTCGTCGACGTAGTTCGCGTTAATGCCCTGTTGTCTATGCTAGATAGGGGGCCTATCCGTCCAGCTGGTCTTTTCCTATAATTCTTAGCTGCACGCCGCCGTCTACGCTGTCAGCATCGTTCGGAGCCGGCTCCATAGCTTGTATAGTCTTTCTCGGTAGCTGCGGCGGTTGCGGCTGCTTCATAACGCGATAGTCCTGCTTCTGCTTATCCGATGCTTGGTATCTCGTAGCGATGTGGCCAGGCTTGCTACACGCGAAACAGGTGGGGACGAACGACGAGCGCTGTGACTAATAAGGTGGCTGCTGTAGCGCTCTCCGGAAAGGCGCAGGGGGTCGTGTAGTCTGCGTTATTAGCGGCTTCTAGTTCGATTCGCGTAATTTCGCATAAGCGCTTAAGTTTCTTGCAGTGACTCTCGCTTGGTACACGAAGCTCTTAAGGTCTTCGTCTTCTACAGACGCTATAGCGGCGGCCAGCTCAGGGCTCAGTTTCTGCCTTAGTAAGTGCAGCTGCTTATCTTCTGCCACTCTCGCTCTGATAGCATATTTCCTGAACAGTCCGTAGAACTCTTCGAACGTCTGCTGGTTCTAGTTGATCTTATCTAGCTGCTTACAGGCTGTCTTCTTCCTAAAGGGGTCTCCGAAGCGTTGATCTAACGCTTTGATCGCTTCTTCCGCAGTTACCTCTTCCAGGTCCGCTACTAGCGAGAACGCTTCGCCTTCTAGTCGCGCCTCTAAATAGGCCAGTCTGTCTTCTTCGCTGCTTGCTGCGTAATCGCAGCTTATCTTGTTCTTGATCTTCTTCTTAAATGCCTCCTACGCTTTAGGGTCTCCGCTACCGAAAGCAGGTAGGTCCGGCAGTGGCGTTATCGTAGTGCTACCTTAACTATAGGCCGCCGGCGAGGTGGTTTCTACATAGTGGGCTTCTCGCCGCGGTGGCGGCGACGACTTCGCTGCTTCTATATTAGCCAGTTGATCCTTCAGCTCCTTTAGCTGCGCTAGTCGATTCGACGCTTAGTGTTCTAACACGTCGACGATAGTCTCTGCCGATTCCTTTTCGGCCCTTACCGTCTCTACTTCCTCTCTTAGCTGTCTGTTCTCTTCCAGCGTTCTGTAGAACAGCATCTCGATAAGGTCTATACCGTCGTAGACCTTCCCTATTCCATTCTTATTTACGTAATCTTCCAATTCCTCGAGCGTGCAGTCGTAGATCTTCCTATATTCGCTTATTCGTTCCTTGATCTCAGCGGTCTCTTCCGCTGTAAAACCTCTAATAACGATCTTATCGTTAACTATACTAGAGCGTCTGCTCGCTCTGTTAGTCTTTCCTCTTCTGCTTCTGCTGCGGCCTGTAACGCTGCTCTCTACCGTCGAGAAGCCTTCCATCTTCTTACAGTGCCTTAGGGGGGGGTTGTTGTTAGTGTGTTGGTGGGTGCGCATGCGTTATTCGGGTTTCCGGATGGTTTAACGGGCCCTTTCGCGCAGCGCGGGTGTGGTGTAGAGAGTGAGTTCGAGATATAATAATCCGGGCACGCAGATATGATTCAATACGGCCTTTTTGATGACTATATCTCGAACTGAGGAGGGAAAGGAATCTATATAGTGGCGGTGGTGGGCTTTGATAGAGGGTGGTGCCAAGGCCCGGCTCGGTCCGGAAGGGCCGAGCCGAAATCCAGGGTCCACCCTATTGATCCGTCCTACCTCTTTCCACCGCTGCAACAAATAAGGCCTTTTTGAAGACTATATCTCGAACTAAGGAGGGAAAAGAACCTATGTGGTAGTGGTAGTGGTGTCTGATGGATAGTGGTGTGCCAAGGCCTGGCTCGGCCCGGAAGGGCCGAGCCGAAATCTAGGGTCCACCCTATTACTCAGTCCCACCCCTTTCTACCGCCGTAACACCACCCCCCTCCCCCACCAGCGGTCGCCCTCGACCGCTTAGTTACTCCATCCATCCAAAACCCTTTCCTCTTTTTCTTTTTTTTTTTTTTTTGATTTATTATCTCCTTCTCGAAAATTCCCTCTAACGCCGATGTCACCTCTTCCGTCTTCTATTACGACTGACTTTCTTTTCGTCGTCTTTTTCCGTTTTTTACATCGTCGGCATCTGAAGTCCTTCACTTGGCGTTTATGTAATTAGCGCTATCTGATCTAATCCGCGGTCTTCTAAGCTGCGGTTCGGTTGGTCTGTGCGCCGTCTCGGAGGTCTATATAGATCCGTCCGCGGCGTTGTTTCTTCTTCTTCTTTTTCTTCTACTAAGGCCCTTACCTATCGCAGGGGAGGCGGCGCTGGCACGCTACGGCGTCGGCGAGCGTTCCGCCGCACCGCCGACGGGTAGTGGCCGCGTGGAAGACCTCCCTAAAGGCGACCGACACGATCGTCTTTATCAGCTTCCGCGCCGGTGGAGCGGACGTAGCTTTCTTTTTTCTTCTGGCATTGTCGACATCAGAGCTACGCCGGTTTCGGCTTTTCCAGGTTCCGCACGTAGAAGTCTCTTAGCAGCTCCGCCGAATTCCGGAGGTTTTCAACCGGATACTATTTATAGTCTTCCGGCCACCCCTTCTACGAGATCCTTGCTTTAATGGACCCCCTTATCTTTTTTATGTCCATTACATCCTCTACCTCCTACTCTTCTTCCTTACCGTCTATCTCGATAGGCGGGAGTTCGGTGAACCCCTGTTCCGGCAGGCCGTTTTCAGGGTCTAAGCTTAACAGGTCCAAATAGAAGACATCGTGGATCCGGAACGATTTCGGTAGCTGGAGTCGATAGGTTACTGGCGACCTCTTTTCCGCTATCGTAAACGGACCTACGTGGCGGGGGTTGAGCTTGGCGTTCCCTTTTAGCCTCAGGTTCCGTGTGTTAAGCTATACCTTTTGGCCTTCCTCGAATTCTATCGGTAACCGCTTTCTATTAGCTCGAGTTACTATCTTCTTCTAAGCCGATTCCATCGCTTCTTTCGCTACTTTAATCGCTTCTTCCATCTGAGATCGGAGCGCTTCCGCCGCCGCGGCGGCGACTCTCTTTGACGATGTAGTAGTAGTGGAAAACTCCGGCGAGCCGGCGTCGCTTAGCGGCTGGAAGCTTATCCTCGGAAGATAGCTATACGTTATCTCGAACAGCGCCAGCGAGGTAGCTTTAGACGGTGCCGAGTTGGCGCAGAATTCGGCTATCAGCAACACCCTAACCCACTTTTCTTAATAATGGCCGCAGAAGGTTCGCAGATATCGTTCTATCTTACAGTTGGCCACTTTAGACTAACTATCGGTCTGCGGATAAGCGGCTGTGCTGAGCTTTCTACTAATTCCGAGAGCTTGGTTGATAGCTTTCTACACGTCGGCGGTGAATTAAGGACCCCTATCCGTAGTGATAGTGTCCGGCAGCCTATAGTGCTTCTACACATATTGGATTAACATTCTCGCCGTTTCTTCCGCAGTAGTTCCCTTATCCTTAGCTCGACATAGGATGAAATAGCGCTCTTTGCTTAGCCGATCCACTACATTGAGCGTGGCGTTATATCCATCGGAGTCCGGCAGGCCGGTTACGAAATCCATCGTAATATGCTGCCATGGTTTCTCAGGGATCGGCAGTGGCTTTAATAAGCCTGCTAGAAAGCTGTAACGCGGCTTCGCGGCCCGGCACGCGTAGCAATTGGCAATAAACCGGTGGATTTGCTTATAGATCCGCGGAAACCAGTAGGTCGTTCTTACTGCCTGCATCGCTTTCTTCGCGCCTGCGTAGCCTACATCTACAGAGCTGTGGATCAGCTGGATGACTTCTGTAATTAGTTCTTCCAGAACTATTATCTTCCCTGAACCGGTTTTGCCGAGCTTCTGTTGTTGATTAAGCCGTTCTACCTTTTCGTAGAGAGCTTCTTCCTTAGGGGCCGGTTTTACCGCGCAGACCCCTACCTCCTTTAGCACCTCTGCGTCTACTATTCGCTCGGTCAGCACCTTCTGGAACATGTTAGGATCTTCTTTCGCGCAGCTTGTTTTTCCTTCTCTTTGCGTTAGCGCGTCCGCCTTTCCGTTTCAAGTCCCTGGTCGATAGGTAATCTTAAAGTCGAATCCTAATAAGTAGGCGGCCTACCGAGCTTAGCGACGTAAGAGCTTCTGCGTCTTTATAAAGTAGGTTAGCGACTGGTGGTCCGTAAGAACCTGGACCGTGCTCTTTCCAGCTATAAGCTCTGGCTTCCACTCCTCGAAGGCCTGAATGATCGCTAGCAGTTCCTTATCGTAGATGGCGTAGTTCCGCTTAGCTTCGCTTATTGACTTGCTAAAGAAAGCGACTGGATGGAGGGTTTCGTCGTTACTATATTAAGAAAGGACCCCTGCCATTACTGTGTCGGAAGCGTCCGTTTCTACGTAGATCGTCTTTTCTGGCCGGAAGTGTGCCAGAACTGGCGCAGAGGCCACTGCTTCTTTTAGCCAGTTAAAGGCTTCTGTGCACCTCTTATTCTATAGGCCGGCGGCCTCTTTCTTTAGCGCCTCGTTTAGGGGTCTCGCTATCTTGCTGAAGTCCTTAATAAACCGTCGATAGTAGCTGCAGAAGCTGAGAAACGCTCTGATTTGCGTAGTGTTTCCGGATTTTGGCTGCTTCCACTCTGCGACAGCGGCGACCTTTAAGGGGTCTATACGAATTCCATTTCTTCCGACAATAAGACCGAGATATTTGACTTCGGTTTAGTAGAACTCGCTCTTTTTCGTGTCCGCGTTCAGTCTGACCTCGCGGAGTCTCTTTAGCACCCTCTCGATGTAGTCCGTATGCTGGTCTCTCGTTCTATCTGTGTAGATAAGAATGTCGTCCAAATAGATAGACACAAACTGTTCCAGCATGTCTATAAAGGTGTAGTTTATAAAGCGTTGCTACACTGCCGGCACGTTGGTGAGTCCGAAAGGCATTACCAACTACTTAAAATTGCCTATACGCGTCGCGAACGTCGTAAGGTCTTCTGTCTGCCCTTCTTTATTCCTTAGTCGATAGAACGCTTGGCGGATATCCAGCTTGCTGAACTACTTAGCCTTCGCTACCCGCTGTATAGTCTTATTAATTAGCGGCAGTAGATACACGTCTCTCTTAGTGACCTTATTAAGGCCTCGATAGTCTACGCAGAGTCGCAGACCACCCCCTGGTTTCCTTACGAAAAGAATCGGTAACGCATATTCCGCGGAGCTCGGCGTAATAAACTTCTTCGCCAGGTTTTTACGAACAAACACCTCCACTTGGTCTAGTTCGGCCAGCGACAGTCGTCTTAGGGGCTCGGTTCTTGGCAGCGTAGCTCCCTCTTTTAGTCGGATCTTGTTGTTATATTCCGGTCGATAGAGCGGCAATAGGTTGAAGTCGGCTTTTGAGAACACGTTAGCGTAACTATAGAGCTCCGCCGGCAGCACCTCTAGTGGATCCACCTCTTCTTCCGCTATTATCTTCCGGTAGTCTTCGATGTCTTTTATTGAAATAGCGTAGATCTTAGTGTCCGGCGACTTCGCGAAGGTCGTTATAGCTTCTGAACTTATTATCCCGACTGTAACCAGGGGTTCGGAACGATCGGACGGAGCCTCTTTGGCAGACTCCGTAGCTTTCGGCTTGGCGGCGGCGGTGGTGTTGCCTAGGGTTTTGAACCCTATCGTGCCTTCGTCTACGTCAATAATAGCTTTCTGGTTCTTTATCTATTTCTGCCCTATAATGATGTGAAATCTTCCAATATCTATAATTCGGAACGTCGCTTCCGTAGTGCGACCAGCCAAAGTGGTCCTTAATGGCACATAGTGCGTAACACTCTCTGTGTCTTGTCCGTTGTACGCCGAAATCCTCGTTAGCGATGCCAGTTCCACCGGATAGCCGTATCCATTTGTCAGCTTCCGGACCAGTCGGTAGTAGATCGCCGCACCGATAAGAGCTCCTGTATCGATAAAAGCTTTTAACTGAAGTAGTTTGCCCGATCCGTTAAGGGGGTAGACAGTGATTAGAAGGATAATAGCCGTTTCTGCGTTTACTTCCACTGCCGCTGACAGCGGATCGCTGCAGCTATTGATGCTCTCTTTCGTCGACGTAGTTCGCGTTGATGCCCTGTTGTACTCGCTGGATAGGGGGCCTATCCTTCCAGCTAGTCTTTTCCCAAGATTCTTAGCTGCACCCCGCTGTCTACGCTGTTAGTGTCGTTCGGAGCCGGTTCGATAGCTTGAATAGTCTTTCTCGGCGGTAGCGGCTGCTTTGTTGCTCGATACTCTTGCTTCTGCTGTACCGTTGCTTGGCATCTCGTAGCGATATAGCCGGGTTTTCCACACGCGTAGCAGGTGGGGACAAACGACAAACGCGGTGAATACGACGATCGCTGGGGGGTTCGTCGGAAAGGCGCAGGGGCTCTGGTTCCCTGCGGCGACGGCGACGGCTTCCGGCTCGATTCGTGTAATTTCGCGTAAGCGCTTAAGTTTCTTGCGGTGACTCTCGCTCGATGCACGAAGCTCTCGAGGTCTTCGTCTTCTACAGACGCTATAGCAGCGGCCAGTTTAGGATTCAGCTTCTGCCTTAGTAGGTAAAGCTGCTTATCTTCCGCTACTCGGGCCCTAATCGCATACTTTCTAAACAAACCGTAGAACTCCTCGAACGTCTGCCGGTTCTAGTTGATCTTATCTAGCTGCTTACAGGCCGTCTTCTTTCGGAATGGGTCTCCGAAGCGCTGGTCTAGTGCTCTAATTGCTTCCTCGGCGGTCGCCTCTTCCAGGTCCGCCACTAGCGAAAAAGCTTTACCTTCTAGTCGCGATTCTAAGTACGCTAGTCTGTTTCTGGCACTGTTTCCGGTGTGGTCGCGGTCTATCTTATTCTTTATCTTCTTCTTAAACGCTTCCCAGTCTTTAGGGTCTCCGCCTCTAAACGCCGGTAGGTCTAGCAATAATGTTATCGGGGTGCCACCTTAACTATAGGCCGCCGGTAAGGCGGTCTCTTCTTGTTCTTCTCGATGCAGTGGCGGCGGCGACGACGTCGCTGCTTCTATGTCAGCCAGTTGATCCTTTAGCGCCTTCAGTTGCGCCTGTTGCGGTGGTAGAAAGAGGTGGGACAGATTGATAGGGTGGACCCCGGAATTTCGGCTCGGCCCGGACGGGCCGAGCCGGGCCTTGGCACTACCACCATCAAAGCCGACCACCACCACTACATAGATTCCTTTCCCTCCTCAGTTCGAGATATAGTCATCAAAAGGCCGTATTGAATCATATCTGCGTGCCCGGATCATTATATCTCGAACTCACTCTCTACAACAACCCCTGCGCTGCGCGAAAGGGCCCGTCGAATCATCCGGAAACCCGAATAACGCACGCGCACCCACACCAACACCAACAACAACCCCCAAGGCACCGTAAGAAGATAGAAGGCTTCTCAGCGGTAGAGAGCGGCGTCACAGGCCGCAGCGGAAAGAGAAAGACTAACAGACCGAGGGATAGGCGTACCAGCGTTCTCGATAACGGAACGACCAATAAAGGCCTTACGGAAGAAGAGGTAAATGAAGCGAGAAAGGGCATAGAGGGCTATGCCGAACTGTATGGACGCACGCCGGACGAGATAGGAGAATATCTTACAGAGCATAGAGCTAAGAAGGTGTTTGATATTATCACCTTTATAGAAAAGAAGTTCTATAGGAACGTGGAAGAAAACAGACAGTTAAGGGAAGAAGTAGAGACGGTGAGGGCCGAGAAGGAATCGGCAGAGACTATCGTCGAAGTGTTGGAACACCAAGCGGCGAATCGAATAGCGCAGCTGAAGGCGCTGAAGGATTAACTAGCTGATATAGAAGCAGCGATGCCAGCGCTACCGCCGCGCCGAGAAGAACCAGCAGAGACCGCCTCACCGGCGGCCTACAGTCAAGGTGGCACGTTGATAACGTTATTACCGGATCCACCGGTTTTCGGTAGCGGAGACTCTAAAGCGTAGGAGGCGTTTAAGAAGAAGATTAAGAATAAGATGAACCGCGATTACGCATTAAGCAGCGAAGAAGACAGATTGGCCTATTTAGAGGCGCGACTAGAAGGTGAAGCTTTTTCGTTAGTGGCGGACCTAGAAGAGGTAACCGCCGAAGAAGCGATCAAAGCGTTAGATCAACGCTTCGGAGACCCATTCCGAAAGAAGACAGCCTGTAAGCAGCTGGATAAGATCAACCAGAACCGGCAGACGTTTAAGGAATTCTACAGTTTGTTTAGAAAACATGCGATCAGGGCCCGAGTGGCGGAAGATAAGCAGCTCTACCTACTAAGGCAGAAGCTAAGTCCTGAGCTGGCCGCTGCTATGGCGTCTGTAGAAGACGAAGGCCTTGAGAGCTTCGTGCACCAAGCGAGAGTAACCGCAAGAAACTTGAGCGCTTACGCGAAATCACGCGAATCGAACTAAAAGCCGCTGATAACGCAGACTATACGACCCCCCGCGCCTTTCCGGAGAGCGCTACAGCAGCCACCTTATCAGTCTCAGCGCTCGTCGTTCGTCCCCACCTGTTTCGCGTGTAGCAAGCCTAGCTACATCGCTACGAGATGCCAAGCATCGGACAAGCAGAAGCAGGACTATCGTGTTATAAGGCAGCCGCAGCCGCAGCAACTACCGAGGAAGACCATACAAGCTATAGAGCTAGCCCTGAACGACACCGACAGCGTAGACGGCGGCGTACAGCTAAGAATTATAGGAAAAGACCAGCTGGACGGATAGGCCCCCTATCCAGCATTGACAATAGGGCACCGAATTGAAGCGAATCGCTACGAGAAGAAAGCATTAACAGCTGCAGCGATCCGCTCTCAGCGGCGGTGGAAGTGAACACGGAGACAGCCATTATCCTTCTAATCACTGTCTACCCCCTTAACGGATCGAGCAAACCGCTTTAGCTAAAAGCTTTTATCGACACCGGAGCTCTTATCGGCGCGGCGATCCACTACCGACTGGTCCGGAAGCTGACGAATAGATACGGTTATCCAGTGGAACTGGCGTCGCCGACGCGGATTTCGGCGTACAACGGACAAGACACGGAAAGCGTTACGCACTACGTGCCGCTGAGGACCACACTGGCTAGTCGCACTACAGAGGCGACGTTCCGAATTATGGATATCGGAAGGTTTAACATCATTATAGGGCAGAAATGGATAAAGAACCAGAAAGCCATCGTTGACGTAGATAAAGGAACTATTAGGTTCAAAACCCTAGGTAGCGGAGCAGGGACCATCGGAAAGGTCGCTACCGTCGCCGCCGAGCCGAAAGCTACGGAGTCTGCGAAAGAGGCTCCGTCCGATCGTTCCGAACCCCCGGTCACCGTCGGAATAATAAGTTCAGAAGCTATAACGACCCTCGCGAAGTCGCCGGACAACGAGATTTACGCTATCTTAATAAAAGACATCGAAGACTACAGGAAGATAATAGCGGAAGAAGAAGCGGATCTACTGGAGGTGCTGCCAAACGAGCTCTACGGTTACGCTAACGTGTTCTCAAAAGCCGACTCCAACCTCCTGCCGCTCTATCGACCGGAATATAACAACAAGATCCGGCTGAAAGAAGGAGCCGCGCTGCTGAGAACCGAGCCCCTAAGACGACTATCGCCGGCGGAACTGGACCAGGTAGAGGTGTTTGTTCGCGAGAATCTGGCGAAGAAGTTCATTACGCCGAGTTCTGCGGAATATGCGTTACCGATTCTTTTCGTAAGAAAACCAGGGGGTAGTCTGAGACTCTGCGTGGACTATAGAGGCCTCAACGAGGTCACTAAGAGAGACGTATACCCCCTGCCGCTAATCGACGAAACTATCTAAAGAGTGGCGAAGGCTAAGTAGTTTAGCAAGCTGGACATCCGTTAAGCATTCCATCGATTGCGGAATAAAGAAGGACAGACAGAAGACCTTACGACGTTCGCGACGCGTATAGGCAATTTCAAATAGTTGGTAATGCTGTTCGGACTCACCAACGCGCCGGCGGTGTAGCAACGCTTTATAAACCACACCTTTATGGACATGCTGGAACGGTTTGTGTCTATCTACCTAGACGACATCCTTATCTATATAGATAGAACGAGAGAGCAACACACAGACCACATTAAGAAAGTGTTAAAGAGGCTCCGCGGGGTAGGACTGAACGCGGACACGAAGAAGAGCGAGTTCTATCAAACTAAGGTCAAATATCTCGGCCTTATCGTCGGAAGGGATGGAATTCGGATGGACCCGTCGAAAGTGGCCGCCGTCGCCGAATGGAAGCAACCGAAGTCTGGAAACACTACGCAAATCAGAGCGTTTCTCGGCTTCTGCAGCTACTATCGACAGTTCATTAAGGACTTCAGCAAGATAGTGAGACCCCTAAACGAGGCGCTGAAGAAAGAGGCCGCCGGCCTATAGAATAAGAAGTGCACGGAAGCTTTCGTACGGCTGAAAGAGGCAGTAGCCTCGGCGCCGATTCTGGCGCACTTCCGACCGGAAAAGACGATCTACGTAGAAACGGACGCTTCCGACACAGTAACGGCAGGGGTCCTTTCTCAATACGCTGACGATAGCGAGACCCTTTACCTAGTGGCCTTCTTCAGCAAATCTATAACAGAAGCTAAACGGAACTACGCCATCTATAATAAGGAGCTGCTGGCGATCATTCAGGCTTTCGAGGAGTGGAAACCGGAGCTTATAGCTGGAAAGAGCACGGTTCAGGTCCTTACGGACCACCAGTCGCTGACCTACTTTATAAAGACGCAGAAGCTCTTACGTCGCTAAGCACGGTAGGCCGCCTACTTATCAGGGTTCGATTTCAAGATCACCTATCGACCAGGGGCTCAAAACGGAAAAGCTAACGCGCTAACGCGAAGAGAAGGAAAGACTAGCTGCGCGAAAGAAGATCCGAACATGTTTCAGAAGGTGTTGACCGAGCGGATAGTAGACGCAGAGGTGCTGAAAGAGGTAGGGGTCTGCGCGGTGGAACCGGCCCCTAAGGAAGAGACTCTCTACGAGAAGGTGGAGCAGCTCAATCAGCAGCAGAAGCTAGGCAAAACCGGCTCAGGGAAGCTGATAGTTCCGGAAGAACTAATTACGGAGGTCATCCAACTGGTCTATAGCTCTATGGACGTTGGTTGCGCTGGCTTAAAGAAGACAATAGAAGCCATAAGGACAGTCTACTGGTTTCCGCGGATCTACGAACGGATCCATCGATTTATCGCCAATTGCTACGTATGCAGGGCCGCGAAGCCACGTTACGGCCTTCCGGCAGGCTTATTAAAGCCACTTCCGATCCCCGAGAAACTATAGCAACACATTACGATGGACTTCGTAACCGGCCTGCCGGAATCCGATAGATACGACGCTACACTAAACGTAGTGGATAGGCTAAGCAAGGAGCGCCACTTCATCCCCTGCAGAGCGAGAAACGAAGGAACTACCGCGGAAGAGACCGTACGAATGTTAATCCAACACGTGTGGAAGCACTATAGCCTACCGGACACTATTACCACGGATAGGGGTCCTTAATTCACCGCCGACGTATAGAAAGCTATCAACCAAGCTCTCGGAATTCGTAGAAAGCTCAGCACAGCCGCTTACCCGCAGACCGACGGTCAGTCTAAAGTGGCTAACCGAGAGATGGAGCGATATCTGCGAACCTTCTGCAGCCACCGTCAAGAAGATTGGGTTAAGGTGTTGCCGATAGCCGAATTCTGCGCCAACTCGTCACTGTCCGAAACAACCTCGCTGGCGCCGTTCGAGATAACGCATAGCTATCTTCCGAGGATGAGCTTCCAGCCACCAAGCGACGCCGGCTCACCGGAGTTTTCTACTACCGCTACGTCGTCGAAGAGAGTCGCCGCTGCGGCGGCAGAAGCGCTCCGATCTCAGATGGAAGAAGCGGTCAAAGTGGCGAAAGAAGCGATGGAATCGGCTTAGAAGAAGATAGTAAATCGAGCTAATGGAAAGAGGTCACTAATGGAATTCGAGGAAGGCCAAAAGGTATAGCTTAACACGAAGAACCTGAGGCTGAAAGGCAACGCCAAGCTTAATCCGCGCTACGTAGGCCCGTTCAAGATAATAGAAAAGCGGTCGCCGGTGACTTATCGGCTCGAGCTGCCGAAGGCGTTCCGGATCTACGACGTTTTCCATTCCGATCTACTGAGCTTAGACCCTAAGGACGGCCTGCCGGAACAGGGGTTCGCTAAACCCCCGCCAATCGAGATAGATAATAAGGAAGAATGGGAGGTAGAAGACGTAATGGACGTAAAGAAGGTAAGGGGGTCTATTAAAGCGAGGATTTCGTAGAAGGGGTAGCCGGAAGACTATAAATGGTATCCGGTTGAAAACCTGCGGAATTCGGCGGAGCTGCTGAAAGAGTTCTACGCGCGGAACCCAGAAAAGCCGAAGCTATCGTGGCTCTGATGCCGGCAATGGAGACACGTCCGCTCCACCGGCGCGGAAGCCGATGAAAACAATCGTGCTGGAAGTGATTGCTTTAGGGACCACTACGTCGGCCGGCAGCGCCGCCGCCTGCGTAGTGGGTAAAGGCTTTGGTAGAAGAGAAAAAGAGGAAGAAAAACGGCGCCGCGGAAAGATCTATATGGACCTCCGCGACGACGCACAGACCAGCTATGCCGCAGCTCAGGTGACCTACGGCTCAGATCAGATGGCACGGGTCAGGCGCGTCCGTTACATAAACGACCAAGTGAAGGACTTCAGATGTTAATAACGTAAGAGATTCAAGAAGAGATAAGAGAAGGAAAAGGTGACATTACCATCGGAGGGAATCAAAAAAAAAAAAAAAAAAAAAAAAAAAAAAACAGTGGAGGTTTTTAGGATGGATGGGATGACTAAGCAGTCGAGGGCGACCGCTGGTGAAGGGGGGGGGTAGTGTTGCGGTGGTAGAAAGAGGTGGGACAGATTGATGGGGTAGACCCCGGAATTTCGGCTCGGCCCGGACGGGCCGAGCCGGGCCTTGGCACCACCACCATCAAAGCCGACCACCACCACCACATAGATTCCTTTCCCTCCTCAGTTCGAGATATAGTCATCAAAAGGCCGTATTGAATCATATCTGCGTGCCCGGATCAGCGCCAGTCGATTTGCTGCCTGGTTTTCCAGCACATCTATAATGGTCTCGGCCGATTCCCTCTCAGCTCTTACCGTCTCTACTTCCTCTCTTAACTGTCTCTTTTCTTCCAGCGTTCTGAAGAACAGCGTCTTAATGAGGTCTATACTATCGTAGACCTTTCCTATCCTATTCTCGTTTACATAGTCTTCCAGTTCCTCGATCGTGCAGTCGTAGATCTTCCTATATTTAGCTATTCGTTCCTTGAACTTAGCGGTCTCTTCCGCTGTAAAACCGCTGATAACGATCTTATCGTTAATGACGCTTAAGCGCCTACTCGCTCTGTTAGTCTTTCCTTTTCTGCTTCTGCTGCAGCCTGTAACGTCGCTCTCTACCGCTAAGAAGTCTTCCATCTTCTTACGGTGCCTTGGGGGTTGTTGGTTTGGGTGCGCGTGCGTTATTCAGGATTCTGGATGGTTCGACGGGCCCTTTCGCGCAGCGCAGGGTTGGTGTTGAGAGGCGAGTTCGAGATATAATAATCCGGGCACGCAGATATAATTCAATACGGCCTTTTTAAAGACTATATCTCGAACTAAGGAGGGAAAGGAACCTATGTGGTGGTGGTGGTGGTGTCTGATAGATAGTGGTGTGCCAAGGCCCGGCTCGGCCCGGAAGGGCCGAGCCAAAATCCAGGGTCCACCCTATCACTCAGTCCTACCCCTTTCTACCGCCGTAACAGACGCCAGGTAAAGACGTCAGATAGTAGCGATGTAAAAAAAAAAATTTTAAGGGAACTAATAAGTAAGCGGTCGAGGGCGACCGCTGATAAGGGAGGGGGGTGGTGTTGCGGCGGCAGAAAGGGGTGGGACTAAGCGATAGGGTGGACCCTTAGAATTTCGGCTCGGCCCTTCCGGACCGAGCCGGGCCTTAGCACACTATCCCTAAAGCTCTCGCCCACTACTACATAGATTCCTTTCCCTCCTTAGTTCGAGATATAGTTATCAAAAAGGCTGTATTGAATCTTATCTGCGTGCCCGGATCAACGCTAGTCGAGTTGCCGCTTAGTTCTCTAATATGTTGATAATAGTCTCTGCCGATTCCTTCTTAGCTATTACTGCTTCTATTTCTTCTCTTAACTGCTTGTTCTCCTCTATCTTCTTATAGAACATCTTCTCGATAAAGGTAATAGTGTTGTATACCTTTCCAGATCCGTGTTCTGCTAGGTGTGCCTCGAGCTCGTCTAGCGTGCAGGCGTACAGCTCCTTATAGCCGGCTATACCCTCCTTTACTTTATTCGTCTCTTCTTTAGTAAGACCTTTGATAACTGCTCTGTCGTCTAGGAGGCTGGCGCGCCTGTCCTTTGCTCTGTTAGTCTTTCTCTTTCTACTACAGCCGGTAACGCCGCCCTCTACTGTTAAGAAGCCTTCTATAGCTATCTTAAGGTGCTAGTGTTTAGTTTAGGTTGTAGTGTGCACGTGCATTATTCGGGTAGCCAGATAGTTTAACAGGCCCTTTCGCGCAGCGCAGGGTTGGTATAGTTAATACGTTCGAGATATAATAATCCGAGCGCGGAGATATAATTCAATACAGCTATTTTAATAACTATATCTCGAACTA
The DNA here is from genome assembly GCA_016165855.1 of Pseudocercospora ulei. NCBI lineage: Eukaryota > Fungi > Ascomycota > Dothideomycetes > Mycosphaerellales > Mycosphaerellaceae > Pseudocercospora > Pseudocercospora ulei. Next base: position 299,853 of record JACWNB010000037.1, read on the forward strand.
AAGAGGGAAAGGAATCTACATATACGCGGATGTAAGCTCTCGTAGGGGTGGCGCTAAGACCCGGCTCAGTCCGGAAGGGCCGAGCCGAAATTCCAAGGGTCCACCCTATTACTTAGTCCCACCACTTTCCGTTGCCGCGACATCTACCTTAGTAAGAGTGGTCACCTTATGCTAATGTAGTATATACGGCAATACTAGTTACAACGCCCGTACCTGTCAAAATCGAGTAGAAATACCTTCTTCATCTAGTGCAGGCATTAGAATTAAGTATCACACTGTTAATAGCTTCTACAATGGATGATTTGTTGTTATGCTAGTTAGTTGTGCTCAGAAAACTCTGCTATCCTAATGACACGTCCAGCCTAATGGCCATATACGTTACGATAGGGAGTAATAATGACTCGGTTATCGAAACAGACGGCTGTCAACAACCGGTCGGGTATGCAGGTGGACGGGCGTTGGTGTTCAGGCAGTTGGGCCGCCGCGAGCGCAGCGCTCCGTCGCATGCATGACATGATACGCCTGCTGACATGCCCCAGAGGCAGAGTTGGAGACGCGGTGCATCGGCCACACCGACCGCACAAGCGATGTGGCGATGACATGTGCGATCCGATCGGTGGCGATCTGGAGGGGCTTGTTGCGGGATTTGCTGCCTCTCACCGCCTCCGCCGCACGCCTTTCTTTTTCTCACCGCACCCCGCCCTCCCCACACACACTCACTTGCGCGGGTCCCCCCACCAGCACCCGTTCCACCCATGGACTTCCCCATCATCAGGCGGAGGAGCAGTCCGCCGGTCGATGCGACCAACTTCATCAACGGCCTGCTCGGGCACGACCGAAGACCGCACGTGTGTGAGAAGAAGCTGCCGGGCGGCGGGAATTGGGTGGTGCAAAAGTTTGGGGGCACTTCGGTGGGCAAGTTTTCGGTGAAGATCGCCGAGGAGATTGTGCGGTAGGTGTCGCAGGGGGAAGCTCGTGCGAAAAGAAAAAATCCAAGTGCCGTTTTGGGGGCGGGGGGAGACTCGTGCTGATGACAACAGGGCAGGTCTGGAGCCTGGCAGGCGCATCGCCGTGGTCTGCTCGGCGCGATCCTCGACCACCAAGACCGAAGGCACCACGAATCGCCTGGTGCGCGCCTCCGTCGATGTGACCAACGCGCGGTCGGGCCAATTCCGCGACATCGTCGAAACCATCCGGCTCGACCACCTGCAAGCGGGCCGGGATGCGTGCAGCGTGTGTGGCGCCGACGGCCAGCTGTTGGACGACTACACCCAGGCGGTCAATCGCGAGTGCAACACGCTGCTCAAGATTTTGGAGAGCGCCCAGTTCCTGAAGGCCGTCACCCCGCAGACCGAAGACATGGTCATCTCGGCGGGTGAGAAGCTGAGCTGTCTCTATATGACCGCCCTGCTGCAGAGCCGTGGCGTCCACGCAGCATATGTCGACCTGAGCGAAGTCGTCGCGTTCGAGTTCGGCAAGAACATGGACGACACGTTCTACTTGAACGTGGCTAAGGCGATCGCAGACAAGGTCGTCGCGCTGGGGCACGGTGTGGTGCCCGTCATTACCGGCTATTTCGGCAATGTGCCCGGTGGTCTGCTCAAGGGAGAGATCGGACGTGGCTACACCGACCTGTGCGCTGCTTTGACCGCGGTCGGTCTGAACGCAGAGGAGCTGCAGATCTGGAAGGAGGTGGATGGAATCTTCACCGCCGATCCGCGCAAAGTGCCGACCGCTCGTCTTCTCGACAGCGTCACGCCCAGCGAAGCGTCAGAATTGACCTTCTACGGATCCGAGGTCATCCACCCCTTTACCATGGACCGGGTGATCAAGGCCCACATTCCCATCCGGATCAAGAACGTCATGAACCCGCGCAACAAGGGCACCGTCGTGACTCCGGACGGCGAAGACGACCTCCTCGTCCGCAAGCCCCGTCTCTTCCGAGGCCGCAGCAGCTCGAACCCGGCCGCGGACGACCGGCCCAAGCGCCCCACAGCCGTGACCGCCAAGCGCGGCATCACGGTGCTGAACGTGCACTCGAAGAAGCGCACACGCTCGCACGGCTTCCTGATGTCCATCTTCCGCGTCCTGGACGCCCACCACCTCTCCGTCGACCTGATCTCGTCGTCGGAGGTGCACGTCTCCATGGCCTTGCATTCCGAGAGTTCGCTGCTGTCCGGAAACGGCGAGGAGGAGCTCCAGATCGCGTCCGCGGCCTTGCAAGGCGCGGTCGAGGATCTGTCGCTCTGGGGCGACGTCGACCTCGTCCCGGGCATGGCCATCATCTCGCTCGTCGGCCGCCAGCTCCGGAGCATGGTCGGCATCTCCGGCCGCTTCTTCAGCACGCTGGGAGAACACGGCATCAACATCGAGATGATTTCGCAGGGTGCCAGCGAGATCAACATCAGTTGTGTCATCGAGGAGGCCAACGCGGATCGCGCGTTGAATGTGGTTCACACGAATCTTTTTACCTTTCTGGATTGAAAGACATCTGGTGGTGTGAGGGGGGGGGGGAAGCATGGCAATGCAGGCTATCTAGCTGAGGCATATCCGTCACATACAATCCGTCCGATCGAGGAGCCTTTCGGCGTCTCGGAATAGATTGAGCTGGGTTTCGCGCGAACGTGCTCTCCCCTTCCCTGCCACAAACGATCATTCTCGTCGGTAAATTGATCTGTCGGTCGCCGAACATCAGCAATATATGGATGGGCACAGGCCTTTCTGCCCGCGGTGACTAGTCAACTCGTGTGCGTCTCAGCCATGCAGAATCCGACGCTGCTTGTGCACGGGTTCTTGGCATTCTGGGCCCTAGGTCCGGGGCGGCAAGGACATGACGGATTCGTCGAAACCGTCCAGGCTGTGGGTGGTCACTGGGCCCTGTCCGGGTGGGTTTGGGTTTGCGATAGCATCAAGGGCGTCTTGTTGCGCCGAGGACCTCCGTGATGGCTGGTGCTGCTTTCGAGCTGGGGCCGGCGTGTACGACCCAGGAGCAGGACTCGCGTGCAGCTCATCTGGTCGACCACCTCTCCGCTGGATGGGGTGTGCAGATGGGTCGAGTCGCGAAGCCGGTTGCTGACGTGCGAAATACTTGGACCGATTCGTATTCTGGCGGCGTTGCTCCGTGTGCTTTTGCACCTCGCTGCTGGTGTCGAGAAGCTCAATCACGTCAGCGCCGTGTTCTCTTGGACGCCAATCCCGGATCGCTTTCTGATATGCCCGGTCGAAGTCGAATTTGTAGTGGGGGTGTGTGAACCACGGCATCTGCAGAGCTTCCTCGGCGGTGAGCCTCTCGCCCTCCGTGGTTGCGAGGCATCCTCTGATAAGCGTTTTGCCTCGATGGCCAATGTGCTTCCAAGCTTCGTCACTTTCCAGCGTTGCCAAATGCTCCTCGCATTCCGATGCTGTCATGCTGCCATCCGGGAACAGAGGGTAGCCCGTCATGAGCGCAGTTGCAGTACAACCCACTGACCATATATCAATGGCTTTGGAGTATCCGCTGGAATGCTCCACGCCTTTCTTTTGCTGCTGCAACACCTCGCTGAGAAGGTGGAAGTTAGTGTACTGGAGAAGTGGGAAACGGCCGACTTACGGTGCAATGTAACCGACGGTGCCGACCATGGTGTGCATGCGCCGGGCCGCAGCACTCTTTGCTGCGCGTTCGAAATCTGCAATGGTCTTGGACTGCCCAAAGTCTGCCAAGATGACTCTTGCGCCGTCTTTCCATGAGCTCATCAGGATGTTCTCGGGTTTGATGTCTCGATGGACGACATGGTTTTCGTGCAGGTACTTCACAGCCTCGAGCAGTTGCTTGGTGATATTCGCAGCTTGGGGCTCCGATAGGGGTGCCTTTCTGTCGATGTAGGACAGCAAATCGCCACCTGGGGCAAGCTCTTGGAAGATGTAGACATAATACGGCGTGACGATGACTTTCTCAATGGAGACGATGTTAGGATGGAAGAGATTCTTCAGGATCTCACACTCGCGAATTGTGGCTTGGCTGCTGCCGATGTGCGTGGGCGAACGCAGGTGGGTGAATTCCGCGTCTTGCAGCACGACCTTGCATGCGAACAGCTGACGTCTGCACGGCGCGCTGGCGACATACACGGCCGCATATGCTCCCTTTCCAAGCAGGCGATCGGAAAGCAGATATTGCGTTGCTAAAACAGCCTTCTCTGCCTCGAACACTGGGTTGGTTGGACGCTGTTCGGCCTTGACCATGGCCTCGAATTGGATCCAAACCTGTGGTGTGAGTTGGATGGTATCCCGGTGGTTGAGCAGAACATGGCCGTCGTCCCGGGTGATGGTCATCGAAGTGTCTGGACCGCTCGATGCTCTACGGGTCAGGATGACCGTGTTCATTGACAGCACTTTCACGTACACCATCGGCGTCACGTCCGGCTGATCGACATCTCCGTACATGACACAATGCAACCTCAGGTGGTGGTTCGAAATGCAAACATCTTGGATGCCGAGAGTCTGTTGCACACAGTCACGACCAATGTCGAATTGATCGTGTGGAAAGACTCGGAGACCGCCTGCACTGACGCGCTGCTGGGTGAGAGTGTTGAAGTGCAGTCGGGCCACTTCGTCCTGGTGAGTATCGTCTGAAGTGTCGGAGTGCACCGCCATGTTGAATGGCAGAGTCTGGGAGACCGCGCCGTGGTGAATGGCAGAGTCGGTTCGGATGCTGATTGATGTTGATGGTGGAGGATGCAGATTTATGTTGATGGTGGAGGATGCAGCGTGGAAGGCGCGGTGGATGCAGCGTGGAAGGCGTGGAGGAAACGGAAACGACGAGGAAGGACCCCCTTCCGGAACAGGGAACCGCGCTGGCAGCTGACGTAACTAGCTCGCTCTTGGCAGCCGCCCGCACTTTCTACTTTCTCTCCAATTCGGCCGGAGGCGGCTTTGCTTCCTCCTCCCATCGACACTCTTGACATCAAGGCCAGAAGGTACACACCGAGCCGCACGCCGCATGCGGCATGCCGCATGATGCCGCTCTCACCCCGACCCAGCCCACTAACACCGCCACAGTCGGTCGCGCCACGATGAGAGCGAAGTGGAGAAAGAAGCGAGTTCGCCGCCTGAAGCGCAAGAGAAGAAAGACGAGAGCGCGATCGTAAGCCGTTGACGTCCGCCGCGCTCGGGCGCCGCCGTACTGACCTGTGCTCCAGCAAATAAACCACTCGCACCACCACCACCTCCAACGACTGCTCATCAGCCACCGCAAAATGGACAACTACCACCAGTCACGCGTCCACGACCTGATCTCGGCGCTGGCGGAATGAACGGCACCTGACGGCGTCTGGGGGGAATGGGCGTTCCAGGCCTCAACTGCGTGCGGAGGGCCGGGGCATGGCGCTACTCGCGTTGGAAGTCTATGCACCACGCAAAAACCCTCACCACCCTCCTCTAACACCGGCTTGCGGATGCCTGCTACAGCCGTCTGCTTGCCTTTGGGGAATGAATGGAGGGCTCTCTAGCATCGGTAGCTTTCGACACGAAGCCCGAACCTGCTACCTCTCTGCCCGCCTCACCGTCGCTGTGCTCCGTGAATCGTGATCCTGCACTTTCTCTCCCGCCGCTCCCGCAGGCCCACCAGTTCGACCCTGTCCGTCCATGCCCTTCCCCCCTTGGCCCCCGCCGTCCGGTGCCCATTCGTGTCTCACGCACATGGGGTCCCTCGGGGTGCGCCACTGCCTTCTGCTCAACACAGTCGCTCTGGGCCAACAACCAACCCCACGCCATCCGAGCGCATGCATTCGTGCGCTATGCAGAATTACGACCGCGGCGTGTATCGCGGCCGTGGCATGCACGGCCCCGCACCGGGAGGGATGGAGCGGGAAGAGAAAAAAGAAGAAGAAAAAAAGACCGGTGGCGTGGGAAGAAGGTCGGGGAGGTGAGTGTGGAGGTTTCCGGTCACGTGTATGATACAACGATGGTGAACGAGTCAGTTTATCATTGGACTACCTCGCCCCTCTCCCCACGCGACGGACTCAGCCCGCACCGGCGCGGGTGCGGCTGCGGCTGCGGCTGCGGCTGCGGGTGTGCGGGCCCGCGAACGCCAAGCGACTGATGCCATCCGCCACCGCGCGGACGCCGGGCGTGCCGGCCGCGACCTGGCGGGGGGTGCGGGAGTGGGAGGGCGGGACGTCGATGCAGGGGTTGCGGGTGAAGAAGTTGCGGGGCCGCAGGAGCACGGTGACGGGCTCGGCGGGCATGACGGGGAAGTCTTCGGGCGAGGGGAAGTGGGTGAGCCCGAAGGTGTGCCACAGCACGACGTCCGTGTCGTCCACGCGGCCCTGCGGATCCGCCGCGATCCAGGCGGGAAGGCCGGGCGATGGCTCGCCCGAAGTTTGGGGCACGTGCCGGCCGGCCGGGTGGATCTGGTCGTCCGAGTCTGCGCCCGGGGGGGGGGGGGGGGGGGTGAGTTAGTGGGTGCGGTGGCGGTGGGGGGCGGCGGAACGGGGGGGGGGCGGAGCGGGGGGGGCGGAGCGGGGGACGGCAAAAACAGCAGCAGTTCCCGTCCCAGCACCAGCTTACATTTCGTGACGTGCACGGCGTGACGGGCGAACCCCGCCCGTTTCCACACCAAGCTGCCTTCTTTGGGCAGCAGCGGCGGCACTTCTCGGCTCACCAGCTTGTACGACACGGGCTTCTTGCTGTGCGGGTTGATCTTGTTGGTGTTGGCGATTTCCCACGTCCGGCTGGTTTGGCCATTGTAGTCACTCCGCGCGCTCTCCATCGTCTCCAGCTTGGTCTTCCGGGCGTAGAAGGCGTTGCCGTAGAAATTCTCCGGGCTGCCCGGTTCGCCGTCGGCGGGAACGGCGTCGACTTGGAAGACGGTGTTGTGTGGCCCGTCGACGTTCGGGTCGACACGGAGACAGAAGAGGTGTTGGTGATTGTGTGCGTTGACTCCGGGGTAGACTTCTGTGCCCCACGGTCCAGCAGACTCGCCGGGTGCGAGGGCGTACGTGTTCAGGATGCCGGTCAGCTTGATGTCCAGCTGAATCGTGCCGTCCTGCATGAACATCCAGTACACGCAGTATTCGTAGTTGGCCGCCGTGAAGACGTGGCTGATGACGAACTTGCGAGCACGAGTGACCGTGCAGGAATCGTCTCGGAAGTCGGTGTGCTTGAACAAGATGCCGGCGTCTTCTTCGTGCATGCAGATGGCGTTCTTGATTGTCTGCGGCTCACCAGCCTTGTTGACGAAGTCGAAGTCCATGTAATGGATGGCGCCCTTGCAGTCGCACCCGAGCCCGAGCGAGTTGGTCATATATCCCCCACCATATTCACCCAGATCGAAAGCATGCTTCCGCTGGTGCGGGTGCTCGGGATTGCCATATGGGACCACCATCTCCGCCAGCGACATTCGCCAGAAGACAGGGCGGACGCTGCCTTTGTCGTTGAACGTGATGTTTGACAGGACCACGCCCTCCCGGTAATTGAAGCCCACGTGCACGCTCCAGTTCTGCCATTTCACCGTTCTTCCTTCCACCCTGAACGATACGCCTTCGGGCTGTGAAACATGGATTGGCTTAAGGTCTTTCCGGTAGCCGCCTTCTTTCTCGATCGCTTCGGCGTGATAATTGATGGGTGGTGCCGTGTTCAGCGGTCGCCTCACCGTGGGTACATCGATATGGACGATCTGGTGGGTATCGGCGTTGAAGATGGGGCAAAAGTCCAGCGGATATGTGTATTGACAATCGTCCATGTCCGGTCTGTAGTACATCAGGGCTTGCTGCAGGCGCACGTCGGAGCCAAAGCGGTCGTCGTAGCCGATGGACCAAGCATCGCAGTAGACTTTGTGCATGTCTTCGGGAGGGATTCCCAGGATGCCACACTGCTCGATCACCTGGGCATCCTTCCTGGCAACCGTCTCGACCAACTGTAGGTCATCCATTGTGAGCAGGGGCTGGACGCCGGGCGTCTGCTGCCATTGTGTGATTCGGGCCTCGTCCAAGTCGACCAACGCATCGAAGACCTTGCTGCCTCTGCCAATTGCCACGACATCTGCCACCCGATGCGGTCTGGGGTGAGTGTGTGGGTCGGCGAGCCAGCTCTGCATCTCCGCCTTGCGCGGCTCCCATAGCGTGACGGCATTGAAATGCACGCCGGCGTATTCCCTCCTCACTATCTCCACCGCCCTTCCGATTTCGTCGAGCGTGAGAGGATCGAACGGATGACGGGGAACCTTCTCGCCCGTCACATGACCAGCCATCTGCTGTAGCCGTTCGAGCACCATCGTGGCGGTCGTGGGAGGCTTCGAGTGACGTGCACCTACCGATCAACACACGTCTACTTGGAGCTGTTTATCTCCACACAACGAACTCTGATAACCAGGCTCGACGTTCCTTATCAGCACCACCGCGGCATTGAGGGATCTCATGTAATTATAGCCATGTTTCGCCATATGACGGAAGGGCTATCCCTGCTGGCGCGGCGACAGCTGTTAATGGTTATGTCGGTACTGCTAACGGCTGACAGCAGCTGGGTATAGTCAACTACTTATTGCATGTTATATTGTTGACATATCGTATGTTGACTGAAAAATCGGTCGTGCCAAGAACTTTTGGCCAGCTGAATTGGTTGGTGTGGCCAGCTCGGCAGTGGAATCCGTTATCCTGTTTTTCTATTCCTCTCTTCCTCTCTACAACGTTGTAGAGCGCTTCTTACACCCGCTTGTGCGCTGTGGAGTAGCGGGCCAGTCTCAGCCATTGCGCGAAGTCCATTCGCCAGGATACGTTCGCAGGCATATAGGATCATCGCGCTCCTAGGACTGCCTAGGGAAGGTCGGGGAACGTATACTAGCGAACAGGCTCGGCGAAATGGAGGAGGATGGCCCGCTACTCCATGACTCACCAATGGGTGGTCGTAAGAAGCGCTCCGCGGTAGAGACCGCCTGACTTTCCTGTCCGCACGACACATGGCGAAGCTAAGCTGACCAGTATAATCGATATCGATCAGCTGAGCCGAGGCTGTCAGCAACATGCCGTGTCCTGATCCGCACCATTCGTGAAAGCCTTTGAAGGCATCCTCCAGCTCGTCTATCTGCGTGGCGTGGAGAGAACGAACGGCAGGATGAGAAGCGATGGGCGAGCCCATGGAGAGGTTAGTGGCCAGGGATTACAAGAGGACGGTTCTCAAAGCTCAAACGCGGGCAGGTCTGATACCCATCCAATCGAATTTTTTGGCCCCCGCTTCAGCATGACCAGCATGACCAGCATGTCAGACCACGTGGTGTGGACATCATGGCCGCCGATGAGGTCATCTGGATGGTCGCACAGCAGATGTGTAGCGAGAGAGACGAGTTCGGCCCAGCCTGGATCATGGAGAGATGACTTGGTAGGCTTGAAGGGGCTGCCGCTCAACCCAAGTCTTCCAGGTCGTGATGTATCTCTGACGTCTGCCTGTCGCCGATCTCATCTTCTTGAGCTTGCTCGTCCTCGTCCTCTTCATCTTCATCACGATTCTCCCCCATATCGCCCTCGTCATCGTCAGCCACATCGAGATCCCGAGGCTCGGCTGCGTCCTCTTCATCCATCACACTGCCGCCTTCCTCGTCATCGGCTTGCTCACCAGCAAGTCTCTTCTTGTTGGTCCACAGCTGTTCGGCACTGCGCTCGCCTTGACCGCTTTTGACGATGGTCCGCACTTCGTTAGACAGGGCCGATGCGTGGTGACCATATTCCTTCGCCGACAGTCGTGCTTCCCGCATGTTGTCCTGCGTGATACGATCGGGAATGGCAGCTATTTTCTTGTAGTCCTCGTGCGGAGGCTCCTCCTTCGCGAATAAGAACCTCATCTTGTCTTTCATGATCGTGCGAGCCTTGGCGAGCGTTCCGTTGTGATACCAACCCCACTGAAAAGGATCACACTCGGTCCTGATGTCCTCGGTTTCGAAGATGTCCCTCACAATCGGATCGCTCACATCGCACACCTGCCAAGTCTTGCCGTTGGCAGTAACGTTCTGGCCGTCGAAGATGTGGGATTCCGGCGCATCACGAGTGTGCCGGAGTGGTCTGGCCCAGGTCGTGTTGGTGACTTGCGCTTGCGACTTGGTTGACTTGTCTGGCGGGGCTTCTCTGAAAGCTTCCTTGTCGACTTGAAACATCAAGGTTTGGTAAAAGCGGAATTTGGCATCTTTGCGCGGGTCGACGCCGTATTTGATCAGGCTGTCTCGCCACGGCCCTGCCTTGAAGCTGTAGCCGACATACTGAGTGGCCTCCTTGAAAGTGGTGTCGCTAATCGGGTCCATAGAATTCAGCGCCACGCGCTTAGTAAGCAAAGGCCGGTTTTGGAGCAACTTGTCCAATTCTCGGATGGCCTTTGCAAGCAGGTCGCCGTTGGGACTGCGCATAGGTATATCCGTCGGCGGCTTTGCGGGGATTTTCGGCGCATCCGGTGCCAGGCCCCAGGTCAGGCGCTTCGCAGGCGCCGACGTATTCTTGGAGGTTACCTGGCCACTCCCGTCTTGCACGAAGACGACGCCAGGCGCCTGCTGGTACTCGTACTTGTGCGGCATGTCAAAGCTGGTGAAGCTTGGCGGCCCAGGGAAGGCTGTGATGCCGTGGTTTCCACGGGACAGATCGACGCGGAATTCGGCGAGTCTGTCGTACTGTGGCCGCATCGTGTGGTCTCTCAGCTTGCGCATCATGGGCAGCTCCGCACTGCGCAGCTGGAAGTCTGGCAACGAGCGGAACCGGTGCGTTTCGCGGACCACGCCGATTGCTTCGATGTCGTACTGGCCTTGGGTGTCGCGCAACCGCTGCAGCAGACACGGCGCCGCCACGCCGGCCGGTGGCGACTCCGGGCGCGGCGGGTGGCGGTAGGGCTCATTCGTGCCTCGCTTGCGCCTCCGCCCGGTGCGCTTCGGAAGCGTGACCCGGACGAGCACATTGCGCGTGGACGCTCCCAGCGATGGGATCTTCTTGGCGAATGGATCGTCCGGCCGCAGCGAAACCCCCGCCACCGGCTCCGGCAGCTCGTTCTGCTTGCTCGACAGCTTGGAGTCGTGCACGTGATGCTCCAGGACGTGCTTGAGCTGAGCCTCGCCGCCCAGCGACCTGATGCCGGCGTCGAAGTTTTTGATGATGCACGGATGCTCGACCGTCACCGTCCGTGTGGCCGGGACCCGGTGGATGCGGGCGCGGCCAGGCGGACGGTCGTCGGGCGGTGGAAGCGCGGCGGGTGGCGGTGGAAGCGCGGCGGGTGGCGGTGGAAGCGCGGCGGGTGGCGCTGGCTCCATCGACCACGAAGATGCAGTGGGTTGTCGTTGACCATCGGGGAGTGCGCGTGGCAGATGTAGGTACCTACGTTGATTAACTAGTTAACCTATGTTGTAGTTCACGGGAGTGTGCGTGGCAGATGTACCTACATTGATCAACTAGTTAACCTACGTTATAGTTGGTTAGCGACGAACCATTGAGTTATGCGCACATATATGCTCGCGGAGTTATGCGCACATATGCTCGCGGAGTCGCGCCTTCCCGCTCCTTCCCGCGGCGCTTGGCCTTGGCTTGAGGCTCCAGGCTGCTGCCGCCGCATCATCACATCACATCAACATTCACTCCTCCGCGCGGTGCAGCTGCATTCCCTGGACTCGCCGCTGGACTCGCCGCTGGACTCCCGACTCTCCTCTGCCCTCGCCCGCGCCCGCGCCCGCGCCCGCGCGTTCCCCCGCCAGCGCCGAGTCTGCGCCGCCGCCGCCCGCCGCCCGCCGCCCGCCGAGCTGGGCCCTCCGCTCGCCGAGCAGCCAGACCGCTGCCGCCGGCCTGCATCGCGCCATGAAGGGCTTCCGGCAGCGCGTGGTAAGCTCCCACTCCGCCGCCGCCCGCGCCCCGCCCGCCTGTGTATTGATGGCCGTTGACACAGCATGAGCAGCTCTCGCGGAGCAAGGACCGAGAGGGCAACAAGCTCGCGAAGAAGGGCGGCAAGGAGGGCTCGTCCGGCACCGCGTCCCCCAGCCTCGGCTCCAGCACGCAGTCGCCCGCAGGCTCCGCCCACGCCACGCCCACCTCCTCCACCAGCAACCTCGTCGACGCGCGCAACAAGCCGCTGCCCTCCGATGCTCCTCCGCAGCCGCACCCGGGCGCGCCGCTGCCCGGCCATGCCCCGGCGAGCCTGGGTCCCACCCAGGGCCATTTTCAGCAGCACGGTAACGCCGCCGCCATCCCCCCTAACTGTGGACCGAATCAGCAGGCAGCTCCTTCACTCACCCAGGGCCGGCTGGGACAGCTCCCTCCGAGTGTGGTCGTCTCTCCTAGTGCCCCCGTATGCCTGTCTGCCCGCGCCCGCGCGCCTTGCAGCAATGCTAATGCGGACACAGCACGTCCCTCCGCCAGGCGCCGCCGAGACCATGCCGCACGATCTTGCGCCGCCCAAGGCGGGCCAGAAGAGCCTGGTGTTCGACCGGCTCCAGGCCACGCCCAAAGACACAGTGCCCGAAGGCATTAGGACGCCGAAGCGACAGCACTCGTCACGATTCGATATCTCAGACCAGAGGCAACGTGAACTGGAGAAGCTCCCCGGCTTCCATGAGGTACCCCCCAACCGAAGGCAAGAGCTGTTCATGCAGAAGCTCGACCAGTGTAACATCATCTTCGACTTCAACGATGCGTCGGGTGACATGAAGAGCAAGGAGATCAAACGATTGGCGCTGCATGAACTGTTGGACTACGTTGCGCAGAATCGGCAAGTCATATCAGAGCCCATGTACCCTCGAGTCGTGGAGATGTTCGCCAAGAACCTGTTCCGCCCGATACCGCCCCCGATGAACCCACAAGGCGAGGCGTTTGATCCAGAGGAGGACGAGCCGGTTCTCGAAGTCGCGTGGCCGCACATCCAGGTCGTGTACGAGTTCTTTCTTCGCTTCATAGAAAGCCAGGACTTCAACACCAACTATGCGAAGCAGTACATCGATCATAGCTTCGTGTTGCAGCTGCTTGAGCTCTTCGACTCGGAAGATCCCCGGGAAAGAGACTTTCTGAAAACCACACTGCATAGGATATACGGCAAATTCCTCAATCTGCGGTCCTTCATCCGACGAAGTATCAACAACGTCTTCTTTCAATTCATATACGAGACGGAGAGGTTCAATGGTATCGCGGAGCTCCTGGAAATCCTGGGTTCCATTATCAACGGATTTGCCTTGCCGCTCAAGGAAGAGCACAAGCTGTTCCTCACACGCGTGCTCATTCCTTTACACAAGGTGAAGAGCTTGAGCATGTACCACCCGCAGCTGGCATATTGTATCGTTCAATTCTTGGAGAAGGACGCCGCGCTCACCGAGGAGGTGGTCTTGGGCTTGTTACGATATTGGCCCAAGGTCAACAGCACAAAGGAGGTCATGTTCCTGAACGAGGTGGAGGATATCTTTGAAGTCATGGATCCCGCCGAATTCGCCAAGGTTCAGGAGCCACTGTTCAACCAGCTTGCGAAGAGCGTCGCAAGTCCACATTTTCAGGCATGCCCCCATCCTTGCCGCCATCTTTGGGTTTTGCTAACTGATGCAGGTTGCCGAACGGGCCCTCTACTTCTGGAACAACGAATACTTTTGCAACCTGGTGAGCGACAACGTGGATGTGATCCTGCCGATCATGTTTGCGCCACTTTACGAAAACTCCAAAGGGCACTGGAACCGGTACGTCTCGGGGACACAGCGTGTCCGCCAAGCCAATCACGTGCTGACATGCGAGGATGCAGAACAATACACGGGATGGTGTACAATGCCATGAAGCTATTCATGGAAGTGAACCCGCAACTGTTCGACGAATGCTCGCACGAATATACCGAGCAGCAAAACAATGCGGAAGCTGTCAAAGCCAGTCGACAAGCCAAGTGGGATCGACTCTCACAGCTCGCCGATCAGATGAAGCAGAACGGGCATGCTCCGCCGGTACGACCTCCCAATGCTTATGGCAGCACGGCCAAAGGCGGAGAGGGAGATCTGAGCTCCATGGAACGACTCCGCTTACAGGACGACAGGAGAGCTGAGCGACATGCCAATTCGGTAGGTGGATGAGCCGCACTCATCCCCAGCATACGTGATCCGTGTCACTCCGCATTGCATAGCGCGATTTCACTCTCCCTTGTCCATTTGCATGCATGGGTTGTCATTCTGATTGGAGTCGGCGCGATTTTAGAAGCGCACACACGGCAGCAGAAGTCGTCAACACAGCTCGACCTCATCCGACCGGCCAGGGACTGGTGGCAGGTCTCGAAGCAACAGCAAGGGTAGCAATGCTCCGGGCTGAGGACGAGCGGCGCGGCTCTGGTTGCGGGAACGGAGTCAATGGGTCTTGTGTTTGCCGAGCAGATGCCTAAGCATGGTGTTTTGAGTACCTAGACGGAAAGGAGTTAGGAACAGTTATCCTACCACATGTCAGCGAAACTGCTGCTCGCCGTCGATCGGATCACGTGGCCCCGGCGTCTCCGACCAGACCAGCGCATCACGTGCGAGGCGGCGCCGGCGGCTCGGAGCGGCCTTGCTGACGCAGGGCAGATTTCGCAAATTTTGTCACGGGCCGGCCCGGTCCCGCCCGGCCCCGCCGCGTCGACATGTGAAGGGGGCCACTCGTGCACGAATCGGCTCACTCAGGCGCCTGAACCAGCACCACACACGCAACCACATGGCCACCACACCCCATTCCATCCGGGTGGTGCCGGGCGCGTCGGCCCTGTCCGACTTCCGTCTCCAGCGGTTGGCATCGGATCTCGGCGCCCAGCAGGTGCAGGCGATATGGGTGCACTACGTCTCGTCAGCACGGCCGCTGCTGGCCGAGGAGATGGCCACCATGGACCAGCTGCTCGAGTACGGAAGCTATCCGCCGCCCACCGACGCGCTGTACGGCGCCTTGCTTCAGGCGGTCGTCGGCGGCCGACCCCCCGACAACCACGCCACCAGGCTGTTCTTCGTCAGCCCCCGGGCCGGGACCATCTCCCCGTGGAGCTCCAAGGCGACCAGCATCGCCCACGTGTGTGGACTGGCACACGTGGTGCAGCGGGTGGAGCGCGGGGTGGCGTTTGCCGCCCGATTCGCCGACGGCACGCCACGCGACGCCGTTCCGTGCCCGGGCGCGCTGCACGATCGGATGACGGAGACGCTCAGCACCACCCCGCCCGACCTGGATGCCATGTTTGCGCAACTGCCGCCTCGGCCGTTGGAGAGGATCGACGTGCTGCAGGGCTCGGCCGGACCGAGAGCCGCGCTGGAAGAGGCCAACCGGCGACTGGGTCTGGCGCTCGACGGGTCCGAGATCGACTACCTGGTCGACACGTACACCAACCAGCTTCGGCGGAATCCGACCGACGTCGAGCTGTTCATGTTTGCCCAGGTCAACTCGGAGCATTGCAGGCACAAGCAGTTCAACGCGCGTTGGACCATCGACGGCGTCGAGAAGGGCAAAAGTTTGTTCGCCATGATTCGCAACACGCACAACGCTCATCCCGATCACGTCATATCGGCTTACAGCGACAACGCAGCGGTCTTGCAGGGATTCCATGGCACGCACTGGGCGCCCGAGCATGTCAGTGGTGAGTGGAAACAAACCCCGGAGACGGTTCACTACCTGGCCAAGGTCGAGACTCATAACCACCCGACCGCCGTCTCGCCCTACCCAGGAGCCGCGACGGGGTCGGGAGGAGAGATCCGAGATGAAGGTGCGGTGGGCAGAGGCTCGAAGCCCAAAGCGGGTCTGGCAGGCTTCAGCGTCTCGGACCTCCTCATTCCCGGTCATCGACAACCGTGGGAACTCGACGTGGGCAAACCCGCGCATCTTGCGAGCAGTCTTGACATCATGCTCGAAGCACCGATCGGAAGTGCTGCATTCAACAACGAGTTTGGCCGGCCGTGCACCACGGGCTACTTCCGTACCCTTTCGATGCAGGTCCCGGTCTCGGAGGGTACATCGGAAGTCAGGGGCTACCACAAGCCGATCATGATTGCCGGAGGCGTCGGCACCGTGCGACCGGAGATGTCGCTGAAGAAGAAGGGCCTGGTCAGCAACGGCGCCCACTTGGTTGTGCTGGGTGGACCCGCGATGCTCATCGGCCTGGGTGGTGGTGCGGCATCCAGCATTCAGTCGGGTGAAGGAAGTGTTGATCTGGACTTCGCCAGCGTGCAACGGGGCAATGCAGAGGTGCAACGGCGCGCACAGGAAGTGATCAACGCGTGTGCCTCACTCGGACAGCAGGGTCCCATCCAGCTCATCCACGACGTTGGCGCCGGCGGTCTGTCGAATGCCCTGCCCGAACTGGTGGAGGATGCCGGCTTTGGTGCCAAACTGGAGCTCCGAGAAGTCGACAGCGCCGATGCCAGCCTCAGCCCGCTTCAAATCTGGTGCTGTGAAGCCCAAGAGCGATATGTCGTGGCCGTCGCGCCGGACAAGCTCGACACCTTCGTCAAAATCTGCCGGCGCGAGCGCTGCGGCTACTCGATCGTGGGTCAAGCGCAGCAGGAGCCAAGGCTTGTTTTGCTGGACCGCGACTCCGCGGACGAGCCGAAACCCATCGACTTGCCCATGTCGACGCTGTTCGGCAAACCACCCAAGATGCACAGGACGGTGGAGTCGCGTCGGCTACAGCTTCCCGCATTTGACAGCAGCCTTTCGACCTACGTACCGGAGTCACCAGCAACCGCCGCATCGGTTCTGCCCATGGCCGTGGAACGTGTCCTGGCACTTCCATCCGTCGGCTCCAAGTCGTTCCTCATCACCATCGCGGACCGTACCGTGGGCGGACTGACGGTCCGCGATCAGATGGTGGGCCCCTGGCAGACCCCCGTTGCAGATGTCTCGGTCACCGCGACCTCGCTCACGGCAGGGATCAAGACCGGTGAAGCGATGGCGATGGGTGAGAAGCCGACCCTGGCTCTGATCTCGCCTGCTGCGTCCGCGCGTATGGCGGTGGCGGAGTCGCTTCTCAACATTGCCGCCGCAAGCATTCCGGACCGGCTGAGCAAGATCAGGCTATCGGCCAATTGGATGGCGGCCAGCACTCATCCCGGCGAAGGCGCAGCCTTGTACGAAGCGGTCGAGGCGATTGGAATGCATCTTTGCCCCGAGCTGGGCATTTCCATCCCCGTGGGCAAGGACTCGATGTCGATGAAAACGAAGTGGGATGGCCAAGAGGTCACCGCACCGCTGTCGTTGGTGATATCTGCGTTTGCGCCGGTCAACGATCTCAGCAGCACCTGGACGCCTGCGCTTCGACGGCCCGAAGACGTTGGCGAGACATCGCTGATGTTCATCGACTTGGCAGGCGGCAGGAAAGCTCTGGGTGGCTCGGCTCTCGCGCAAGTCTTCGGCCAAGTTGGCAACACGGCGCCCGATGTTCACGACGTGGACTTGATCAAGGACTTCTATCACGCCATCGAGCAGCTGCACGAATCGGACATCGTGCTGGCATATCACGATCGGTCGGACGGCGGTCTCTTCACCACCTTGGCCGAAATGATGTTCGCCGGCCGCTGCGGAATCGATGTCGCGTTGGACAAGCTCGTCCGGTCCGGTCGACCACAGGACGTGATCGAGGCGCTCTTCACCGAAGAACTGGGCGCGGCGTTCCAGATCCGCAAGACCGACGAAAACGTGTTCCGCGGGGTGTTTGCGCCCCTGTCGCCGATCAAGATCGGGACCATCCCCCAGACCAGCAAGCAGGAGCTCAGCGTCTACTGCGGATCGGAGTGCGTGTTCCGACGATCACGAAGCGATTTGCAGGGGCGATGGCACCACACATCGTGGGCGATGCAGAGGCTGCGTGACAATCCCGCCTGCGCGGACGCCGAGAAGGAGAACGTGGGCGACGACGGGGATCCCGGCCTGCAGTACAAGCTGACCTACAAGCCCGGCGAGAATGTTTCCACCTGGAGCGCGACCCTCTCGTCACGCATCCGCACGAGGCCTCGCGTGGCCATCCTCCGCGAACAAGGCGTCAACGGCCACGCGGAGATGGCATTCGCCTTCGCGTCGGCCGGGTTCAGCGCGATCGACGTGCACATGACCGACATCCTCTCGGGCCGCTTCTCGCTGGCGTCGTGCGTCGGCCTGGCGGCGTGCGGGGGGTTCAGCTACGGCGACGTGCTGGGCGCGGGGCAAGGCTGGTCCAAGAGCGTGCTGCTCCACGAGCACACGCGCCGCGAGTTCCGGGCCTTCTTCGCGCGGCCCGACACGTTCGCGCTGGGGGTGTGCAACGGCTGTCAGTTCCTGTCCCGCCTGACCGAGATCATCCCCGGCGCGGAGAACTGGCCGACGTTCGAGCGCAACGCGAGCGAGCAGTACGAAGCGCGCGTGTGCATGGTGCAGGTCACGGATGCGCCGCCGCCGCCGCCGCCGCCGCCGCAGCAGCGGCAGCAGCAGCCTCCATCGGTCTTCCTGCACGGCATGCACGGCTCCTACCTGCCCATCGTCACCGCCCACGGCGAGGGCCGCGCCACCTTCTCCCCCACGGGCGCCGCCTCCGCCCCGGCCCTCATCGACCAGGGCCTCGTGTGCCTGCGCTACGTCGACAACTACCTGCAGCCCACCGAGCGCTACCCCCACAACCCCAACGGCAGCCCCCACGGCATCGCCGGCGTGCGCACCCCCGACGGCCGCGTCCTCGCGCTGATGCCGCATCCCGAGCGCACGCTGCTGAAGGACGCCGCCAGCTACCTCCCGCCCGACCAGGCGCGGGAGTGGGGCGAGTTGGGTCCGTGGTGCCGCATGTTCAAGAGCGCGAGGCGATGGGTGGGATGATGGACGATGAGGAGAGGGAGGAGGGAAAGGCGAGAATGAATGGATGAATTGAATCGTCCGACCCGAACGAAGCCGATCGCGGGTGGGGGGCTGGGGGGTCCGGGGCTCTCGCAATTTCCACGTCACTACCACAGGGCAATATCACTTCGACATCCATCTCCCGCGGGCGCCAGGGGTGGGTCGCGAGCTTCAAGCGGCAGCTCGTGGGGGGGTTCGTGGGATCATGGCACCTGTTCTCTCTCTCTCGGACATGGGGTTTCTATCGGAGGTAGTAGGTAGGCACGGCCCGACACACAGACACAGGCGCACACACACACAAGAGAATGGGATCGCTGAAGTACACACGCCTCGGCCCCGGCTCCCCTCCGTCCAACAAAAGAAAGACTCCCCATGCCCGACTGTCTCTCTCTCTCTCTGCAAGCGATTACGATTATTGCCGTCGTGAGCATTACGGCGGTGCGGGGGCATTCCGGCCGAGACCAAGCCGCTCTCGCTCTCGCTCTCGCCTGGCCTCCCCGTGCGGCGCGGGCGCGGGCGCGGGGCGATCTAGAGGCCGACGTTGACGCTGATGTCGATCTCGAGGTCGATGGCGAGCTGGGCGACGAGGGTGGCCGGGTAGTTCTGCGCGCGGCAGTGGTCGAGGAAGCACTGGAGGCCGAGGGTGGGGCAGGACTGGTGGACGGCGGCGCGGGCGGCGTCCAGCGAGAGGCCGAGCCCGAGGTCGAGCCCGACGCCGATGTCGACCTGGACGTCCAGGTGCAGCTTGAGCGCCGCGATCACCGCCGCGTCCCACCCCTGCGCCAGGCACGTCTGCTCGAAGCAGGCCGCGAAGCCCGGGCACGTCGCGCACGCCGCCCCGCACGTCTGCTGCACCACGCTCGCCTGCACGCTCACGTCCAGCTCCGCCCCCACGTGCACCGCCGCGTGCACCCCGAACCCGAGCTGCGCGTCGCGCGCCGACAGCGCGTTGCCGTTCTGTCGCCGGTCAGAGCGGGGCCTCCCCTCCGGAGTCCCGTGCCGAACTCACCTTGGCGGGGAGCTGGTAGGTGGGCACGGCCACGGCATGGGCGACGGCCAGGCCGGCCGCGACGGCGGTGAGGTGCTTGAACTGCATGTTGTGGGTGGTGAAGGGTTGGGGGGTTGGTGGGTGGGTTGGTGGCGGGCGGGTGGCGACGGTGGAGTTCGGAAGTTCAGAGGAACGAGTGTGGGGCCGGCGAAGGAGGGACGGGCGGATGGGGAGGTGTTGGCCACGGCGAGCAGGTGTCTTTTGTACCCCGTCGGCCTCCCACGCTCGTGGACAAAGTTATATTCGACCGCCAGAGCAATCTCGCCCGTCGTATGTATGCCTGTTCAATAGTGGCATTGGACCCGCGCCGGCCGCTGACAGCCGGCCGGTCCCGTCGCGGCGGGAGCGTGCACGATGGGGTCTGTGTGGTCGGGTGTGAGAAGGGAGGCGGTGCTCACGCGGGAGCTCAGACCCCCAATCTGCCCAGGCCCTCCCGGACAATACGTGCACCCCATGTCGCCGATGTTTATCCCGCTGATGGGCGGCTCGGCGCCGCGTGCGAACGTGTCGACCCGTTGGGGGAGCTCGTCGGGGTCCAGCTTGCGTGGCCGCCGCCTGCTCACGATGCAATTTCAGTCGGCGAGGCAGGGCGGTCACGGTCCGGCATTTCCTCCCTCCATATCCCAACCATGATTGGGGGGGGGGGGGTCGCGCAGGGCGACCATGGCTCCTGGCAAGGGCACCATGTCCGCGAAAGATTGTTCTCTCCCAGCTTGCACGCCCGGCATCCGAAGACGTTGAATGCACGTTCGTGACACCCCGGCGACAGGCTGGACAGCCTCGTTCGTGTGGCTCCGTCCGTCCGTGAACAAGCAGAGGGGTGAGGCGGTCATTCGCAGGCGTGCCGAAGGCCATCCATACCCACGGCCTCGATGTGCCCTGGCCCCCAGACCACACTCCCGGCCCAGTGCTGATTTTTCCGCGAAGAAATCGTGTCGAGAAAACATCGTCTGACGGCCGCTCGACGGGTGTTGTGTCTCTGGGAAAAGACCGACGGGGGACCGCCTTTCCATCAAGATGCCATGGTTGACCCGTTTCCGACATCTCCCAGTCGGTCAGCATCCAGACGTGCCGGACGCCTGATCCACCGACGGCTGGAGTGAATTGTGCGCGATGCTTGCGCAAGCGGCCGAGTTCTGTCGGGTGGGTGAGCCGGCGGTGCGCCGTATGCAGCTGGGGGGTGGTGTTGTGGCGGTGATGGCGACTGTGGGAATCCGCCATGGCCGGCCGGGCTTCAGATACATTGGGGGCTCACGTGGGGACATGCAGACCGTTTCGCGCCGCCCGCGCGTTCGGGGGCCGGGCTGTGGTCACATCATGAGCACGGCGCGACGGCGGTGGTCGCGCGGGACGCGGCGAAGCGTGGTCGTCGGTGGGACACTCGAATTGGTGGAAATGATATACGCGCATACGGGGAGGGGGGGGGGCGGGGCGGATGAGTGGACCGCGATCAGAAGATTCCCGTCGTGCCCGATGAACGAGCGGTGGCGGATTTCTTTTGGAGCTTCCTTCCCGCGCACGTTCGCCATCCTGATGTCCTGGGAGCACCTCCACGTCGCTGCGAGGTATGGGCCAGGTGGTATCGCGCGTTACTTCGGGGTCAAGCTCCGCACCGCCTTGCTTTTCGACGCCTTGGGGTCAATGCCCTTCCTCTTCAGGTGCTTCTTCAGACTCCGTTCGATCCACTTGTCATCCTCTTCGTCATCCCAACCACCAAACGCCGCACCGTCCTTCCCACCATCCTCGCCACGCTCCGCGCCGTGCTCGATGGCAGCACCCCGGTCGACATGGTCGGGGTCGTCGGGTGCGGCGTTGCTCTGCTGCTTCTCGCGTTGCCTCTCCTCCGCACTGCCTTGGGCTCGGACCGCACCCGCGGGCGTGGGCGCGGTCTTCTTCAGCTTGGCGACGAAGAAGCCGTCGACGTTGTAGGCGTGGGGATAGTAGCGGCGGGTCTCTTTCATGCTCGGATGGAAGCGCTTGGCCTGATATTTGACGAAGCCCTCCTTGCCAAAGACCAGGCCGGTGGGCACCAGCTTGACGTTGGGGCGCTGGTTCAACACGTACTGCACCACCTGCTCGTTTTCCTCCACCGTCACCGAGCACGTCGAGTAGACAATGTAGCCGCCGGTCTTGCTGGCGTGGTCGACGGAATCCACGGCGGCGAGCAGCAGCTGCTTCTGCAGGTGGGGCAGGCGCAGGAAGTCGTCGGGGGTCTTGTTGGTCTTCACGCTGGCATCCTTGGCGATGACACCGGTGCCCGAGCACGGCGCATCCAGCAAGACTCGGTCGAAGCCGCCCATGACGGTGGGAAACTGGAGCGCAGAATAGTGGCAGACGATGGTGTTCTTGACCCCCAGGCGGTGGATGTTCCCGATGAGACCCTTGGCACGATCTTTGTTGGCGTCGTTGGCGAAGATGACGCCGGTGTTGCGCATGAGCGCGGCCAGATGGGTCGTCTTTCCGCCGGGGGCAGCCGCCATGTCGAGCACTCTCTCGTGCTCTTGCGGGGCCAGGGCCATGACGGGGAGGAAGGAGGAGGCGGCCTGCAGGATGTAGTGGCCGGCGAGGTATTCCGGGGTCGCGCCCAGCGGGACGTGCGACTCGAAGACCTGCAGGCCGACCTTGGACCACTTGCCGACGGGCTCGAGGGTGACGCCGCGGTTGATGAGGGCGTGGGCCAAGTCGCGGCGGTGGGTGCGGAGGGTGTTGGTGCGGATGACGACGGGGCGGGGCGTTTCGTTGGCGTCCAGGTAGGCCAGCGCCTCCTGCGGCGGGAAGAGCGACACCAGCTTCTCGGCCAGGAAGGGGGAGTAGCCGTAGTAGGTGCAGACGTCCCGGATGAAGGAGGCCGTGTACTCGGCCCGACTCTTGCCGGGCTCGGCCAGCTGCGTGAAGGAGGTCAGCACGCGCACCGTCTCCGTGAGCCGCGTGCGCAGCAGCTGCAGATCCGGCGCCACGGAGCCGGGCCGGCCGTCGGCGCCGTCTTCTCGCGGCAGGTCGGCGGCAATGTTGGTCTGCAGCGCTGCCTCCTGCAGCTCGTCGGCTGCCTCGGCCGCGTGCTGCGCCCGCTGCTGGTCCAGCTTCCGCGACAGCCCCGCGATCGTGGCCGCCGTCAGCGTCTCCGCGCCGTCGGAGTCTTCGTCGTCGGACCACATCGTGCCCGGCCGCACTTCGCGGTCGGAGACATCCACGTCGCCGTCGCTGAAGTCCAGATCGCGTCCGATGCCGCCGACCGGGTCGTGCGCGTCGGCTGTGGCGTGGCCGCCGGGGGCGGCGATGTCGTCGTCGTCGTCGTCGCCGTCGTCGCCGTCGCCGTCGCTCGCCGGTTCGGGCTGCCGGCTGGGCTTCTTCGCCGCGTGCGCCGGAGCTTTCTGTGCGCGCGTGGCTTCGACCAGCCTCTGCTTCTTGACCGCCGAAGCGGCTGGAGCGGCCGACTTGCGCTTGCGAGTGACCCGAGACTCGTCCAGCGGCGGCGGCGGGCCCTGCTTCTTCATGCGCCGGCCGACCCCCATTGTCACGGGATGGGCGCGCGTGGTGTGCAGTGTGACCCTCTGAACGCCGTAGGTGAAGCCGCTTCATTCACCGCCGCGTCGGAGCAAAAATTACTTGATGCAGAAGCCGTCCGGGCCCACCGCGGTCCGTCGGAGCTTGGCACTCGGCCGTGACTAACTCACTTCACCTGACCATCACCTGATCTGGTTTCGGGAGAGACCGGGCACCTCCTCAGCTTCCACATCCGGAACCTCACGGCGGTCTCGACGCTTCACCCAGCAGGGGAGAAAAGGTGATGACACCGCAGGGGAGAAGAGGTCATGACGCCGCAGGGGAGAAAAGGTCATGACACACCAAGGGAGAAAAGGTAATGGGTTGACGGACGCCACGCATCTTCACACTGGCACCGGGCGTCGCGTCGAGCGCCACGCATCTCCAACCCTCATCTAATACAGAGGACCGCGGCCCCCTCCACGGCCCCCTCCGCGGCCACCACGGTAACCGCGGTAACCACGACCGCGGTCTCCACCACGGCCGCCGAACCATCCTCCGCGGCCACCTCCACGGCCACCGCCGCGGCCCCCTCCGCGACCGCGACCGCCGGCGGCGAGCTCCTGGGCGCGCGCGACCGCCGCGTTCACGTCGTTCGTGACGCTGAGCGGCCGCCGCTGCAGTGGCACGACATCGGCGTAGCCCGTGGCCGCCTCGCGGAACTTCTTCGAGTTCGCTTTGGCCTTCTGCAGGCCGGCTTCGGTGAAGCCGTAATGGTTGCGCTGGTCGCGCTCCGGATCCGTCCAGATCTTGTTGCCCATGACGTCGATGTCGGCGACCGAGCCGGGGGCGGTGAAGGGGTCGAAGGCGTGGAGCATTTCTCCATGGAGGTGCCTGACTTCTTGGGCCAGTTCGGGGCTCGCTTCCTTGCCTCCCTTGGCCAGCTCGTAGCCACCTTTCGGAAATGCGGCGGCCTTGAGTGGGTATCCGCGCGTGTTCTTCATGAACAGGCCGTTGGCGGCAGGAAGCATGTGCCTGTGAATGGACCGGATCAGCAAAGTGTGCCCGTGCGCCGCTCTGACCGCGAGAGCGCGGACCGAGGTGATTCGACTGACCATTCCGCATCGGGAATACCCTTGACACCGTGGCGCCGCGGCAGCATGATGGCATCGGGGTCTTTGCACGTCTTCTGCTTCTTGTAGCTGGGGCCGACCGGTCCGCCGGTGTCGGTCGGGTTCTGCTGCGCGTCATCACACTCGTTGAACGTGCCCTGGCTCTCCTCGCGATACTTCTTCACCACAGTCTGATGGTCAACGTGCTTCACATCGTCCGTGACGGCGAGCAAGTGTTTGACCTCGTGCGTGGTGAACCACGACAATTCCTCCCACCGCGCGATCAGCTCCTTGACCTGATACAAGCACATGTCGGCCGCGTGCAAATGGCGGCACGCGGCAAACTCCACCAGCGTGGTCACGTGCCCCTTCAAAGTGTTCACGGCGCGCACACAGTCGGCAGGTGGGAGGGTGCGTGGTGCATCGGTGCTGTCCGTGATCCATGCACGGAGCGTCGCCATGACATCGTGGACGATGTAGAGAATGTGCAGCCGCTGCCTGGCCGCGTGGCCCCGCTGCACCGGCGAGCCGTCCGGGTTGGCTGCGGGGCCTCGCTGCACCGGCACGCCGTCCGGGTGGACTGCGTGCTGCTGGTCCATGGGGCTCGTGGGCCGCACGATCCCGAAATTCTCTGGGAGCAGGTCATCGGCCGCGGCCATGTCCTTGAGGTACTTGCCGAAAGCGCCCATGGCCCCGACCATGTGCGGGTTGCAGACGACGTGCTTGATGACCATGGCCTTGCATTGCTAGCACAGATTTAGCGGCTAAGTGATGCACTCTGGGGAGAAGCAAGGAGAGAGCGATGCGAAACACAAACCTGGACGTTCCGAGCGGTGCAGATGTTGAATGTGATGCACAGACGGCGGCAGACGTCGTCGGCCTCTTCCTCCGCGAGCCCATAGCCGACCATGGCGCGTGTGAACGACTGTCGCGCCGTTCGCGCCGTGGGCGGTGGTTCGGCCGCCACGGCGTCTGGGAGCCGGCACACGCCCTTGACGTACTGCACCATGGCGACGTGCTGGCGGTGGCGGCAGTCACGTGGGGGTGTGATGGCGTGTGTGGTGGCGTGCATGGGCGGACGCGCGTGGGCGAAGTCATGTGTGCGGTTCCGGCAGGCTCGGGCAGGCTCGGACAGGCTCGGGCAGGCTCGGGCGGGCTCGGACGGGCTCGGACAGGCTCGGGCAGGCTCGGGCGAACTCGGGCAGGCCGTCTGGGCCAGCATCATCCGGCCCCCCCCCACCGCCCCCGGACGTGGGAGTCAGCAGCGGGCCGCGGGAGGAGCGCGAGGTCGTTGCCGGCGGCGCGGTGACGGCGAGGCAGACCGCGGAGCGGAGCGTGGGTGCGGCAGACAGCAGCGGTGTGGGAGGCTCAGCGCACCACCCGTGGCGTGGCGGAGACGGCCCCCTTTCCCGCATGACACCTGTGCTGGCCCAGCTCTGACCTGGCCTGGCCCGGCGGAAGCAGCTGCCACCGCCGCACGGCGACCCGCACCGCACCTGTCAGCCTGCCAGCACAAGCCTTCTCCTTTGCCGGCGTCGCAGCACCACCACCACCACCACCACCACCACCACCACCACCCGCTGGACGACGCCGCGGCCGCCGCCACCGGCCTCCGCCATCGGCCACCACCGCCGCCGGCCACGATGGGCGTGGCCGAGAGCAAGATCGCCTTCAAGCAGACCGTCGTGCGCCTGCTCCAGCCCCGCCCCATCGACCCCGCGGATCCCCTGTGGCGCGAGCTGTGCACGCTGCCCGACAGCGCCGACGATGTCTTCAGCTTCCTGTCCGCCGGCGACATCCGCCAGCTCCTGTGCCCCCCGCCCGGCCCGAAGCCCGGCCCCGCGGACGGCCCCGCCATGGCAGAGCCCGCGAGGAACCTGGTCACGCTCATATACGTGGCCGTGGCGCGCCTGGAGCAGCTCCAGACCCGCCCTCATGTCTTTCCCGACGACCCGCCGACGGCCCATCGCCAGATTGCGAACTGCATGAGCATCCTGACCCGCCTGATGCCCTTCATCTACGAGGCAGAACACCTGCATCCGTGGTATCGTCGCTTCTTCTGGGAGCCTCAGCGGCCGACGTGTCTGGAGTGGGACGGGCTGGACTCGCGTCCCACCCCGCTCTACGACGGCCTTCGCCCCGACGTGCGCTACCATCGGCCCGATGCCGACAAGGACATCGGTCCTCCTCTCGGCCCGCGACTGCTCGGCGTAGTCGCCCGCTACCTGTTCTTCGCCGGCTTCACCTTGCCCAAGCGACAGGCCGAAGACGGACGGCCCGACCGGGAGATCTCGCTGAAGGTGTGGCAGTCCGGCATTGGCAGCGGGTCCAGTCTGCCGCTTTCGGCCGACAACTTTCGCCACCAGTACGAAACCGTCCGACTGCTGCTGACCCTGGCCAGCGGGACCATGTACATGCGTCCGGGTAGGTGGCAGACGAGCATCGGGATGCCCGTGGCCCATGGCTGATGCGTCGCGTAGACCAGGTTGCCGTGGCCGACAACCAGCCTCTCACCTACCTGACCACGCAGCTCAACCAACGCATGATCAATGCCATCAATTGCTCCTTGCTGAACACGGTAAGCGGGGGGGCGAGCGGTCGGGAAGCCGGCGACGCACTGAACTCGTGCATATAGGTCATGCGCTTCCAACCCAGCGTGTGGAGTATGCCGATCGGGTGGGAGGGCGTGCGGGACAGCAAGAAGGTGCTGGTGGTCACTTGTCTCCAGTTCCTGCTGGTCAGCATGGTGTACATGCCGCCGCTCGGACCCGATGGCAAATCCGCCAAGAACCTCTTCCGCTCCTCCATGGCCTCTCTGTTCCGGCCGGACGACTTTCAATTCATGCACCACGGCATCAAGCTCGTGCTCGAGCAGCCGGTAGGGTGTGGGCCGAGCGTCAGTCGGGTGGGGCCATTCGCTGACGGCCGGCAGGTCTCGGCCAACCGGTCGTTCGTGGCGAAGAGCGATGTCGTCCCCTGGGCTCCCGAGATGCTGAGCTTCCTGTGGGAAATGGTGCAGTGCAACAAGAAGTTCCGCCGCTACCTGTGCGACACCCGGATCGCTCTGGATTACTTCGTGCTCCTGCTGTTCTACGTCGTCGACGGCATTCGCGACCTGACGAACACGAAGCTGGGCATTGTGCGCATGGGCGTCTGCATCCTCCAGTCCCTCAGCACCGATGCCGCCTTCGCCGACCAGCTGAATGCGCCCTTTCCGTTTGTCGACGCCCTGCCGGACATGATGCGCATCCCCAACTTCCACGGTTCGTATGCCGACTTCCTCGTGTCGGTATGTCCGTGTCCCCGTGCGGTTGTGCCGGGCGGCGTGCTGATGTCGCTTTCAGTCGCTGCACGACATCATCACGACGACGGAAGAGCGCATGGAGCCGGTGTATGCGCCATGCGTCGACATCGTCAAGAACATATCGCCGTACCAGAGGCACCTGGAGCGCGCCACCTCGTCGAAGATGATGCGCATCTTGGAGAAGCTGGCCGCACCGAGCTACCTTCTGCGAAACGAAGCCCACCATGCCGTCCTTCACGCCCTGCTCCAGGCATACCATGCCATTCTCGAGAACCACTTGGAAGGTTTGTCTTGCCGTCCCCGCTGCCGTCCCCGCTGCCGTCCCCGCGGTGGCGGCCTTTGTCCGCCTGCCTGTGCCGTCCTCCGGAGACGGCAGCCTTTGTCCGCCCGCCGGTGCCGGTGCCGGTGCCGTCTTTCGGGGGCGCGAGGCGACGGAATGCGAGCCGTCGAGTCCTTTGGCCGACGCTCTGCTTTGGTGTCCGGCGGCATCGCCATGC
The DNA here is from genome assembly GCA_016165855.1 of Pseudocercospora ulei. Taxonomy (NCBI): domain Eukaryota; kingdom Fungi; phylum Ascomycota; class Dothideomycetes; order Mycosphaerellales; family Mycosphaerellaceae; genus Pseudocercospora; species Pseudocercospora ulei. The sequence continues at coordinate 328,052 of JACWNB010000037.1, forward strand.
TTCGTCCGGCGCGGTGACGGGTCGCGTGCTGAAGGGACGCTTGCTGACCGGTCCATGCCAGAAAACCCGCAGTTCGTCAAGGTGCTGGTCGCCAGCAAACACCGCTTCCTGGCACTGCGGCATCTCACCGGCGACACTGCTTTGGCCGCGCTCGACCGACGAGCCCTCGAGTGCACCGAGCGCGGCGAGTCCGCTCCAGCGCCGAGTCCATGTCGACCGTCTGGCGAGGGCAGTGTGCGCCCGAACGACCCGAACGACCCGCATGACCCGAATGACCGCGTCGCCGAGCATGACCGGTCTGCCGTCGTCGTCGGCGAAGACGAAGACGGGCCGGGAGAGTCGGCAGAGTCGGCAGAGTCGGGACGTGCAGTGACCCCGTTGACATCGGAAGGCGGCTCCGACGCGCATCTCAGCGAACGAGCGCGCGGAAAGAAGCCTATGTCGGCCCGCGAGGCCTCGCGTGACATGAGCACCACCGCCAGTTTGCCTGCACCGACTCCCGCCGCCACCCTTCACACCTCCACCACCACGCCTCCACACCCCGGGCGCGAACATTGCCGCGGCCAATCACCGCTCCAAGACATCCTGCGAGCCATCGACCACGCCGAGAGCCGACGGCAACACGTCTCGGCCCGAAACTCGACCTCTCCACATGGCCACCTTCCCCGCGCAACTGGCGAGAATCAATCGCTCGAGGGCGGACGACAAGCCCGTCGATCCGCCCAACTCCCCCGCCAGTCCGCGGAACGACCAGGTGATGGCGCGCAGGCGGCACGTGGAGCCGATGGACAAGGTCATCTCCCGCCTGCAAGTACGTACCCAGCCGCTCGCCGTGCGCCGTGCGCCGTGCGCCGTCCGTCTCGCGTGCTCGGGCTAATGACTCGTCTAGAAGATATCCAACCAGCCGCGGGAGGGCCAGTCGGCTTCCAGTGGACGGCCGCCGCCGTCGGATGGTACAACGCGCTGATCTGGAGTCGAATCTACCTTCAAGAGGGGGAGGCCTTCCAAGGCCCCCATGGCCTGTACAGCGCCACCGAACCGCGTCTGTTCAGGCGACAGTCGGCGCGCGAAGAGGTTTCGCTCCGCAACCCCAAAGGTGCCATCGACGCCGTGGGCAATTCACTGGCGCAAAGGATAGGGAGTCTGTCCATCACAGGCCCGAGCAAGGAACACAAATAGAACGCGAGCCTGCCGCTCTGATCTGTCCCGTGGTCCACACCCATCACCTCACACCCCTGGCCTTTCACCCCTCCATGTCGCTGCGGGAGGTTGCACGGAGACCGGCTCGTGAAGTGAACCGGTCATTCTCCATCTTCAGCCGTGAACCACGAGCCCACGGCTCTTCAGCCATGAACCACGAGCCCACGGCTCTTCAGCCACGAATAACAAGCCCACAGCTCTCACCTGAGCGCCGGACTGGCAAAGGGTCAAGTGAGCACCCAGCTCTCCCCTGAGCCACAGAAAGCGTCCGAAAACAACCAACATAAAAACGCTCCCCGTCTCGACCGGCTGTCCACGGTCGCCAGGATTCCCTCCTCCACGACCGCAGGAGCGAAGGTCACGATATCAAGGACCGTGCCCCGACAGTGCCGCTTTCCCACTTCCCACCCCAACGCATGTCATCGAATCCCGCCGTCGATGCGGGCGCCGGTCCACGACCCCGACCGGTGTCCCGTCCACCGCCCAAACGCCCCGCGACCATTCCGACCACCGTCACGCACAATCCCGAACCAGACACATCGGCCGGACCGGAACCGCTCGTATCGTTCCCTCGTGTAACCCTCGTTATGTGCGTGGTCCACATGACTCGTGTCACGATGACGATGCACGCACCCGCGTCATGACCCGGTCGTTGTGTACATATGTCAGGACGGAAGCGAGCGGAACGCCCACCACGTCATGCGGGCATGGATCCCCAATCGATGCCGAGGTCGGCTGCTCATCATGTCGATGATTGACGCTGCAGCCCACCGGAAGCGCACGGCAGTCACGAGTGCGGATGCATTGGCCGGTATCGAGTCCAGAGTCCCCTCGGCCACGCTTCGCCGACGGCACGCCACGGGGGGCTGGGCCGCCGATCACTAACCTGTTACAGAACCCGGTGGTGGCATTTACATGACCATGTGGTGGCATTTCCATAACCATGTGGTGGCATTTGCACAACCATGTGGTGGCATATAACCTGTTCACTCCCGTCACTAGTGAGAGAGTCACAATCAACAACGACATGGACCTGCACGCGGGAGAGCCCACCCGCCTTCACCGCCCATGTGCGATCGGGGGGGGTGGTGTGGAGTGGTCACCGCCAGATCTGAGTGCGGTCCGTCCGCGATGCAAGCTCGCATCCCCGACCATGCCATGCCATGTCGCGGCTGCACGGATCGCGCGACATACGACTCCGAACAGGGCCATCCTTCGCACCATTGTGCCAGGCCCCCAACCACGCACCCCAATCCCGAAATAGCAAATAGCACGCACTGGCTCTCGCGATGCCCAGTATATAAGCCCACGGGAGGCCTCCTCGGACGGCACGCCCGCCCGCGTCCCGTCTCCGCCTCGCGCCCAAACCCACCACGTCCCACCCGCCAACATGCACTCGACTCTCTTCACCCTCGGCGCTCTCGCCGCCGCGGCCATGTGCTCGCCGTTCGCCGCGCCGGCCGCCGTCGCCGGCGCGCTCGAGGCCCGCCAAGCGGACGCCTGCACGCCGTACTGTTCCGACCTGAGCGGATGCGTCAGTCGTCGCCTGCCTCCATTCTCCCGCCCCCCCCCCCCCCCCTCCCTCCTTCCGGACTAACCGGCCGGACCAGGTGTGCACCGTGCGGCCGGCGGACTGCTCGGCCTTGTACACGGTGCAGCCGTCGGAGACGTGCCTGAGCATCGCCCAGGCCTTCCACAACTTCACCCTCACCCAGTTCTACCGCTGGAACCCGTCCATCGGCCAGACCTGCCTCGGCCTGCAGGCCTACGTGCCCGTCTGCATCAACACCCCCGCCTACACCTTCACCCCCCCCATCCATCCCCCCCGTCGGCACCCGCTCCACCCCCGACCAGACCCCCGTCCCCGTCATGCCCAACATCACCCCCGCCTGCGCCCTCTTCCAGCTCGTCGCGCCCGGCACGTCCGTCGACGCCCTGGCGGCCGCGAACGGCTTCGCCCCCGCCCAGTTCGCGCAGTGGAACGGCAACGCCGCCTACCCCTGGGCCAACTACTGGGTGTGTGTCCAGGCTTGAAATGAATTTTTTTTTTTCTTGTTTGTTTTTTTTGATCCCGTTTTCCCCTGGCACGACACATGAATCGACGGTGGAATGGGAAGACGGGGAAAATCCGCACCGAGGCTTTTTCATGCTTTGGGATTGGGCGGGAGGGGGGGCAGCATAGCATAGCGAAAACGGCATGGCATCAAACATTTGGGCGAATGGCATCGATCGGGAAGGAAGGGGAATCGCGAGGACTCGTGGGGTGAGAGAAATCGTGCCGAGGTAGTTACCAGCGGCGTGGGGGGGGGGGGGGAACCCCCCGCCATGAAATTCCATCGAGGAAAACATGTGCCGGCACTCGTCCCGCCCATCAAAATCATGTCCGAGTAACGATCGATGAGGAGGAGGGATATTGATCGTAGTCGTAGGGGGGGGGGGGGGGGGGGGGGGGGGGGGGACTGCTGTGATGCTGTGGCTTGTTTGGGGGGAAGAAGACGGAGAAGAGTGCTGCTGGTGGTGATGGGGAGGAGCTTGAGCACAGTCGATCGACCGACGGTCGCATCACATGACGCAGCAATGACAAAACACCGACACGAGCGATCGAAGGCCATCTCGAAAAGAATGTGTTCACGAAGGAACTCTGCCTTTCGCAGCTTGCCTCGCCCGGGCTCTCTCGGCCGCCGTGGTGCTGAACCGTTTGCCCTCTTTCCGGTTCAGGCTCCGGTTCTGCTCGGCGATACTGCCGCCCAGACCGGTCCAGGTGGCAGAAGGGTTCGGCGAAACACCGTCCCGTGCCTTCGGCCGTGGGGGCGACAGGTTCTCCTTGGTATTGCCTCCCCCGGTCCGTGCGCGCCGGGCGGCGGCCGATGCCGTGTGGATGGGAGACGGGTCCATGGGCGGTACGCCGGCTGTGGAATCGAAAGGACTGGATGGAGGGACCTGGCGGGGAACTTGGTCTCGCGATACGGGTTCCGTGAGCGACGCCACGGGCTGGGAAGGATTGGGGGATTGCCGCATGGGAGAATCAGTGCGCTTCTCTCTGGGCGGCGAGTGGGGTTGCAGGCCCATTGACATTGCAACAGAGCGCGGGTCCGGCACGCCGTCTATGCTGAGCGAGTGCAACGGCGTGACAGCAGTACCACTCGTCACAGCTCGACTGCCTCGTGGCGATGGCGGTGGAGCTTCCGACTGGGTCGGACCCCAGATGTGATCCGGTTTGGTTGGCATATCATTCGGCCTCGGCCTGGGCCGTGCCATGTTTTCCCGAACGGCCGGTTTGGTCATATCCTTTGCGGGATCCTTGGGCGGTACCGGGGGAGCTTTGACGGCTTCTGGAGGTGGCAGCGTCGCAGGATGCGCAAAGTTCGTCTTCCCATCCTTGCGCTCTGCTTCCAGTTGCTCGCTCGGCGAAGTCGCTGGAGCATTGGGTCTTCTGCAGCGGGGATTGCCCAAGCCACGCTTCAGCCGATCGAGCTCCTCTTTCGCACTGCGTTCGCCATGGTGGGCTTGCTGAAGCTCCTCCTGGAAGGCCATCAACTGCTTCTCCAACTCCCGCGAACGCTTCTCGAGCCGCTCGACCACCTTCCGCTCCTGGCGCAGTTCCTCCTTGAGCTCCTGGTTCTCTTCATCCTTGAGCCGGGCAAAGTTCTTGGCGGACTTCTGTTTCGTGACGAGCTTCTTAACCTCGCGCACCGTGTTCTCTCGATACATGTCGTATTCTGTCTTCCAGTACTTGCCGGCATCTGACTTGGGGTCGGCCAGATCTTGCGTCAACTCGCCGTCGTCTCTCGGGTGGTCTCTGCCTCCGAGTTTGACTTTGCGCCTCGTCGACTCGTCGCGGACTTGCTCCAAAGCTTCCGTGAGCTTGCTCCGTCCTCTCGGCTGATCGCCGGCTCCCTCGGCCGGGTCGACATGCCACTCGGCCCAGGGACTCGGGAACTTGCCCGGACAATCATCGGGCAGTCCGCTCTTGAGGGGTCGCTTCTCCTCGTTGTCGGCGACGTGCACGCCGAACGACACGGTCTTGCGTTTCCCGCCGGCCGTGCCCGGAGTCAACAGGATTCCCTTGGTCGGAGAAGGAAATGGCTCCGGGGCGAGCGCCTCGTCGTGCTTGCCCACTGCTGCAGCATCATTCTGGGTGTCCGGGCGCATCGTCCGCGGGCGGGTGGTGTGCAACGCGCGCGTGGTGTCGGTGTTGGAGTGGCGTCGGGGCTGCTTCTGCTGGGTCGAGGGTGTGCCAAAGAGAGCATGTTTGAAAGCGCGCACGGCGAAGACGGGAGCAGGCGTTTCTGGGGGCTCGACATACGGCGTGGAATCTGGATCGTGATGGTCATGCGGCTTTGGGCCCGCCAGCCAGCTGAGCATTGCTGGCGAGCAGCGTGATGTGTGCGTGGGGGGGGTGTGTGTGTGAGTGTGTGGGTGTGGGTGTGGGTGTGGGTGTGGGTGTGGGGGTGTGTGTGAGTGTGTGTGCGTGTGGTTAGATGTGCATGGCGGGCGTGATTGTGGTGAGATGTGCGCGTGGTGCGATGTGCACGGCTGGCTGGTGGGATGGTGGGGGGTGTGACTGTGGGTGGTGTGAAATGTGGTTGCTGTTCGATGTGCAAGTGTTTGCTTGTCCAAACAGCGGGACCATCGACTGGCGCACGGACCTTGCAGATGCAGGAAGCAACGACCCAGCGGAAGCGACGAAGCAGCGGAAGGGAAGCATGCGCTCTTGCTCTTGCGGTCCTTCGAGTTCGCGGCATTACGGATATCGATTGCGCTGCATGACGGATGTCGATTTCGCGGCATTACGGATATCGGTTTCGCGGCGGCGGTGGCAGGAGGTGGCGGAAGTGGCGGCGGCGGCGGCGGCAGGGGGCGGTGCTGCAGCCGGCAGGCTCGTCCAGGCCAAGGAAGGAGAGGCGGACGGCGAACGCGCCTGCCAAACCCCGGCGAACGCGCCTGCCAAACCCCGGCGAACGCGCCTGCCAAACCCCCGACCAGCGCGCCTGCCAAACCCCCGATCCCGACGGACGCGCCTGCCAAACCATCGGTCAATTGACAACCAATGCCTTCCGCGCACCGCGCCACCGCGTTTCCCGCTTCGACACGAACCCAACACGCTCTGAAGCGCGCCTTGCATACCGTAGCCGCTGCCCCCCTCGATTTATGAAGCCTCGTTTTCGTCCTCCGCTCGGATCGATATCACATCCACCCACACATCATCCACCCACACATCATCCACCCACACGTCAACCCACTACCCTCAACCCACACATCATCAACCCACTACCCGCACGCGCTCTTCCTCCAGCACCCGCGAGCGTGTGCCAGAATGACTGCTCACGTCGCAATGGCGAGAGTGCCGTTTGCGCCCCTGGACAACCCGCGTCTGCAGCATTTGACCAGTGCAAAGAACAGGCAGAACGGTACGCGGTCGGGCGCAAAGATGATGAACGCGTGACTGACTCTCCCGTCATCGTAGGCCTGCTCGCCCAGAAGTCTTCGTCCACGCACGTCAACGGCAAAATCAGCGTCACAAAGCCCATCAGCGCCTCCATCATCACAAAGTCCATCATCACAAAGCCCATCAACGCCTCCATCACAAAGTCCATCAATGCCTCCATCATCACAGAGCCCACCACTGCCTCCATCGTCACAAATCCCATCACTGCCTCCATCACAAAGCCCCTCAATGCCTCCATCAAGCGTTCTTCCGCACTCGCCACCCTCGACGACTGCGACAGCGAGAACGTCGACCCGTCCGTGTGTGCTTCACCATCAAAGAGGACCAAGAGTGCTTCCTGTACTTTCACCCCGACCTCTGCAAAATCAATGCCGCCACCTGCCGCACTTCCAGCACGAACCTCCACACCCATTCGTGCCACCGTCCCGCCTCCACGCACATCATTGACCGCACCAGCCGGACGTTCACCACCAAAGCGCATGGCTGCACCTCTCAAGCAGAACCGACGTATCTTGGCACCATTCTCGCGCATTGGATCACCATTCTCGCGCATTGGGTCACCATTCTCGCGCATTGGATCACCATCCTCTTCTTCTCCTGCTTCCAGCTCAACACTGCCATTTGGCCTCGACGCAGTTCTCACCACCAACCCAGCCGAGAGTCTGGCTGCAGGCGCTTCCGTCAAAGAAAGCATGCCCCCAAACTGGTTCTTCGACATCCACTCCGACACTGCGGAAGACGAGGCCACCAATCTCATGGAACACAGCACTCTGATCCTCGACCTCGGCTCCGATGACGAAGGTCGTGTGAAGCAGAAACACGATCGGGGGAAGGAGAACACTCCTCCCTAAGCTTTTGCACAGCAGCCGAAACCTTGGGATGAACGGCTCACTCCGCCCCCACACCCTTGGGCTCCTTCTCGACACCTCCATCCACAATCACTGGCGATTCCTTGACACAAACTTTCAGCTATGAGCGGGCCACAGCTCGAGATGACTCAGCGGACTCCTGGCACCATCGTCCATCTCATCTTGTGCCACAACCTCCTGATACTCGAACTGTTTGACGTGGTCAGAAGCAGAGGAGAAGGCGAAGCCGAAAATAGCACCATGGTGGGAGGGGAGAATACTCCTTCCCCCTGACTTCTTCACATGGTGCCAACGAGTGTGACAAGAATCCATCGCACCAGATGACATGGACAATGGTGCGAGGGGTCCGCTGAGTGATGTTGAGATGCAGCCCGTTCGTACCAGCAGGCTTGGTGTCACGGGTGCGCCAGATTCTTGTGGATGGAGAGGTCCTGAGCCGTGGGTGCGCCCGAAAGGCTTCGGCTTCTCATGTCTCGTGTGTCATACGTAGCTTGGATGCGAATTGGCTTTGTTTCCCGTGGCATTTGGGGCCGGCGTTTGCGATTGGGAGGCATCTTTCGCATCACGATGCACGCGGGAACGATGGATGCATGCCGGACGCGACGAGCATTGCCGAGACGTGATAGAGAGCCACAGGACAGGCAAGACGTATGTTACCATCCGTTCGACGTTATGCCGCCGTCTCCATCCGCCCGGCGGTTGGTCAAATGCCCAGCCGCGCAATGCGCTGTCGAGAGCCACCACGCGTGCATGGGCCGAGCCTGGCCAGTATCGTCCGCGCTCGGCTCCCGTCCAAGTCCAAAGCCCCGCTCCGCTTCCGGAAGCGGGACCGCCCGCGCACCTGAGCCTCTATAACTGACTTTTCCCGCTGGCACCTCGCCTTCGGGCATATGGTCAATTTGAAACAATACAGAGAAGATTAGCATGGCCCCTGCACTAAGGATGACACATGCAAACAAAGAGATGCAGACCATTTTTTTTTGTTTTGGTACTTTTGATGGTTGCGCGCAGAGAGATGGGGCAGAGAGATGGCTTTTTGCCCAAAAAAAAAAGAAGTTCTGTTTGATTTTTTCGGGGGGGGGGGACGGCCACGCCTGCGTTTCGAACCCCGGACCCCACCCCGCCGCGCGTCGTGGTGGGGTGGGCGGAGATGGCTTGTGCAAAAAAAAAAAAAAAAAAAAAAAAAAAAAGAAAGATGCCACGCCCGCGTTTCGAACCCCGGACCCCCGTATGGTTTATGTACATATGGCAACGACGAGAGATGCGGGATCGGCTCGCTCGCGATATACTCCTCCTCCTCCTCCTCCTCCTCCTCCTCCGCGAGAACATGGACTCAAGGTATGGGAAAAGAGAGATGGTCGATGGGCTAGTCGCGCTGTCGGTTGGCAACCCACCTCTTGACCACGAACTCGCGCACGGTGTATTGCTTCAGGCAGGCTCCGATGTCGTCGAGCTCCTCCTCCTCCTCCTCCTCCTCCTCCGGGGCGGGGGTGGGGGCGGGCACGTCGACATAGCACATGGCCAGCGTCTTCAAGACTTGGCTCTGGACCCGGTTCACACAGTGCATCCACCACCAGTCATGCGGGTGCGGCACTCGCCGTGCCGCCGCGCCTGCGCCCGTGCGCCAGTAGGGGTCGGAGTAGGCGGGCACGATGATGACGGCGAACTCGGCGTGGGAGAAGACCGGGCCGCGATGGTAGAGCATGTAGTCGGCGCTGAACTTGACGCCCGGCCGCACCACCCACCCCAGCGAGCGCAAGTGGTGGTAGACGACGTAGTTCAGGAGGAACTGGTCGTCCGGGGCGGGCTTGCGCGACATCGCCCGGGGCGGAAACGAGCCGTGGGCGGCGAAGCGTCGGAATAACTGGGCGTGGGTGTACGTCGTCGTCGTCGTCGTCGTCGTCGTCGTCGAAGCCTGAGACGACGGTGCTCCCGGAGCGTGTGGCCGGATGTCCAGCACGCCGAGGCCGTACGACAAAAAGAAGGCTTCCTCCAGCGTGAGCTGCAGGTGTTCCTGGTCCTCGACCGTGCTGGGCTCCGGCGCATCGGCCTCGTCGTCGGAGGCGGGCTCGCGGCCGGGCGCGCGACCGGCCCGCGGCGCGCCGTCTCGCTGCATGGCCTCGTTCACCCTCGCCTCGGCGATGGCCGCGGTGGTCAAAAGCGCATCCCCTTCCGTGAGCACTTTCGCGTCCAGCTTGCCTTCCTCGACCCAGCGCTGCATCTGCACCCGTTCCTTCTCCGCTCGATCTCGTTCCAGTTTGAAGAGCTTCCGCCTCTGCCTTCGCAGATTCGTCGCCTCCTCCGCCGTTCCCGGCGCGCCCCCATTTCCCGCTTTCACTCGTGCCGTCTCGCGCTCCCTCCAGCTCGGCTCGCTGCGACTCAGAGTGCCTTTGCCGAAAAAGCCCATCTGCCACAGCGCCCGTGCGTGTTGAGGATCCGTCACATGCACCGATCGGGTCTCGGGAGAGAAGTATCCAACGTAGCGGCTCGAGGGATGCGAAGACGGCGGTGCCCACAGGCGAGACAAGAATGCATACGCCAGACGCAACAGTGATACGGGATTGGTTGGATGGAAGGCCGGAAGTGGATGCGTCTCGAGAGGAAGGGGCTTGTTGTGGATGAGGTTATAATTCGGTTTTCGGGGTCGGTTGTTCGTTCGCTTCTCGGGTGTGGTGACTGCTCCGTTGGTGTCTGAGGGGTTGGGTGGCTCGGCGACATTGCCATCCGGCTGGGGCGGATCGGCCATGGATTTTTTTTTTCTGGCTGCTCGCAGTGACCCGAGATGTCCAGTTCACATGCAATATGCCGGCTTTAGGTTCTGCACGGGTGTAACTCCGGGATCCAGGACGACGTTGGTCTGTGTGCTGGCCCGTTGTCACCCGCGGAACTGTCCGAGGTGAGGTCCGGGGGCATGCAGCGTGATGTTGAACATGTCCAAATCCTCGTCATAATCTTGGCCATGCGTTCCGTGTGAGGCGGGGACTGGCCGCTGCCACGTGCAAATGCCGGTATTAGCACCAAGGTTCGGGCCGCAGATGGTGCCGAGAAGGTGAAGCTCGCGTGTCATCGATGGATCGTGTCATCGGTCATCGGTCATCGGTCATCGGTCATCGGTCATCGGTCATCGGTCATCGGTGTATCGATGTCGAAGGCCTTCTGCATTCCCCTCACCGGCCATCATGGCGGCAGCTCGATGGTCGCCGAGGGCCCCCAGAAGCGCCGCGAGGGCTTTGGCTCCGAAGCAGATGGCCGGTGTAGCGCAGCAACGGTGCTTTCGAAGGAGAGCCTGGGGCGAAGTGCCCAAGACGAGCGAGGACAACGACGGCGGCGTGTACAACCCGCGAGAAATCGAGAAGTATCAAGCGTACCTCAACGGCCTCGAAGACCAGAACGGTGCGAGGCTCCATCGGGCCCGAGCCGAAGCGTGGCAATCTCAGCAACAGCCCGAGCACCGGCAACAATCAGCAGCACGAGCACCAGCACCAGCACCAGACCCGACTTCTCCCGGCCGCAACACGCAGCTCGCCGCGGCTCTCGCGCAGTCCGACGGCTCCGATCTTGTCGCCCCGGTGCGCATCCCCGACGATCCCGACGGCGTCCTTCCTCCCCACCATCCGGCCTCGTCGATCCTGGGGACCAGCAGCGTGGTGATCCAGAGGCAAATCGAGCTGATGAACCTCGTGGTGGGCTTTGAGCAGGCGAACCGATACATCATCATGGACGGTCGGGGCCAGACGATCGGCTACATTGCCGAGCAGGACCACGGCCTCGGGCGGGCGATGGCCCGGCAACTGGCCCGAACCCATCGCAGCTTCACCACGTACATCTTCGACCGCCACGAGAGAGAAGTGCTGCGCATCCACCGACCGTTTGCCTGGATCAACAGCACGATTCGCATCTACGATGCCCTCCCAGACGGTGGCTACGGCGACGGGGCGACCGCGACCGACGTGCCGGGCGTGTCTGCCGATTCGGCCGTGCACCCGCCTCGGCAGGCCCAAGTGTCGCCTCTCCCGCTGGAAGAGATGCGCATCGTTGGCGAAGCGCAGCAGCAATGGGCCCCGCTGCGACGGAAGTACAACTTATTCAGCTACCGGCCACTGGCGCCCGCGCGACACGATGCGACCCCGCGCCTCGCGTCGGGCGGACCGGCCGCCCCCCCCTCCGACACCCACGCCCTCGCCGGGACCGAGTCGGCCTCGGACGAGACGGCGATTGAAGCCGGCATGGCCCAGTTCGCACAGGTCAACGAGCCATTCCTGTCCTGGGATTTCACCCTGCGCGACGAGTCCCACCGCGTCATCGGGAGCGTGAATCGGACCTTTGGTGGCTTGGCCCGAGAACTCTTGACCGACACGGGGGTGTACGCTTTGCGGATGGACAGCGCCGCGCAGGATCGCTCCCGCGAGACGGCGGCACGCGAAGACGCGGCGGCACGGCACGAACGCGATCGCGCCGCCATGACGCTGGACCAGAGAGCGGTCATGCTGGCCACGGCGGTCAGCATCGACTTTGACTATTTCTCCCGGCACTCGCGTTCGGGAAGCAGTGGCTTCCTGCCCTTCGTGTGGCCCATGGGTGGCGGGGCGGCCGGTGCCGGAGAGGCGGGAGCGGCAGCGGGAGGCGTCGCCGGAGAAGCGGGCGCCATGGAGGGTGCGTCGGGAGCGGCGGGCGCCGTCGGCCGTCCTGCGGTGGGCGAGAGTGCCGCGGCCGGTGCGGGCACCATGGCGGGCTACGAAGCCATGCAGCGTGGTGCTTATGCGTCACGAGGTGACGACGCCAGTGCGCACGTGAACGAGCCCTTCTCCGCACACGGTCAGTATCCCGAGCCGGGCGGAGACTCGGGTCAGCAGGGTGGAGACGAGGTCTGGAGTGAAGGAGATGATCCGTGGGACGGGGGGGGAGGAACTGGCGGTGGACCACCGCCGCCCCCACGAGCTGAAGGGGGCGGCGAGGACGCCGAAGGAGGAGGAGGAGGAGGAGGAGGAGGAGGAGGATTGTTAGATTCCATCAGCAGCTTCTTCGACGACTGAGAATCGACGACCGATCCGACGGTGACGAACTCTCGACCCCGCCATGTATGTATGTATGTATGTATGTATGTATGTATGCTCAGTGTATGTATGTATGTATGCTCAGTGTATGTATGTATGTATGCTCAGTGTATGTATGTATGTATGCTCAGTGTATGTATGTATGTATGCTCAGTGTATGTATGTATGTATGCTCAGTGAGCTGGGGCGTGAGCACGAGATCAAGACCATGAAGGTCACGACTGGAAGCCCGCGCACACGCCTGCGAATGTGGAGAATGGGGTTGGAATTGCGGAACATCAGTGTCAAAAGGGTCAAATTGCATCCAGCATGATGGCGAGGCTACGTGAGACGCCCTCGCGAGCTCACCCCGCAGCATTTGACGGGGGTGCCCGTCAATATTCAGGCCCTACTTCGCATACGGCTTCGCCTCCATGCCATCTGGCGGCACGGTTGCCACGGGCCCCTTCGACACTTCCTCCCAGTTCGTGCTCAGTGCCGTGCCATTCGACTCCTGATAGGACTTCATCATGGCCCGCTGCACATCGGGAGAAGAGGTCTTGAACAGCTTCTTGAAGAAGTGGTTTGTCTCGTCGCCTTCGATGTCATCTTCCTCGTCGGCGCCAATGCCGTCCCAATTCTTCGGGCCTGATTTCGAAGACGTTGGGTAGCAAGGTGCTTTCTGGGCCGGGGCAGGATGAAGTACTGCCTCTCTGACAGCTGCATCGTCCGGGGCTTGGGTTTCTTTCTGATTGGCAGCGTCGGCCGTGGCTGTTCCTTGCACGGCATCACCCGATTCCAGTGCCGCCCACTTCTGGCCTGGCTGAGCTTTGGCCAGAGTGATCTCGACGTTGTTCCGTGTGACGTTGTGCGATGATCTCGCCGCGTCGATGGGTCCGAACAGCGGCTCCAGATGTAAGTCGTATGACGACCCGTGTGCCTCGAGGGGGAAATCAACGCTCAGAGATCGCTCGGCAAATTCGACCTTGATCGTATCCTGTGCGATGCCCTTGGCCAGGAGTGTAATGATGACCTTGTCCGCGGTCTGGTAGAAGTCGTGGCGAATCTTATCCGCGGGAGTCTGTTCAACAGTGGGTGGTTGCGGAGATGGAACGGTTGTTGATTGTGACGCAGGGCCCGACGAGGTGCTGGCTTGGGGGTGTGGGGTCGACGCCGACGGCTGATCGGGAATCTCTTTGATAGCCGGCTGGCGGTTGGGATCGTCTCCCGGGAGTGCATTCAGGGCCAGCTGGGCCTTGGCGATCCAGAGATGCGCTTGCTTGTGCTTCTCGTCCCTCTGCTTGGCGATCTCGAGCACGAAGAGGGCATCGGCGAAGCGGTTGAGCTTGTACAGCGCCTTGCCGCGAGCCAGCTGAGCCTCGGTCAACGCTTCTCTCCTGGCGCGCTTGATGGCGTTCCACACCGCCTGCTCGGCATCGGCCAGAGCGCGGTCGGCGTGGCCGGCTCTCAGATGCGCGGTTGAACGCAAGAGGCAGAAGTCGGGCGACGCCGGAGACTCGCGCACGGCGTGCGAGAACTCGTGGATGGCCGCGGCGTAGTTGCTGGCGGCGAGAGCCTTTTTGCCACGTTCTGCGGCAGCTGCCATGAGTGCGGGGGCTCAGGTCCGGTCGGTTGGCGAAGGAAGGCGGCGGTGGAGAGGTGGCATGTGCCTGCTCTAATATTAGTGCCGCTGGTGCCTGAGGAAAGTGCGAGACGAGGCAGGTGCGAGGTTCCAGGCGGCAGCGGCAGGCGGCAGGCGGCAGCAGCATCAGCATCAGCATCAGCATCAGCATCATCATCATCATCATCATCATCCATCATCCATCATCCATCATCCATCATCCATCATCCATCATCCATCATCATCATCATCAATCATCATGTCTCGCATGTCGGTGCGCACCTTCCTGGTCACCGCCAAAAGAAGCCTGCGCAAGGCCGTCGCGGAACAGACACACGCGTCCTTCGTCATCGGCAACGAGTCCGCCGATCTGGACTCCGTCACGTGTGCCCTGGTCTATGGCTACATCCAGTCCAGCAAAGCAGAATCCAAGCGGGCGGGAAAGATCTGGATCCCCGTCGCCAACGTGTCCGCATCAGACTTGGCTCTTCGACCGGAGCTGACTGCCCTGCTCAAGCATGCCGATATCAAGCCCTCGGAGCTCATTACCTTGGACGATCTCGGGCCAGACCCGCTCCCAGCGGACAAGACGGACTGGACCCTTGTGGACCACAATGCCTTGCAAGGTCGACTTGGCGAGCTGTATCGACCTGCAGTGCGTGGCGTGGTCGATCATCATGAGGACGAGCAGACAGTGCCCCAGGAGGCGGAACCGAGAGTCGTTGCCCAATCCGCAAGCTGTAGCAGTCTGGTGGTCAACTACTTGCGAGAGGCGTGGCAGGATCTCGGATCAATGGTCTCATCGACAATTGGTGCAGCCCAAGAAGACGGTGTCCTGGTCGACGACTTCCCTTATGCGTCAACGTGGGATGCCCAAGTTGCGAAGCTGGCACTGGGCGCAGTTTTGATCGACAGCATCAACATGCAGGCGGAGCATAAAGTCACCGAGCACGACAAGAAAGCGCTTCGGTTTTTGGAAGCCAAGATCAACATCTCGCACAAGTATGGCAAAGACTACGATCGAACCAAGTTCTTCAACGAGCTTAATGCAGCCAAATCTGATATTAACGAGCTCACATTGCGGGACATGCTTCGGAAAGACTACAAGGAATGGAAGGAAGGCCATCTCGCTCTCGGCATCAGCAGCGTGGTACAGTCGATCCAGTACTTGCAAGGGAGGAACGAGGACCTACACCAAACCGTCAAGGCATGGGCCGAGGAGCGTAAGCTGAACGTGTTCGCCATCATGACAGCCTACAACGACGACTCCGGCTTCCATCGACAGCTACACCTGACCGCCTTCGACGCCGAAGGCAAGGAAGCTGCCGAAAAGTTTGTCGGCAACGCTGGTAGCCTGCACCTCAGGGACGCCCCGGAATCCAGCCAGCCTGTTTCACACGTCACGTTCCACCACTTCTGGGATCAACACAACCTCGAAGCAAGCAGAAAGCAGGTTGCACCTCTGCTCCGTGAGCAAATGAGCCAAGCGGGCACGGCTGATGTATCTAGTGTAGACAGAAAAGCATATAGATACCGTATTCAATCGCATTGACCGTCTCCAGAACTTCCGCTCCAGTCATGCATGTGTTGATGATCTCTACCACTGTGAATGACCTCGTTCTCCTGCGAAACCATTTCCAGCTCGTGGGCTTTCCAAGGAGTCGTTCACAACGAAAAGACAAAACAGCGTCTGTCGAGCCACCGATCACGAACATCAAGATTGGCATGGCACAGGATCGACAAAAAAACACGAGGCGGATAGCTTTGCATCGTTTCGATCGATGGACCTCCGGGTTATGAGCCCGGCCTGGAGTGATGTGAGAACCGGCACGGATCGTACTGGGTCAGACGACTTACGCTCTTCCCCTGAGCTACAAAGCTGACGGCAGCCAACATTGCTGATTGGATGTTCACCGACGGCCGGGAATCGTATAACGATGCAAATCTTGATGACTGTGAGTCACAAG
This sequence comes from Pseudocercospora ulei, assembly GCA_016165855.1. Classification (NCBI taxonomy): domain Eukaryota; kingdom Fungi; phylum Ascomycota; class Dothideomycetes; order Mycosphaerellales; family Mycosphaerellaceae; genus Pseudocercospora; species Pseudocercospora ulei. The sequence goes on from JACWNB010000037.1 coordinate 344,191, forward strand.
CAGCGGATCCGGATCCACGCCGGGGGGCACAGACCTCCCCACCACTTTTTCAGTACAACCGCGTCTGGGCATTCTTCGGGGCTTCAAACAATGTTCGTGAGCCACAGACTCTGCTGGAAAGCACACCATATGAGCGTCAACACCAACTCCGACCCCGGCAGGAGGCGAGCCAGTGGTCGTGCGAGGAATCAACCGTGTGTCTGCCCGTGAGCTGTGTATCGCACCCCGTTTCCCCGAATGAATCACGGTGCTCGCTCGGCACAACCGGCTGCCAATCTGGACATGCATATCGCGGTGCGGTGCGGTGCTGCCGCATGTCGGTGAATCCTGGCTGGGTAGCCGGGTGAGCGGCGTTGGTGTGTGCGAATCAAGCGCGAAGACGCCGGCGAAAGCAGGTGTGGTCGGCTCCGAGCTGATGGGGCAGTAAGCTTGGTGGGAGCAGAGCTGGAGCTGCGACGTTGCAGCATTGAGCTTGCAGCCGCGCCTCCCCTCACGGGCCTTTGACGTCGCGGATGAGGAAGGGTGTCGTGTCTGTCTGGCATGGAGATGTAGGTGGAGTGACATGGTGACGGGATCGGGGTGTCGCCTGTCGGCGGTGGAGACGGCCGGGCTGGCCGGCTTCTAGCCGTCCGTCTGTCTCCTGGTCGTGGCGAGCTGGCACCGCAGAGCTTTCGCACCACCGCACCCGTCCGTCCGCCCTTCTCCGCTCCACCTCCGTCATGTCCTCCTCCGTATTTGCTCGTGTCGCTCGGGCGAGCCGGTCCAGCCGGGCCCGCTGGGCGCGGCCGGCGCGCGCTGTCCAGTTCCAGCCGGCCGCCTCAACCGCATCTGCTTTCTCAACCGCCAGCAGGAACCTCTCGGACCACGATGCGCATCACGAGGAGAGCTTCGAGGAGTTCACGGCCAGGTATGACAGTGCCCCGTCCAGCCCCGAGCTCCGCCAGCCGTCGCCGGCGGCGGCAGCAAGAACCACCTCAAACTGCCTCAATCACGCCCATCGCCACATCTGGCCACCCGGACGCCACGTGCGATCGCTTCCGGCACCCTGGGCAGAACCCGCAGGGCGACGGCGCATCTGAGCGCGACCGCCAGTGGAGGCCATGCTAACACGCGACGCCCGGCAGGTACGAGAAGGAGTTCGACGGGGTCCAGGACGTCTTCGAGCTGCAGCGGAACCTCAACAACGCCTTTGCCTACGACCTGGTTCCGTCGCCCTCGGTCATCACCGCGGCCCTCCGTGCTGCACGACGCGTCAACGACTACCCAACCGCCGTGAGGATATTCGAGGGTACGGTCCGCGCGAAGAAGACCCGGGCGATCGTGACTAACATACATCCCCCCCCCAGGCATCAAGGCCAAGGTGGAAAACAAGGGCCAGTACGAGGAATATGTTCGGGAACTGGCGGGCATTCGAGACGAGCTTGGGATCAACCTCAAGGAGAATATGTACCCCGAGTCCTCGTAGCACGGTCGCGAGAGCATGACGCCGGGCTGCGAGATTCTGTGCGTATAGAAAGCGCCGTGCATAGCTGGGAGTGGCATCCTCGCCAGGCGGGGGAGAGGCCGGTGGGAGACGAAGCAATAACCGGAGTTACAATGCAGACCTCGCGGTGAAGTCCTGCTCTGCTACAATAGCCTCGCTCAACAGATTTGTACAGGTGGAATCTTGGCCCATCCGCCCCCCCCCCCCCCCCCCCCCCCCCCCCCCCCCCCCCACACATCCCCCCTCCCCTCCTCTCCGAGGGCGCCTCGCTCCCGCAATGCCGATGGCAGTGAGACCAACCCCCGCCGAGCGTGGACGTCGCCGGTGGGCCGATCCCCACCCGCTCGAGCGCTCATGCATGCCGCGGCGGGATCGGGCACACAGCGGTGACGGGCCCGAGGCGGAGCGCAGCTGGGGGCCCGCCCGACTGACCGTCATCCGTCATGCATGAGACACAGCCCCGAAAGAGGCCGCGGGCAAACGGATCATGCGACCCGCCCCGCGACACCCCACGCCCGCGACCATCCTGTCCCAGTCGTCGTCGTCGTTGTTGTTTTTTCGCCCGCGGAGCAACAGAAAGAATGACCGGCCGGCCGCTCACCGCGCCGCACGAGCGAGCGTGAGTGACGTGGAAAGGAAGTGGAGAGGAGGCAGGCGGGAGACGGAGCCCCCCCCGCTCATCTCAATGTGTGTCCTACGTACATACATGTTACGTTACAGGGAGCGATGACACCAAGGGGGGAAAGAAGGAGCGATTCGTGTCAAAGAATGGCCATGCTTCGTGTCGACCGCATGCAGCACGTGTCTTCTGTCCCGAGCAATGATGGGGCGCCGCGACCAGTCTTCGATGCCGAGCGATGATCGCATCGCGATCAAGAATCCGTGCGCGGCCGCGCGAGGCCCATTCTGTACAGACCGAGCAATAGTCATGCCCCGAAACGCCTTTCTCCACCGGCGGTGGGATACGGATCATCGTCACGCGGCTTGCACGCCAGGGTGTTGTTCTCCGCGGCATGTGCGCCAGGTGGAAAACGTGGGGCGGGAGGAGTAGTGGAGCGGAGTGCAGGTCGATCGGTGAGCAACAAAGGTTGGGGCGTGTGTGGCGGAGATCATCACGTCCGAATCAGGCTGCCGACAAGATCGATGCAGCTTTGCAGCTCACCCTGCATCTCGTCCACCTGCGCTCTCAGATGTTGATTCTCGTTCCGGAATCGCTCCACGCTCGTCCAGGCCGCGAATGCACTGTCGGGCTGACCGTGCTTGCCCGCGGGATAAGCATGGGATTGCTGGCTGAGCCGGCTATCCCTCGAGCTTGCATATCGCACTTGGGGTTGATTCTGATGGTCGAGCGTCACGACAAGTCTCGGCTGCTGCGGGCGTTGTGCGGGGGCGGGTGCGTCAATGTTCGAACTGAAGATGCTGGACGTGTCCGCGTCAGATTCGAAGCCGGAGTCACTAGCACTACCGCCAGAACTACGTTTCCGTCTGCGCTGCATCTCGTCTGCATCGGTGTCGCAATCCGTCCCTGTCGTGTCACGACGTACCAGTCGGATCGTCTTGGCGTGTTCCTGCGCTTCTTGGACCTTGACTTTTTCTCGGGACAGCTGGATTAAAAGCTCTTCGTTGACCTGCCGCTGCTCCTCAGCCTTACGTCCTATGTCCTCCAGCTGCATCTTCAAGTGCTCGGAACGCGTCCTGGCTTCCTCGAGTTCTTCTTTCTGGGTATCAATTTCCGGCTGAATGCTCGCGATGTGATCCACCTTTTCCTTGTATGCGGCCTGCATGCGTTGCAGAAGGTTGGTGGCGTTCCGCAGCAGATCATGGAAGGCATGTGGCGAGAGCGGATCGGCAGGTCCATGAGGGAAGAGACGTGCACTGATGTTGAGCTCCAGCAGCTCATCATCTGTCTTTCCCGCGGCCGGCGCTGGTGCTGGTGCCAGTGCTGGCACGGCCGATTTGCGAGTGAACCACGATATCTTCCTCGCGTTGTGCTGCAGCGGCGGAGGTGCTGCGGCCGTGGTCTTGGCCGCAGAGTCTCTGCGCACGTGAGCGAGGGTTGAGCGCTCGGTGAAGTTGGAGTGATACTCCATAACTAACTCCGGTTCCTGCCTCTCCTTGGTCGGCGATGTCGGGACTGATGTCGGGACTGATGTCGGTACCCCAAGCTGAACTTTGGCCGACTCGCCGTTGAAGAGATCGCCAAAGACCTTGCTCTGCGGCCGTGGCCTGTGCAAATCTTGCTTCTCGGAAGATGACGCGCTTGTATTTAATTTAGGAACATAGGACGCCCAGGACCTCGCCCTGAGGTGTACCGTACAGGCTGCAGCGGGTGGCTGCGCATTCGACAAGGAGGTGAGGAAGCGGGAGCCGAGGCCTTCACGCGTGGGCGAGGTTCGCGTGCGGTCGTTCAGGCGAATATCGCCAAAGTCGTTTCGGTTGAAGTGAACCGCGGTTGGCTGGTCGAGGTTGCCTTCGGCACCGTGGTATGCCGTGCACGCGCTGGACTGGGCTCCTTGAAAGGGGCCGTGAAGTCCATATCGCAGCGGGGCACCCATATTGGCGTATGGACGCAAGGCGACCGGGTCCGTGTGTGCTACACGGGGTACAAGCTGGGTTGACCAGGAATGTGCACCCACAAAGCGCTTCACGAACGCAGACGAAAGCTGCAGGGCGCTCGCCAAGACGGTGCGGCCGCCGGAGCAGAGGTGTAACAGCGAATTTCGAAGTCGGAGTATATATGAGACAGGACTGTCAGGACGTGCGGTCCGGGAAAAGCAGCCGCATGGCTGGCGGCGGTGTGAAAGTAGGAGGCTAGGTCTCCCAGCCGCACTTCGCTCGTCGCCAGCCTTCCTGGACCACCGCCGCCGACCGCCTGCGCCATGTCTCTCTGACTCGCAGCCACGTGCACATCGGTCGTCCAGGCATCTCGCCCCGGCGTCGAAGCTTCCATGAACACCGAGCACCGTCACGCCCGCTTTCCGGATGCGCCTGTGCAATATCGACAAAGCGGAGCCTCAACCCGCCACCAACTCCTTCAACGCGAAACGCGGAACGCGTGAGCCATGCCGCCCCAGCATTCCATCCGAGACTCAGGCCAATGCTCACTCCCCTCTCCTCGCCTGCCCCACTTCAGGACTGCAGCTCTGGCACGTCCGTGCTTCATACCCCACCAGAGAGGCAGAAAAAGACCGACTCGCGGAAACGAGACTGCTGACTCGTTCACAGCGTGCTCCCAAACCGACCAAGTCGGCCGCGCACTGAAAGTCGAGACCGACAAGAGCTTCTGCATCTGCTCGTCGCTGATGTACAAAATATCCCCAGCCACGAACCATCTCAAGCCCTCCGAGCACGGCGGGGTGGTCAGGCTACCCTTGTACGTGAAGAAGTTCTTGTACTCTCCACATTCGTTGATCGCCTGGTTCATGTCCACGTGAACGCCGGAAATGGTGCGGTTCTCGAAAATGCTGGTGAAGCCGGGCAGTTGGTTGAAGAAGGGCGACGGGGCAGCATCCGGCTTGCGGTCGATGAGGACGGCGATGACCGCACGCGGGTTGCCGTGCTCGTCGTAATGCACGAGATGAAGTTCGGCTTTGGGGCGGTAGCCATCGATTGTGTGTTCGGCCGGTGCGTGGGTGTGCCAGGATTTGAGGTAGACCGCCTCCGGCTTGCCGTCCTCTTCGAAGACGATGTGTGGCACTGGAGAGGTCTCTTCTTCACGGCGTCTGTGCCCGTCACCGCCGCGTTGCAAGCTGCGGTGGGAAAGACGGTCGTCTAAAATCCAGTAGGGACCAAAGTCCCAATTGGTCAGGGCACCCGTGAGGTTGACATTGTAGTTGAACGTTGGTCTGTGGTTTTGGGAATAGCCCCAGCTGGTTTGTAAGGCAATGGGCGCTTGCTGTGTGCCGCTGAAGCACATGCTCCAGTCTGCCCCGGGAGTCAGTAAGGTAAGCTGTTGCAGACCTTTGTTTCAGGTGCTGGGAAAAGCCTACGTACCTGCATGGAGAGTATTCCACTCCTCGGATTGGTCGAATGTCCAGCCTCTGTGGTCCTCGATCGGACTCGGCCGGTTGGCACGTTTGGAAAGCTCGGACAGATGGCGTTTGATATGTGCAGGATGGTGCCCGCCACGCTTGTATAGTTCAGGGGCGCAAGCTGTCACAACAGCTGCCGAAGCAGCAAGAGCCGCGAGGAATTGCGTGAAGAACATGTGGAGAATAGCTGGACAAGTGTGGTGCAACAAGGCTGTAGGGTTTCTACCGGCAAGATCGTAAGTAACCAGGCACATCTTTTATACAACCTCGTCATGCTAGGAATGTTTTGCCCCATCATACCAGGCAGGCAGGCCTTTTTCAAGGACCCATGTGAGCTGTCCTCCCGCGTCCAGTGCCCTCTCCTTTTCCAGCGCCGCCGAGCACCTAGACATGCTCGTTGGCGACGTTGCTCGGACTCCGGGTGGTTTACTGCCAGCATTGTCGGTCTATTGCTGCCCAGTTGAATCGGTTTGCGGCGTCCGCCAGCCGGAGAAAGATATCGCTAGAAAGCATACTAGGGTCGTTTATCGCGCACACCAATACTGACGTTCGAGATCGTGCAAGATTTGATGATCAAGGGTGTGGACATGCGTATGCTTCGCATCCATGAATCCACGACAACTGCGCCGATGGTACAGAATGTACAGAATTGCCGCAGGATACGCGACGTTTGACGTCGTGATCTTGTTCGAGCTTCGGGATGTTGTCGAATGGTAAAGATAGGGTTGCGGGTCATTCTCGCAAGAATTCGACGGAGGGCTGTATTGGCCGCAAAATCACTCTGGTTCTGCTCAATCAGCTTCTTCACCCCCATTTGACAACAATTGCCCGCAAAATTAGACCTCCTACTTAATGTGTGTGCGGCGAGCATGCCATGCAGCATATCGCCGAGCCACGGAACTAATGATGGGCAGTCGCCGGTGGCCAGACTCACGTCGTCTTTCGACTTTAGGGCAAAGGGCATCCGCAGCGAAACCTCGCCAAGACTTGCTTCGTTGATACGATATCTTCATTGTGGCGATGGCATTATGCCGCATTACTTGATACATTATACAATTCAATTGAAATCACAATATTTAGATCTCATACCTGCTAGATTGTTAGTATTGATCTAACTAAGCAGATGTAGTGGTCGATACTAGCCTTTGAGGTATATTAAAAGCTAAAGAGGAAAAATCCATGTATATCCTATGTCACAGTCAACAGAGGAAAGAGAAAGACTAACACTAGCAATTTTACGGTAGTGGAAAGGAGTGGGATGATACGGACAGGTGGCCTTGCCACCTACCTGGTCTGGTCACTGTTACGGCGGCAGAAAGGGGTGGGACTGAGCGATGGGGTGGACCCTTGGAATTTCGGCTCGGCCCTTCCTGTCAAGGGTGGAGCTGAGCAGTTAGAAAGGGTCGATGTGAAAGTCGAAGTAAGTAGGAGGAGCTGGAAGAAACAAAGTCTGAAAGAGGGGATGTAAAAGTTGATGTTAGAAAGGGAAGCTAAAGTCTAAAGTAAGGAGTGTGAAAGCTGAATTGGATGCACAAGACGAGCTATAAACAAGAAGAACAGAAAGATTAGGGGTGCGGCAGCAGGTTCTTATATCCCCCTTGATCCGGGCACGCAGATAAGATTCAATACGGCCTTTTTGATAACTATATCTCGAACTAAGGAGGGAAAGGAATCTATGTAGTGGTAAGTGAGAGCTTTGGGGTTGATGTGCCAAGGCCCGGCTCAGTCCGGAAGGGCCGAGCCGAAATTCCGAGGGTCCACCCTATCGCTCAGTCCCACCCCTTTCTGCCGCCGCAACACCACCCCCCTCCCTTATTAGCGGTCGCCCTCGACCGCTTACTTATCTGTTCTTCCAGAAATTTTTTTTTTCACATCGTTACTATCTGACGTCTTCACTTAGCGTCCATCTGATCGGAGCCAGCGGTCACCCGAGCTGCGGCGTAACCGGTCCGTACATCGTCGCGTAGGTCTATATAGATCTATCTGCAGCTTACTATCTTCTTCTTTTTTTTTCCCCTACTAAGGCCTTTAGCGCCACCGCGAGGCTGCTTTGATAGCAGCCGCTTCGTTCTTCGTCGTTACTATCCTTTCGGCGGATGGCGGTAACGGAGAGCAAAGACGGTTACGAGGCGGGCCGACGCGGTGGCGCCGTTCTTGGCCTTACCGCTCTATCTGCCGGTCCTAGCTAGCGGTAGTAGTAGTAAGGCCTAAGACAACGGCCGGCGGATTCTACGATCGTTTCTATCGGCTTCTACGTCAATAGAGCGGACATAGATTTTCTTCTTCTTTATCGACTTTCGAGCTATACAGGCCTCGGCTTCCTCGGGTTTCGAACGTAAAATTCTCTTAGCAGCTCTACCGAATTCCGGAGGTTCTCGGCTGGATACTATTTATAGTCTTCTAGCTATCCTTTCTATAAGATCCTCGCTTTGATAGATCCTCTTCGTCTTCTTATATCTATAACATCTTCCACCTCCTATTCTTCTTCTTCGCCTTTTATTTCGATTAGTGGGGGTTTATCGAACCCCTAATCCGGAAGACCATCTTTAGGGTCTAGGCTTAACAGATCCGAATAGAAGACATCGTAGATCCAGAATAATTTCGGCAGCTAGAGCCGGTAGGTCACCGGCGACCTCTTTTCCACTATCTTAAACAGGCCTACGTAACGAGGGTTAAGCTTCGCGTTGCCTTTTAGCCTCAGGTTCTGCGTGTTAAGCTATACCTTTTGGCCTTTCTCGAATTCTATCGGTAACCTCTTTCTATTAGCTCGAGTTACTATCTTCTTCTAAGCTGATTCTATCGCCTCTTTCGCCACCTTAATCGCTTCTTCTATCTAAGATCGGAGCGCTTCTGCCGCTGCCGCGGCGATTCTCTTTAACGAAGTAGTAGTAGAAGGTTCTAAAGAGCTGGGTTCGTTCGGCAGCTGAAAGCTTATCCTCGGAAGATAACCGTATATTATCTTAAACGGCGCCAGTAAAGTAGCTTCCGACTGTGCTAAATTGGCGCAGAATTCGGCTATTGGCAATATCTTAATCTACTCTTCTTAATAATAGCCGCAGAAGATTCGTAGATACTTTTCTATCTTACGGTTAGCCACTTTAGACTAACTGTCAGTCTAAGGGTAAGCGGCCGTACTGAGCTTTCTACGAATTCCAAGGGCTTAGTTAATAACTTTCTATACGTCGGCAGTGAATTAAGGACCCCTATCCGTAGTGATAGTATCCGGCAGGCTATAGTGCTTCTATACGTGCTGGATTAACATTCTTGCCGTTTCTTCCGCAGTAGTTCCTTTATCCTTAGCTTAGCAGGGGATAAAATGGCGTTCCTTGCTTAGTCGATCTACTACGTTAAGTGTAGCGTCGTATCTATCTGAATCCGGCAGGCTGGTTACGAAGTCTATTGTAATGTGCTGCTATAGTTTCTTAGGGATCGGAAGTAGCTTTAACAGGCCGGCCAGAGGGCTGTAACGCAGCTTCGCTGCTTGGCACACGTAACAGTTAGTAATAAACCGATGTATCCGCTCGAAGATTCGCGGAAACTAGTAGGTCGTCCTTATTGCTTCTATCGTCTTCTTCGATCCTGCGTAACCAACATCCGTAGTGTTGCAGCGGTGGAAAGAGGTGGGACAGGTTGATAGGGTGGACCCTGGATTTCGGCTCGGCCCCTTCCGGGATTTAGGTTCCGGAACGGACCGAGCCGGGCCTTGGCACCACCACTACGAAAGCCCACCACCACTACTATATAGGTTCCTTTCCCTCCTCAGTTCGAGATATAGTTATCAAAAAGGCCGTATTGAATCATATCTGCGTGCCCGGATCATTATATCTCGAACTCACTCTCTATACAAACCCCGTGCTGCGCGAAAGGGCCCGTCGAACCATCCGGACGCTTGAATAACGCACGCGCACCCACATACACCAAACAACCCCTAAGGCACTGTAAGAAGATAGAAGGCTTCTCGATAGTAGAGAGCGGCGTAACAGGCCGCCGCGGAAAGAGAAAGACTGACAGAGCGAGTAGGCGCTCCAGTGTCATTAATAATAAGATTATTATTAGCGGTTTTACAGAGGAAGAGACCGCAGAGATTAAGGAACGAATAAGCGAATATAGGAAGATCTACGACTGTACGATCGAGGAACTGGAAGACTATATAAACGAGAATAGGATAGGAAAGGTCTACAACGGAATAGACCTTATTAAGACGCTGTTCTACAGAACGCTAGAAGAGAACAGACAACTAAGAGAAGAAACCGAAGCAGTAAGGGCCGAGAAGGAATCGGCAGAGACTATTATCGACGTGTTAGAAAACCAGGCGGCGAATCGACTAGCGCAGCTAAAGGCGCTAAAGCATCAAATAGCTAATATAGAAGCAGCAAAGTCGACGCTACTGCGTCGAGAAGAACAAGCGGAGACCGCCTTACCGCAGGCCTATAGTTAGGGTAGCACTACGATAACGCTACTGCCGGACCTACCGGCTTTCGGTAGCGGAGACCCTAAGGCGTAGGAGGCGTTTAAGAAGAAGATCCAGAATAAGACGAGCTGCGATTACGCATCGAGCAGCGAAGAGGATGATCCGGGCACGCAGATATAATTCAATACGGCCTTTTTGATGACTATATCTCGAACTGAGGAGGGAAAAGAACCTATGTGGTAGTGGCGGTGGGCTTTGATAGAGGGTGGTGTGCCAAGGCCCGGCTCGGCCCGGACGGGCCGAGCCGAAATCCAGGGTCTACCCTATCAATCTGTCCCACCTCTTTCCACCGCCGCAACACTACCCCCCTCCCTTACCAGCGGTCGCCCTCGACCGCTTAGTCACTCTATCTATCCGGAAATCTCTACTTTTTTTTTTTTTTTTTTTTTTGTTTCCTTCTCGAAAATCCCCTCCAACGCCGACGTCGCGTCTTCTATCTTCTATCTTCCATTACAACCGGCGTCCTTTTCGTCGCTTTTTCCATTTTTTACATCGTCGGCATCTGAAGTCCTTTACTTTACGTTTATGTAATCCGTTCGCCTGATCCGTGCCATCTGATCGGAACCGTAGGTTATCTGAGCTGCAGCGTAGCTGGTCTGTGCGTCGTCTCAGAGGTCTATATAGATCCGTCTGCAGCGTCGTTTCTTCTTCTTCTTTTCTTCCACCAAAGCCTTCACCTACTACGGGGTGGCGTAAAGCAATTACTTCCCGAAACAACACGATCGTTTTTATCGGCTTCCTCGCCGGTGGAGCGGACGTGGCTTTCTTCGTTTCCTTCCGGAAGGATCGGCTTCAGAGCCATTCCGGCTTTGGCTTCTTCGGGTTCCTTGCATAAAAGTCTCTTAGCAGCTCCGCCGAATTCTGCAGGTTCTCGACCGGGTACCATTTATAGTCTTCCGGCCACCCCTTCTACGAGATCCTCGCTTTGATGAACCCCCTCGTCTTCTTTACGTCTATTACGTCTTCTACCTCCTATTCTTCCTTATCGTCTATCTCGATTGGCGGGGGTTCGGCGAACCCCTGTTCCGGAAGACCGTTCTTAGGGTCTAGGCTTAACAGGTCCGAATAGAAGACATCGTAGATCCGGAACAATTTCGGCAGCTAGAGCCGATAGGTCACCGGCGACCTCTTTTCTATTATCTTAAACGGACCCACGTAGCGTAGGTTGAGCTTCGCGTTCCCTTTCAGCCTTAGGTTTCGCGTGTTAAGCTATACCTTTTGACCTTCTTCGAATTCTATTAGCGACTGGCTTCTATTAGTTCGAGTTACTATCTTCTTCTAAGCCGATTCTATCGCGTCTTTCGCCACCTTAATGGCTTCTTCTATCTGAGATCTTAGCGCTTCTGCTGCTGCGGCGGCGACTCTCTTCGACGACGTAGCAGTGGAAGGTTCCGCGGAGCTGGGTTTGTTTGGCGGCTGAAAGCTTATCCTTAGAAGACAGCCGTGCGTTATCTTGAACGGTGTTGCGGCGGTGGAAAGAGGTAGGACGGATTGATGGGGTGGACCCTAGATTTCGGCTCGGCCCTTCCGGACCGAGCCGGGCCTTGGCACCACCCTCTATCAAAGCCTACTACCGCCACTACATAGATTCCTTTCCCTCCTCAGTTCGAGATATAGTTATCAAAAAGGCCGTATTGAATCATATCTGCGTGCCCGGATTATTATATCTCGAACTCACTCTCCACACCACACCCCGCGCTGCGCGAAAGGGCCCGTTGAACTATCCGGAAACCCAAATAACGCACGCGCACCCAACAACACACTAACAACAACCCCCCCCCCCCAAGGCGCCGTAAGAAGATAGAAGGCTTCTCGACAGTAGAAAGCGGCGTAACAGGCCGCAGCAGAAGCAGAAGAGGAAAGACTGACCGAGCGAGTAGGCGCTCCAGTATCATTGACGATAAGATCGTTATTAGAGGTTTTATAGCGGAAGAGACCGCAGAGATTAAGGAACGAATAAGTAAATACAAGAAGATCCACGACTGCACGATCGAGGAACTGGAGAACTACGTAAACGAGAACGGAATAGGGAAGGTCTACGACGGTATAGACCTTATTGAGACGCTGTTCTACAGAACGCTGGAAGAGAACAGACAGCTGAGAGAGGAAGTAGAGACGGTAAGGGCCGAAAAGGAATCGGCAGAGACTATCGTCGACGTGTTAGAACACTAAGCGTCGAATCGACTGGCGTAGCTAAAGGAGCTGAAGGATCAACTAGCTGATATAGAAGCAGCGAAGTCGTCGCCGCTACCGCGGCGAGAAGCCCGCTACGTAGAAACCGCCTCACTAGCAGCCTATAGTCAAGGTAGCACTACGATAACGCTACTGCCGGACCTACCTGTTTTCGGTAGCGGAGACCCTAAAGCGTAGGAGGCATTTAAGAAGAAGATCAAGAACAAGATAAGCCGCGATTACGCATCGAGCAGCGAAGAGGATAGATTGGCGTACCTAGAGTCGCGATTAGAAGGTGAAGCTTTTTCGCTAGTGGCGGACCTAGAAGAAGTGACGGCCGACGAAGCTATCAAAGCGCTGGACCAGCGTTTCGGAGACCCCTTCCAGAAGAAGACGGCCTGCGAGCAGCTGGATAAGATTAACCAGAACCGTCAGACATTCGAAGAGTTCTACAGACTGTTCAGGAAATACGCTATAAGAGCGAGAGTGGCAGAAGATAAGCAGCTGCACCTACTAAGGCAGAAACTGAGCCCTAAGCTCGCCGCGGCTATAGCGTCAGTGGAAGACGAAGACCTTCAGAGCTTCGTGCATTAAGCGAGAGTCACCGCTAGAAACTTGAACGCGTACGGAAAACCGACGACACGCGAACTGATTCAGAAGCCGTTAGCGCAGCCGACGAGAGCCCCTGCGCCCTTTCGACGAACCCCCCAGCAGTCGCTATATTCACTACGATCGTCGTTCGCCCCTACCTGTTTCGCGTATGGAAAACCCGGCTATATCGCTACGAGATGCCAAGCAACGGCCCAGCAGAAGCAGGAGTATCGCGTTATAAGGCAGTCGCAGCTGCAGCCGCAGTCGCAGCCACCGAGAAAGACCATACAAGCTATAGAGCCAGCCCTGAACGACACCGACAGCGTAGACGGCGGCGTGCAGCTAAGAATCGTAGGAAAAGACCAGCTGGACGGATAGGCCCCCTATCCAGCATTAACAATAGGGCACCGAATCGAAGCGAATCGCTACGAGAAGAAAGCATCAACAGCTGCAGCGATCCGCTCTCGGCGGCGGTGGAAGTGAACACGGAAACAGCTATTATCCTTCTAATCACTATCTACCCCCTTAACGGATCGAGCAAACCGCTTTAGCTGAAAGCTTTTATCGACACCGGAGCTCTTATCGGCGCGGCGATCCACCACCGACTGGTCCGGAAGCTAAAGAATAGATACGGTTATCCAGTGGAACTGGCGTCGCCGACGCGAATTTCGGCATACAACGGACAAGACATGGAAAGCGTCACGCACTACGTGCCATTAAGGACTACGCTAGCTGGTCGAACCACGGAAGCGACGTTCCGGATTATGGATATCGGAAGGTTTGACATTATTATAGGGCAGAAATAGATAAAGAACCAGAAAGCTATCGTTAACGTAGATAAAGGAACGATTAGGTTCAAAACCCCGGGTGGCGGAGCAGGGACTATCGGAGAGGTCGCTACCGTCGCCGCCAAGCCGAAAGCTACAGAGTCCGCGAGAGAGGCTCCGTCCGATCGTTCCGAACCCCCGGTTACCGTTGGAATAATAAGTTCAGAAGCTATAACGACCCTCGCGAAGTCGCCGGACAACGAGATTTACGCTATCTTAATAAAAGACATCGAAGACCACCGGAAGATAATGGCGGAAGAAGAAGTGGATCCGCTAGAGGTGCTACCGGCGGAGCTCTACGATTACGCTAACGTGTTCTTAAAAGCCGACTCCAACCTCCTGCCGCTCTATCGACCGGAATATAACAACAAGATCCAACTGAAAGAAGGAGCTACGCTGCCAAGAACCGAGCCCCTAAGACGACTGTCGCCGGCAGAACTGGACTAAGTAGAGGTGTTTGTTCGCGAAAACCTGGCGAAAAAGTTCATTACGCCGAGCTCTGCCGAATATGCGTTACCGATTCTTTTCGTAAGAAAACCAGGGGGTAGTCTGCGACTCTGCGTAGACTATCGAGGCCTTAACGAGGTTACCAAGAGAGACGTCTATCCACTGCCGCTAATAGATGAGACTATACAGCGCGTAGCGAAGGCTAAGTGGTTTAGCAAGCTGGACATCCGCTAAGCGTTCCATCGATTAAGGAACGAGGAAGGGCAAACGGAAGATCTTACGACGTTCGCGACGCGTATAGGCAATTTCAAGTAGTTGGTAATGCCGTTCGGACTCACCAACGCGCCGGCAGTGTGGCAACGCTTTATAAACCACACCTTTATGGACATGTTGGAACGGTTCGTGTCCATCTATTTGGACGACATTCTTATCTATACGGATAGAACGAGAGATCAGCATACAGACCACATCAAGAAGGTGCTGACCAGGCTCTGCGAGGTCGGATTGAACGCGGACACGAAGAAGAGCGAGTTCTATCAAACGGAGGTCAAGTATCTCGGTCTTATCGTTGGAAGAAACGGAATTCGTATAGACCCCTCGAAGGTCGCCGCCGTCGCGGAATGGAAGCAGCCGAAATCCGGAAACACTACGCAGATCAGAGCGTTTCTCGGATTCTGCAGCTACTACCGACGGTTTATTAAAGACTTTAGCAAGATAGCGAAACCCCTGAACGAGGTGCTAAAGAAAGAGGCTGCAGGCCTATAGAATAAGAAGTGCACGGAAGCTTTCGTACGGCTAAAAGAGGCAGTGGCCTCGGCGCCGGTTCTGGCGCACTTCCGACCGGAAAAGACGATCTATGTAGAAACGGACGCTTCCGACACAGTAACGGCAGGGGTCCTTTCTTAATACGCTGGCGACGACGAGACCCTCCATCCGGTGGCTTTCTTTAGCAAGTCCATAACGGAAGCTAAGCGGAACTACGCTATCTACGATAAGGAGCTGCTGGCGATTATTCAGGCTTTCGAGGAGTGGAAACCGGAGCTTATAGCTAGAAAGAGCACGGTCCAGGTCCTTACGGACCACCAGTCGCTGACCTACTTTATAAAGACGCAGAAACTCTCAAGGCGTTAAGCTAGGTAGGCCGCCTACTTGTTAGGGTTCGATTTCAAGATCACCTATCGACTAGGGGCTTAAAATGGAAAGGCTAACGCGCTGACGAGAAGGGAAGGGAAGACGAGCTGCGCGAAGGAAGATCCGAACATGTTTCAGAAGGTGTTGACTGAACGGATAGTGGACGCCGAGGTGTTGAAGGAAGCGGGGATCTGCGCGGCGGAACCGCAGACCGAACCGGAACCAATAGAGCTGCCGATTGAAGAAAAGACTCTCTACGAAAAGGTAGTGTTGCGGTGGTGGAAAGAGGTGGGACAGATTGATGGGGTGGACCCTGGAATTTCGGCTCGGCCCGTCCGGGCCGAGCCGGGCCTTGGCACCACCACCATCAAAGCCGACCACCACCACCACATAGATTCCTTTCCCTCCTTAGTTCGAGATATAGTTATCAAAAAGGCCGTATTGAATTATATCTGCGTGCCCGGATCATTATATCTCGAACTCACTCTCCACACCAACCTCGCGCTGCGCGAAAGGGCCCGTCGAACCATCCGGAAACCCGAATAACGCACGCGCACCACACACACACCAACAAAAAAAAAAACCCCAGGCACCGCGAGAAGATGGAAGGCTTCTCAGCGGTAGAGAGCGGCGTCACAGGCCGCAGCGGAAAGAGAAAGAGCGACAGACCGAGAGATAGACGCACCAGCATTCTCGACGATGGAATGACCTATAAAGGCCTCACGGAAGAAGAGGTAGATAAAGCGAGAAAGGGCATGGAGGGCTACGCCGAACTGTACGGGCGCACGCCCGATAAGATAGGGGAATATCTCACAGAGCATGGAGCTGAGAAGGTGTTTAACACCATTACCTTTATAGAAAAGAAGTTCTATAGGAGCATGGAAGAAAACAGACAGTTGAGGGAGGAAATAGAGACGGTAAGGGCCGAGAAGGAATCGGCAGAGACTATCGTCGACGTGTTGGAACACCAAGCGGCGAATCGGATAGCGCAGCTAAAGGCACTGAAGGATCAACTGACTGACATAGAAGTAGCGACGTCGTCGGCGCCGCCGCCACCGCATCGAGAAGAACCAACTAAGACCGCCTCACCGGCGGCCTACAGTCAAGGTGGCACGTTGATAACGTCATTACCGGACCCACCGGCATTCAAGAGCGGAGACCCCGAAGACTGGGAAGAATTTAAGAAGAAGATCAAGAATAAGATAAGCCGCGATCACGCATCGAACAGCGCCGGAGATAGGTTGGCGTACCTAGAATCGCGGTTGGAAGGCGAAGCTTTTTCGCTGGTGGCGGACCTGGAAGAGGTGACCGCTAAAGAAGCAATCAAGGCGCTGGACCAGCGTTTCGGCGACCCCTTTAGAAAAAAGACGGCCCGTAAGCAGCTGGACAAAATCAACCAGAACAAGCAGACATTCGAAGAGTTCTACGGACTGTTCAGGAAATACGCCATTAGAGCGAGAGTAGCAGAAGATAAGCAGCTGCACTTACTAAGACAGAAGCTGAGCCCTGAGCTGGCTGCGGCGATGGCGTCCGTGGAAGACGAAGACCTCGAGGGCTTCGTGCATAGAGCGAGAGTTACAGGAAGAAACTTGAACGCCTACGCGAAAGCACGAGAATCGACTCAGAAGTCGTCGCCGTCGCCGCAGGGAATCAGAGCCCCTGCGCCTTTCCGACGAAGCGTCCGGTCGCCTTACGTGCCGCGATCGTCGTTCGTCCCCACCTGCTACGCGTGTGGAAAGCCTGGCCATATCGCCACGAGCTGCCAAGCATCGGATAAGCAGAAGCAGGAATATCGAGCAACGAAGCCGCCGCCGCCACCGAGAAAGACCATACAAGCTATGGAGCCGGCCTCGAACGACACTGATAGCGTAGACGGTGGAGTGCCCCTGCGAATCCTGGGAAAAGACCAGCTGGAAGGATAGACCCCCTATCTAGCATAGACAACAGGGCACCAACACGAACCGCGTCGACGAAAGAGAGCGTCAACAGCTGCAGCGATCCGCTCTCGGCAGCGGTGGAAGTGAACACGGAAACAGCCATCATTCTTCCAATCACTGTGCACCCCCTTGGCGGATCGAGCAAGCCACTTCAGCTAAAAGCTTTCATCGACACCGGAGCTCTCATCGGCGCGGCGATCCATCACCGACTGGTCAGGAAGCTGATTAATAGATACGGTTATCTAGTGGAACTGGCGTCGCCGACGCGAATCTCGGCATATAACGGACAAGACACGGAAAGCGTCACGCACTACGTGCCATTGAGGACCACGCTAGCTGGTCGAACCACGGAAGCGACGTTCCGGATCATGGATATCGGAAGGTTTGACATCATTATAGGGCAGAAATGGATGAAGAACCAGAAAGCCATCGTTGACGTAGATAAAGGAACGATCAGGTTCAAAACCCCGGGTAGCGGAGCAGGGACCATCGGAAAGGTCGCCGCCAAGCCGAAAGCTACGGAGTCCGCAAGAGAGGCTCCGTCCGATCGTTCCGAACCCCCGGTTACCGTCGGAATGATGAGTTCAGAAGCCATAACGACCCTCGCGAAGTCGCCGGACAACGAGATCTACGCCATCTCGATGAAAGACATCGAAGACTACAGAAAGATGATGGCGGAAGAAGAAGTAGATCCGCTAGAGGTGCTACCGAAAGAACTCTATAGTTACGCTGACGTCTTCTTAAAGGCCGATTCCAACCTCCTGCCGCTCTATCGACCGGAATATAACAACAAGATCCGGCTAAAAGAAGGAGCCGCGCTGCCGAAAACCGAGCCCCTAAGACGACTGTCGCCGGCGGAGCTGGACCAGGTAGAGGTGTTTGTTCGCGAAAATCTGGCGAAGAAGTTCATTACGCCGAGTTCGGCCGAATATGCGTTACCGATTCTTTTCGTAAGGAAACCAGGGGGTGGTCTGCGACTCTGCGTAGACTACCGCGGCCTTAACGAGGTTACTAAGAGAGATGTATATCCACTGCCGTTGATCGACGAAACCATCCAAAGAGTGGCGAAGGCTAAGTGGTTCAGCAAACTGGACATCCGCCAAGCGTTCCATCGACTAAGGAATGAAGAAGGGCAAACGGAAGACCTTACGACGTTCGCGACGCGTATAGGCAATTTCAAGTGGCTGGTGATGCCGTTCGGACTTACCAACGCGCCGGCAGTGTGGCAACGCTTTATAAACCACACTTTTATAGACATGCTAGAGCGGTTCGTGTCTATCTATTTAGACGACATCCTTATCTACACTGATGGAACGAGAGAGCAACACACGGACCACATCGAGAGAGTATTGAAGAGGCTCCGCGAGGTCGGATTGAATGCGGACACGAAGAAGAGCGAGTTCTATCAAACCGAGGTCAAATATCTCGGTCTCATCGTCGGAAGAGATGGAATTCGGATAGACCCGTCAAAGGTCGCCGCCGTCGCGGAATGGAAGCAGCCGAAATCCGGAAACACTACGCAGATCAGGGCGTTTCTCGGATTCTGCAGCTACTATCGACGGTTCATTAAGGACTTCAGCAAGATAGCGAGACCCCTGAACGAGGCGCTGAAGAAAGAGGCCGCCGGCCTATAGAACGAAAAGTGCGCGGAAGCCTTCAACCGGCTAAAAGAAGCAGTGGCATCGGCGCCGGTTCTAGCACACTTCCGGCCGGAAAAGACGATCTACGTAGAAACGGACGCTTCCGATACAGTGACGGCAGGGGTCCTTTCTCAATACGCTGACGACGGCGAGACCCTTTACCTAGTGGCCTTCTTTAGCAAATCCATAACGGAAGCCGAGCGGAACTACGCTATCTATAATAAAGAACTGCTGGCGATCATTCAGGCTTTCGAGGAGTGGAAACCGGAGCTTATAGCTGGAAAGAGCACGATCCAGGTCCTCACGGACCACCAGTCGCTGACCTACTTCATGAAGACGCAGAAGCTCTCACGACGTCAAGCTCGGTAGGCCGCCTACTTATCAGGGTTCGACTTCAAGATCACTTATCGACCCGGAGCTCAAAACGGAAAGGCTGACGCGCTGACGAGACGAGAAGGGAAGACCAGCTACGCGAAGGAAGATCCGAATATGTTCCAGAAGGTGTTGACTGAGCGGATGGTAGACGCAGAGGTGTTGAAAGAAGTAGGGATACACGCGGTGGAATCGCCGATTAAAGAGTCTCCGACTGAAGAAGAGACGCTCTACGAGAAGGTGGAGCGGCTTAACCAACAGCAGAAGCTCGGCAAAACGGGCTCAGGGAAGCTGATAGTTCCGGAAGAACTAGTCACAGAGGTCATCCGGCTGATCCATAAATCGAAGGACGTTGGTTACGCCAGTGCGAAGAAGACGATGGAAGCCGTAAGGACGATCTACTGGTTTCCGCGAATCTACGAACGGATCCATCGATTTATCGCTAATTGCCACGTGTGCAGAGCCGCGAAGCCACGTCACGGTCTTCCGGCTGGTCTACTGAAGCCGCTTCCGGTCCCCGAGAAACCGTGGCAGCACATTACGATGGACTTCGTGACCGGCCTGCCGGAGTCGGACGGCTACGACGCCACGCTGAACGTGGTGGATAGGCTAAGCAAAGAGCGACACTTCATCCCCTGTCGAGCGAGAGACGAAGGAACCAATGCGGAAGAAACAGCGAAAATGCTGATTAAGCACGTATAGAAGCACCATAGGCTGCCGGACACTATCACCACGGATAGAGGTCCTCAATTCACTGCCGACGTGTGGAAAGCTATCAACCAAGCTCTCGGAATCCATAGAAAGCTCAGCACCGCCGCTCATCCTTAAACGGACGGTCAGTCCGAAGTGGCTAATCGAGAGATGGAGCGATATCTACGAACGTTCTGCGGCCATCATCAAGAAAAGTGGGTCGAGATGTTGCCAATGGCCGAATTCTGCGCAAACTCGATACGGTCGGAGGCAACGTCGCTGGCGCCGTTCGAGATAACGCACGGCTATCTTCCGAGAATAAGCTTTCAGCCGCCGAGCGACGTCGATTCGCAGGGGCTTTCCACCGCCACGTCGTCAAAGAGGGTAGCCGCAGCGACGGCAGAAGCGCTACGATATCAGATGGAAGAAGCGATCAAGGTAGCGAAAGAAGCGATGGAATTGACTCAGAAGAAGATGGTGACTCGAGCCAATAGAAAGCGGTCACCGATAGAATTCGAGGAAGGCCAAAAGGTATAGCTCAACACGAGAAACCTAAGGCTGAAAGGGAACGCGAAGCTCAACCTACGCTACGTAGGTCTGTTCAAAATAATAGAAAAGAGGTCGCCGGTGACCTATCGACTCGAGCTGCCGAAGTCGTTCCGGATCTACGATGTTTTCCATTCAGATCTGCTGAGCCTGGACCCTGAGGACGGCCTTCCGGAACAGGGGTTCGCCGAACCCCTACCAGTTGAGATGGACGGTAAGGAAGAAGAATAGGAGGTGGAAGACGTAATGGACGTAAAGAAGACGAGGGGGTCCACCAAAGCGAGAATCTCGTGGAAGGGGTAGCCAGAAGACTACGAGTAGTATCCGATCGAGAACCTCCGGAATTCGGCGGAGCTGCTGAGAGACTTTTACGCGCGGAATCCGACGAAGCCGAGGCCGGAATGGCTCTGATACCGATCCTTACGGAAGAAGAAGAAAGCAGCGTCCGCTCCACCGGCGCGGAAGCCGATGAAAACGATCGCTGCTCAGATCGTAGAGGGACAGTAAGCGCCGCACGTGCAGCGCAGGCAGCTCGCCGACGCCGCGACGTGCCAGCGCCGCCGCCCCCCCTGCGATGGAGTGCTGACTTCGGTAGAGAAAGAAAAGAAGAAGAAACGGAGCCGCGGACGGATCTATATGGACCCCCGAGACAACGCACAGACCGCTCAGACCGCAGCTCAGAAGACCTACGGCTCAGATCAGATGGCACGAATCAGATGGCGTCGATTACATGAACGATCAAGTGAAGGACTTCGGAAGCCGATAACGTAAAAGGTTGAGAAAGAGATGAAGAGGACGTTGTTTTTGATAAAAGACGGAAGAGGTGACGTCAACGTTGAAAGGGATTTTCAAAAAAAAAAAAAAAAAAAAAAAAAAAAATAGTGGGAATTTTTCGGATGGATGGCATGACTAAGCGGTCGAGGGCGACCGCTGGTAAGGGGGGGGGGTAGTGTTGCGGTGGTGGAAAGAGGTGGGACAGATTGATGGGGTGGACCCTGGAATTTCGGCTCGGCCCGTCCGGGCCGAGCCGGGCCTTGGCACCACCACCATCAAAGCCGACCACCACCACCACATAGATTCCTTTCCCTCCTCAGTTCGAGATATAGTTATCAAAAAGGCCGTATTGAATCATATCTGCGTGCCCGGATCAGGTAGAGCAGCTTAACCAGCAACAGAAACTCGGCAGAACCGGTTCAGGGAAGCTAATAGTTCTGGAAGAACTGGTTATAGAGGTTATCCAATTGGTCTATAACTCGAAGGACGTTAGTTACGCAGGCTCGAAGAAGACGATGGAAGCCATAAGGACGATCTACTGGTTTCCGCGGATCTACGAACGGATCCACCGATTTATCGCCAATTGCTACGTGTGCAGAGCCGCGAAGCTACGTTACGGCCTTCCGGCAGGCTTATTGAAGCCACTGCCGATCCCCGAGAAGCTGTAGCAGCACATTACGATGGACTTCGTAACCGGCCTGCCGGAATCCGATAGATACGACGCTACACTGAACGTAGTGGACCGATTGAGCAAAGAACAGCACTTTATCCCCTGCCGAGCAAGAGACGAAGGAACTACTGCGGAAGAGACCGCACGAATGTTGATTCAACACGTATGGAAGCACTATAGCCTGCCGGACACTATCACTACGGATAGGGGTCCTTAATTCACTGCCGACGTATAGAGAGCTATCAACCGAGCTCTCGGAATTAGTAGAAAGCTTAGTACAGCTGCTTACCCGCAGACCGACGGTTAATCAGAAGTGGCCAATCGCGAGATAGAGCGATATCTGCGAACCTTCTGCAGCCACTATCAAGAAGAATAGATTAAGGTGTTGCCGATGGCCGAGTTCTACGCTAACTCGGCACTGTCTAAGGCTACCTCGCTGGCGCCGTTCGAGATAACGTATAGCTATCTTCCGAGGATGAGCTTTCAGCTACCGAACGAACCCAGCTCCGCGGAACTATCTACCACTGCCACGTCGTCGAAGAGAGTCGCCGCGGCGGCGGCAGAAGCGCTACGATCTCAGATAGAAGAAGCGATCAAAGTGGCGAAAGAAGCGATGGAATCAGCTCAGAAGAAGATAGTGACTCGGGCTAATAGAAAAAGGTCCCCAATGGAATTCGAGGAAGGCCAAAAGGTATGGCTTAACACGCGAAACCTAAGGCTAAAAGGAAACGCGAAGCTTAACCTACGCTACGTGGGTCCGTTCAAGATAATAGAAAAGAGGTCGCCGGTGACCTATCGGCTCTAGCTGCCGAAATCGTTCCGGATCCACGATGTCTTCCATTCCGATCTGCTAAGCCTAGACCCTAAGGACGGCCTTCCGGAACAGGGGTTCGCCGAACCCCCACCAGTTAAGATAGACGGTAAAGAAGAAGAGTGGGAGGTAGAAGACGTAATGGACGTAAAGAAGACGAGGGGGTCCATCAAAGCGAGGGTCTCGTAGAAGGGGTGGCCGGAAGATTATAAGTGGTATCCGATCGAGAATCTCCAGAATTCGGCAGAGCTGCTAAGAGACTTTTACGCGCGGAACCCGAAGAAGCCAAAACCGGCGTGGCTCTGATGTCGACAATTCCGGAAGAGAGAAGAAAGCTACGTCCGCTCTACCGGCGCAGAAGCCGATAAAGGCGATCGTAATAGAATTGATAGCTCCAGGCGGTCGGTCGGCGACGGCGTAGAGGATCTGGTGGAAAAGAAGAAGAAGAAGAAAAACGACGCCGCGGAAAGATCTATATAGACCTCCGCGCCGGAGCATAGACCAACTACGCCGCAGCTTAGATGACCTACGACTCAGATTAGATAGCACAGATCAGGCGCACCGATCACATAAACGACTAAGTAAAGGACTTTAGATGTTGATAACGTAAGAGATTCAAGAAGCGATGGAAGAAGGAAGAGGTAACATTACCGTCGGAGGGGATTTTCGAGGAAGAGACGACGAATCAAAAAAAAAAAAAAAAAAAGGGGGGGAATAGTGAAAGGTTTTTGGATGGATGGGGTGACTAAGCGGTCGAGGGCGACTGCTGGTAAGGGAGGGGGGTAGTGTTGCGGCGGTAGAAAGAGGTAGGACGGATTGATAGGGTGGACCCTGGATTTCGGCTCGGCCCTTCCGGACCGAGCCGGGCCTTGGCACCACCCTCCATCAAAGCCCACCACCGCCACTACATAGATTCCTTTCCCTCCTCAGTTCGAGATATAGTCATCAAAAAGGCCGTATTGAATCATATCTGCATGCCCGGATCAAACGGCGCCAGCGAGGTGGCCTTAGACAGTGCCGAGTTAGCGCAGAACTCGGCCATCGGCAACACCTTAACCCAGTCTTCTTAATAATGGCTGCAGAAGGTTCGTAGGTATCGTTCTATCTTACGGTTAGCGACTTCAGACTGACCGTCGGTTTTGTTGCAGCGGTGGAAAGAGGTAGGACAGATTGATGGGGTGGACCCTGGATTTCGGCTCGGCCCGGACGGGCCGAGCCGGGCCTTGGCACACCACCCTCCATCAAAGCCTACTGCCACTACTATATAGGTTCTTTTCCCTCCTCAGTTCGAGATATAGTTATCAAAACAGCTGTATTGAACCTTATCTGCGCGCTCGGATCAGGTTTAAGGGTAAGCGGCGGTGCTGAGCTTTCCATAAATTCCGAGAGCTTAGTTAATAGCTTTCTACACGTCGGCGGTGAATTGAGGACCCCTATCCGTAGTAATAGTGTCCGGCAGTCCATGGTGCTTCTATACGTGTCTAATCAGCATCCGCGCGGTCTCTTCCGCAGTAGTTCCTTTATCCTTAGCTCGGCAGGGGATGAAATAGCGCTCTTTGCTTAGTCGATCCACTACGTTTAGCGTAGCGTTATATCTATCTGATTCCGGTAGGCCGGTTACGAAGTCCATTGTAATGTGTTGCTACGGTTTCTCGGGGATTGGCAGTGGCTTTAATAAGCCTGCCGGAAGGCCGTAACGCGGCTTCGCCGATCGGCACACGTAGCAGTTGGCGATAAATCGGTGGATCCGTTCGTAGATCCGCGGAAACCAGTATGTCGTCCTTATAGCTTCCATCGTTTTCTTTGATCCTGCGTAACCAACGTCTACGGAGCCGTAGACTAGCTGGATGACCTCTGTAATTCGTTCTTCTGGCACTATTAGCTTCCCTAAACCGGTTTTGCCGAGCTTCTGCTTCTGATTAAGCTGCTTGACCTTCTCGTAGAGAGTCTCTTCCTTAGGGGCCGGTTCTACTACGCAGACCCCTACCTCTTTCAACACCTCTGCGTCTACTATCCGCTCGGTCAACACCTTCTGAAACATGTTCGGATCTTCCTTCGCGCGGCTCATCTTCCCTTCTCTTCGCGTCAGCGCGTTAGCCTTTCCATTTTAAGCCCCTGGTCAATAGGTGATCTTGAAATCGAACCCTAATAAGTAGGCGGCCTACCGAGCTTAACGCCGTAAGAGTTTCTGCATCTTTATAAAGTAGGTCAGCGACTGATGGTCCGTAAGGACCTGGACCGTGCTCTTTCTAGCTATAAGCTCCGGTTTCCACTCCTCGAAAGCCTGAATAATCGCTAGCAGCTCCTTATCGTAGATAGCGTAGTTCCGCTTAGCTTCCGTTATAGACTTGCTAAAGAAAGCGACTAGATGGAGGGTTTCGTCGTCGCTATATTGAGAAAGGACCCCTGCGGTTACTATGTCAGAAGCGTCCGTTTCCATATAGATAGTCTTTTCCGGTCGGAAGTGCGCTAGAACCGGCGCCGAGGCCACTGCTTCTTTCAGCTGGTTAAAGGCTTCCGTGCACTTCTCGTTCTATAGGCCGGCGGCCTCTTTCTTTAACGCTTCGTTCAGGGGTCTGGCTATCTTGCTGAAGTCTTTGATAAACCGTCGATAGTAGCTGCAGAAGCCGAGAAACGCTCTGATTTGCGTAGTGTTTCCGGATTTCGGCTGCTTCTATTCCGCGACAGCGGCGATCTTCGAGGGGTCTATACGAATTCCGTTTCTTCCGACGATAAGACCGAGATATTTGACTTCAGTCTAATAGAACTCGCTCTTCTTCGTGTCCGCATTTAGTCCGACCTTGCGGAGCCTGGTTAGCACCTTCTTAATGTAGTCCATGTGCTGTTCTTTCGTCCTATCGGTATAGATAAGGATGTCGTCTAAGTAGACGGACACGAACCGTTCCAGCATGTCTATAAAGGTGTAGTTTATAAAGCGTTGCTACACTGCCGGCGCGTTGGTAAAGCCGAAAGGCATTACCAACCACTTGAAATTGCCTATATGCGTAGCAAACGTCGTAAGATCTTCCGTCTGCCCTTCTTCATTTCTTAGTCGATAGAACGCTTGGCGGATGTCCAGCTTGCTAAACCACTTAGCTTTAG
This sequence comes from Pseudocercospora ulei, assembly GCA_016165855.1. Classification (NCBI taxonomy): domain Eukaryota; kingdom Fungi; phylum Ascomycota; class Dothideomycetes; order Mycosphaerellales; family Mycosphaerellaceae; genus Pseudocercospora; species Pseudocercospora ulei. The sequence continues at coordinate 369,886 of JACWNB010000037.1, forward strand.
CCACTCGTTGTATAGTCTCGTCGATCAGCGGCAGCGGGTATACGTCTCTCTTAGTAACCTTATTAAGGCCTCGATAGTCTACGCAAAGTCGCAGACTACCTCCTGGTTTCCTTACGAAAAGAATCGGTAACGCATATTCGGCAGAACTCGGCGTAATAAACTTCTTTACTAGGTTTTCGCGGACAAACACCTCTACTTGGTCCAGTTCCGCCAGCGACAGTCGTCTTAGGGGCTCGGTTCTTGGCAGCGTAGCTCCCTCTTTCAGTCGGATCTTGTTGTTATATTCTGGTCGATAGAGCGGCAGGAGGTTGGAGTCGGCTTTTAAGAACACGTTAGCGTAACTATAGAGTTCTTTCGGTAGCACCTCCAGCGGATCCACTTCTTCTTCCGCTATTATCTTCCGGTAGTCTTCGATGTCTTTTATTAAGATAGCGTAAATCTCGTTGTCCAGTAACTTCGCGAGGGTCGATAAAGCTTCCGGGCTCGTTATTCCGATCGTAGGCGCATGCTCGGAACGATCGGACGGTGGCTCTTTCGCAGACTCTGTGGCTTTCGGCTTAGCGGCGGCGGCGACCTTTCCGATGGTCCCTGCTCCGCTACCCGGGGTTTTGAATCTGATCGTTCCTTCGTCTACGTCGACGATGGCTTTCTGGTTCTTTATCCATTTTTGCCCTATAATAATGTCAAACCTTCCGATATCCATAATCCGGAACGTCGCTTCCGTGGTTCGACCAGCCAGCGTAGTCTTTAGCGGCACGTAGTGCGTAACGCTTTCCGTGTCTTGTCCGTTATATGCCGAAATCTGCGTCGGCGACGCCAGTTCCACCGGATAGCCGTATCCATTTATCAGCTTCCTAACCAGTCGGTAGTGGATCGCCGCGCCGATAAGAGCTCCGGTGTCGATAAAAGCTTTCAGCTGGAGTGGTTTGCGCGACTTCTTAACAGGGTAGATCGTAATAGGAAGGATAATCGCCGTTTCCGTGTTCACTTCTACGGCTGCCGAGAGCGGATCGCTGCAGCTGTTGATGCTTTCTTCTTTGTCGATTCGCTCCGATTCGGTGCCCTATTGTCAATGCTAGATAGGGGGCCTATCCGTCTAGCTGGTCTTTTCCTATAATTCTTAGCTGTACGCCGCCGTCTACGCTGTTAGTATCGTTCGGAGCCGGCTCTATAGCTTGAATAGTCTTTCTCGGCGGCTGCGGCTGCTGCTTTATAATACGATACTCCTGCTTCTGCTTATCCGATGCTTGGCAGCTCGTAGCGATGTAGCCAGGCTTTCCGCACGCGAAACAGGTAGGGACGAACGACGGTCGCGGCACGTAAGGCGGCTGGGGGCCACGTCGGAAGGGCGCGGGGGCTCTAGTTGTCCGTATTAGCGACGGCGACGGCGACGGCTTCTAAACCGATTCGCGTGATTTCGCGTAAGCGCTCAAGTTTCTCGCGGTGACTCTCGCTTGGTGCACGAAGCTCTTAAGGTCTTCGTCTTCTACGGACGCCATAGCGGCGGCCAGCTTAGGGCTTAGTTTCTGCCTTAGTAAGTGCAGCTGCTTATCTTCTGCCACTCTCGCTCTGATAGCATATTTCCTAAACAGTCCGTAGAACTCTTCGAACGTCTGCCGGTTCTGGTTGATCTTATCTAGCTGCTTACGGGCTGTCTTCTTTCGGAATGGGTCTCCGAAGCGTTAATCTAATGCTTTAATCGCTTCCTCCGCGGTTACCTCTTCTAGGTCCGCTACTAGCGAGAACGCTTCGCCTTCCAGTCGCGCCTCTAAATAGGCCAGTCTGTCTTCTTCGCTGCTTGCTGCGTAATCGCGGCTTATCTTATTCTTGATCTTCTTCTTGAACGCCTCCTACGCTTTAGGGTCTCCGCTACCGAAAGCAGGTAGGTCCGGCAGTTGCGTTATCGTAGTGCTACCTTGACTATAGGCCGCTGGTAAGGCGGTCTCTGCTTGTTCTTCTCGACGCGGTAGCGGCGACTTTGCTGCTTCCATATCAGCTATCTGATTCTTTAGCGCCTTCAGCTGCGCTAGTCGATTCGACGCTTGGTGTTCCAATACGTCGACGATAGTCTCTGCCGATTCCTTCTCGGCCCTTACCGTCTCTACTTCCTCTCTTAGCTGTCTGTTTTCTTCTAGTGTTCTGTAGAACAGCGTCTTAATAAGGTCTATACTGTCGTAGACCTTTCCTATCCTATTCTTATTTACGTAGTTCTCCAGTTCCTCGATCGTGCAGTCGTGGATCTTCTTGTATTCACTTATTCGTTCCTTAATCTCTGCAGTCTCTTCCGCTGTAAAACCTCTAATAACGATCTTATCGTCAACTATACTAGAGCGTCTGCTCGCTCTGTCAGTCTTTCTCTTTCCGCGGCGGCCTGTTACGCCGCTCTCTACCGCTAAGAAGCCTTCCATCTTCTTACAGTGCCGTAGGGGTTGCTATTGGTGTGTTGGTAGGTGCGCGTGCGTTATTCGGGTTTCCGGATAATTCAACAGGCCCTTTCGCGCAGCGCGGGTGTAGTGTAGAGAGTGAGTTCGAGATATAATGATCCGGGCACGCAGATATAATTTAATACAGCCTTTTTGATAACTATATCTCGAACTAAGGAGGGAAAAGAACCTATGTGGTAGTGGCGGTAGGCTTTGATAGAGGGTAGTGTGCCAAGGCCCGGCTCGGCCTGGACGGGCCGAGCCGAAATCCAGGGTCCACCCTATCAATCTGTCCCACCTCTTTCCACCGCCGCAACAGAGGATAGATTGGCGTACCTAGAATCGCGGTTAGAAGGTGAAGCTTTTTCGCTAGTAGCGGACCTAGAAGAGGTAACCGCTAAAGAAGCGATTAAAGCGCTAGATCAACGCTTCAGAGACCCATTCCGGAAGAAGACGGCCTGCGAGCAGCTGGACAAGATTAACTAGAACCGGCAGACGTTCGAGGAGTTCTACGGACTGTTTAGAAAATATACGATTAGCGCCCGGGTAGCGGAAGATAAGCAGCTTCACCTATTAAGGCAGAAGCTGAACCCTGAACTGGCCGCCGCTATAGCGTCTGTAGAAGACGAAGACCTTAAGAGCTTTGTGCACTAGGCGAGAGTCACCGCTAGAAACTTGAACGCGTACGGAAAACCGACGACACGTAAACTGATTCAGAAGCCGTCGCCGTCGGCGCAGCCGATAAGAGCCCCTGCGCCTTTCCGACGAACCCCCTAGCAGTCATCGTATTCACCGCGACCGTCGTTCGCCCCTACGTGCTACGTATGCAGAAAACCTGGCCACATTGCTACTAGGTGCCAAGCAACGGCCTAGCAGAAGCAGGAGTATCGCGCTATAAAGCAGCCGTAGCCGCAGCCGCAGCTATCGAGAAAGACTATTCAAGCCATCGAACCGGCGCCGAACAATACTGACAGTGTGGACGGTAGGGTGCAGTTAAGGATTATAGGAAAAGACCAGCTGGACGGATAGGCCCCCTATCCAGCACTGATAATAGGGCACTGCACCGGAGCGAATCGGCACGAGAAGAAAGCATTAACAGCTGCAGCGATCCGCTCTCGGCAGCTGTAGAAGTCAATACGGAAACGGCTATTATCCTTCCTATTACAGTCTACCCAGTTAAGAAGCAACGCCTAACGCTCCAGCTGAAAGCTTTTATCGATACTGGAGCTCTTATCGGTGCGGCGATCCACTATCGGTTGGTTTAGAAGCTAATAAATAGATATAGCTATCCGGTAGAACTAGCGTCGCCGACACGGATTTCGGCGTACAACGGACAAGACACGGAGAGTGTCACGCACTATGTGCCATTAAGGACCACCTTAGCAGGTCTTACTACGGAAGCAACTTTCCGAATTATAGATATCAGAAGGTTTGATATTATTATAGGGCAGAAATAGATAAAGAACCAGAAAGCTATAGTCGATGTAGATAAAGGAACGATCAGATTCAAAACACCGGGTAGCAGAGCAGGGACTATCGGAAAGGTCGCCACCGCCGCCGCCGAGCCGAAAGCCACGGAGCCTGCGAAAGAGGCTCCGTCCGATCGTTCCGAACCCCTAGTCACTGTCGGAATAATAAGTTCAGAAGCTATAACGACCCTCGCGAAGTCGCCGGACAATAAGATCTACGCTATCTCGATAAAAGACATCAAAAACTACAGGAAGACAATAGCGGAAGAAGAAGTAGACCTACTGGATGTGTTGCTAAACGAGCTCTACGGTTACGCTAACGTGTTCTTAAGAGCCGACTCCAACCTCCTGCCGCTCTACTAGCCAGAATACGACAACAAGATCCGATTGAAAGAGGGAGCTACGCTGCCAAGAACCGAGCCCCTAAGACGACTGTCGCCGGCGGAACTGGACTAGGTAGAGGTGTTCGTTCGTAAAAATCTTGCGAAGAAGTTTATTACGCCGAGTTCTGCCGAATATGCGTTACCGATTCTTTTCGTAAGGAAACTAGGGGGTGGTCTGCGACTCTGCGTGGACTATCGAGGCCTTAACGAGGTTACTAAGAGAGACGTATACCCGCTGCCGCTGATCGACGAGACTATACAACGAGTGGCTAAAGCTAAATAGTTCAGTAAACTGGACATTTGACAGGCGTTCTACTGACTAAGGAACGAAGAAGGGCAGACGGAAGATCTTACGACGTTTGCTACGCATATAGGCAATTTCAAGTAGTTGGTAATGCCTTTCGGCTTTACCAACGCGCCGGCAGTGTAGCAACGCTTTATAAACTACACCTTTATAGACATGCTGGAACGGTTCGTGTCCGTCTACTTAGACGACATCCTTATCTATACCGATAGGACGAAAGAACAGCACACGGACTACATTAAGAAGGTGCTGACCAGGCTCCGCGAGGTCGGACTAAATGCGGACACGAAGAAGAGCGAGTTCTATTAGACTGAAGTCAAATATCTCGGTCTTATCGTCAGAAGAAACGGAATTCGTATAGACCCCTTAAAGGTCGCCGCAGTCGCAGAATGGAAGCAGCCGAAATCCGGAAACACTACGCAGATCAGAGCGTTTCTCGGATTCTGTAGCTACTATCGAAGGTTTATAAAGGACTTTAGCAAGATAGCAAGACCCCTAAACGAAGCATTAAAGAAAGAGGCCGCCGGCCTATAGAATAAGAGGTGCACGGAAGCCTTTAACCGGCTGAAAGAAGCAGTGGCCTCGGCGCCGGTTCTGGCGCACTTCCGACCGGAAAAGACAATCTATGTAGAAACGGACGCTTCCGATACAGTAACGGCAGGGGTCCTTTCTCAATACGGAGACGATGAAACCCTTTATCTAGTGGCTTTCTTTAGCAAGTCCATAACAGAGGCCGAACGGAACTACGCAATCTACGATAAAGAACTGCTGGCTATTATTCAGGCTTTCGAGGAGTAGAAACTGGAGCTTATAGCTAGAAAGAGCACAGTTCAGGTCCTTACGGACCACCAGTCGCTGACCTACTTTATAAAGACCTAGAAGCTCTTACGTCGTTAAGCACAGTAGGCTGCCTACTTATTAGGGTTCGACTTTAAGATTACTTATCGACCCAGAGCTTAAAACGGAAAGGCTAACGCGCTAACGCGAAGAGAAGGGAAGACGAGCCGCGCGAAGGAAGATCCGAACATGTTTCAGAAGGTGCTGACCGAACGGATAGTAGACGCCGAGGTGTTAAAGGAAGCGGGGATCTGCGCGGCAGAACTGCAGACTGAACCGGAACCGATAGAGCTGCCGATCGAAGAAGAGACGCTCTACGAGAAGGTAGAACGGCTTAATAAGCGGCAGAAGCTCGGCAGAACAGGCTCAGGGAAGCTGATAGTTCTAGAAGAACTGATTACAGAGGTTATCTAGCTGGTCCATAGCTCGAAGGACGTTGGTTACGCCGGCTCGAAGAAGACGATAGAAGCTATAAGGACGATCTACTGGTTTCCGCGGATCTACGAACGGATCCACCGATTTATCGCTAATTGCTACGTATGCCGAGCTGCGAAGCTACGTTACGGTCTTTCGGCGGGTCTACTAAAGCTACTTCCGATCCCTAAGAAGCTGTAGCAGCACATTACGATGGACTTCGTAACCGGCCTGCCGGACTCCGATAGATATAACGCTACGCTAAACGTAGTGGACTGACTAAGCAAGGAACGCTACTTTATCCCCTGCCGAGCGAGAGACGAAGGAACCACTGCGGAAGAGACCGCACAGATGTTGATCCAACACGTATGGAAGCACTATAGCCTGCCGGACACTATTACTACGGATAGGGGTCCTTAATCCACCGCCGACGTATAGAAAGCCATTAACCGAGCTCTCGGAATTCGTGGAAAGCTTAGCACCGCCGCTTACCCTTAAACCGACAGTTAGTCCGAAGTGGCTAATCGCAAGATAGAACGATATCTGCGAGCCTTCTGCAGCTATTATTAAGAAAAGTGGGTTAAGATGCTGCCAATAGCTGAATTCTGCACGAACTTAGCACAGTTAGAAGCAACGTCGCTAGCGCTGTTTAAGATAACGCACGGCTATCTCCTAAGGATGAGCTTTCAACCGCCGAACGAACCCAGCTCCGCAGAACTATCCACCGCTACGTCGTCAAAGAGAGTCGCCGCCGCAGCGGCAGAAGCGCTACGATCTCAGATAGAAGAAGCTATTAAAGTGGCGAAAGACGCGATGGAATCGGCTTAGAAGAAGATAGTAACTCGAGCTAATAAGAAGCGGTTACTAATAGAATTCGAGGAAGGCCAAAAGGTATAGCTTAATATGCGAAACCTAAGGCTAAAAGGCAACGCCAAGCTCAATCCGCGCTACGTAGGTCCGTTTACGATAGTGGAAAAGAGATTGCCGGTAACTTATCGGCTCTAGCTACCGAAATCGTTCCGGATCTACGACGTTTTCCATTTAGATCTGCTGAGCTTGGACCCTAAGGACGGCCTTCCGGAACAGGGGTTCGCCGAACCCCCGCCTATCGAGATGGACAGTAAGGAAGAAGAGTAGGAGGTAGAAGATGTAATGGACGTAAAGAAGATAAGGGGGTCCATTAAAGCGAGGATCTCGTAGAAGGAGTAGCCGGAAGACTACGAATAGTATCCGATTGAGAACCTACGGAATTCGGCGGAGCTGCTAAGAGAGTTCTACGTGCGGAGCCCGGAAAAGCCGAAACCCGGATAGCTCCGAAACTGACGACCTCCGAAAGAGACGGAAGAAAAAGAAGAAAGCCGCGTCTGCTCTACCGGCGCGGTGCCGATAAAGACGATCGTAACGATCGCCTTCAGGGAGGCCTTCGACTCGGCCACTACCCACTACCGGATCGGCAGGCAGCTCGCCGACGCCGTAGTGTGCTAGCGCCGCCGACCCCGTAGTAGGTAAAGGCTTTGGTAGAAGAGAAAAAGAAGAAGAAAAACGGCGCTACAGAAAGATCTATATAGACCTCCGAGGCGACGCACAGACCAGCTACGCCGCAGCTCAGATAACCCGCGGATCAGATCAGATAGCGTCGATTACATAAACGCTAAGTGAAGGACTTTAGGCGCCGACGACGTAAGAAATTAAAGAAACGACGAAGAGGACCTTGTTTTTAATAGAAGACGGAAGAGATAACATCGACGTTAGAGGGAATTTTTCAAAAAAAAAAAGTGGAGATTTTCGGATAGGTGGAATGACTAAGCGGTCGAGGGCGACCGCTAGTAAGGGAGGGGGGTAGTGTTGCAGCAGTGGAAAGAGGTAGGACAGGTTAATAGGGTGGACCCTGGATTTCGGCTCGGCCCCTTCTGGGATTTAGGTTCCGGAACGGACCGAGCCGGGCCTTGGCACCACCACCACGAAAGCCCACTACTACCACTATATAGGTTCCTTTCCCTCCTCAGTTTGAGATATAGTTATCAAAAAGGCTGTATTGAATTATATCTGCGTGCCCGGATTACGTAGAGCTATAGACTAGCTAGATAACCTCTGTAATTAGTTCTTCCGGAACGATCAGTTTCCCTAAGCCGGTTTTGCCGAGCTTCTGCTGCTGGTTAAGCAGTTCCACTTTCTTATGCAGCGTCTCTTCTTTAATCAGCGGCTCTATCGTACAGATCCCTACCTCTTTCAACACCTCGGCGTCTACTATTCGTTCTGTTAGCACTTTCTAAAACATGTTCGGATCTTCTTTCGCGCAGCTAGTCTTTCCTTCTCTTCTTGTTAGCGCATTAGCCTTTCCATTTTAAGCTCCTAGTCGATAGGTAATCTTAAAATCGAATCCGGATAAGTAGGCAGCCTACTAGGCCTAGCGCTGTAATAGCTTCTGCGTCTTTATAAAGTAGGTCAGTAACTGGTAGTCCGTAAGGACCTGGACCGTGCTCCGTCCAGCTATAAGCTCTGGTTTCCACTCCTCGAAAGCCTAAATAATAGCTAGCAGCTCTTTGTTATAAATAGCGTAGTTCCGCTTAGCATTATTTATAGACTTGCTAAAGAAAGCTACCAGATAGAGAGTCTCGCCGTCGTTAGCGTATTAAGAAAGGACCTATGCTGTTACTGTGTCGGAAGCGTCCGTTTCTACGTAGATCGTCTTTTCCGGTCGGAAGTGCGCTAGCACTAGCGCTGAGGCTACTGCTTCCTTTAGTCGGTTAAAAGCTTCTGTACACTTCTCGTTCTATAGGCTAGCGGCCTCCTTCTTTAACGCCTTATTTAGGGGTCTCGCTATCTTACTAAAGTCCTTAATAAACCGTCGATAGTAGCTGCAGAATCTGAGGAACGCTCTGATTTGCGTAGTGTTTCCAGATGTCGGTTGCTTCCATTCCGCAACAGCGGCCACTTTTAATAGGTCTATCCGAATTCCTTCTCTTCTGACGATAAGGCCGAGGTATTTGACTTTAGTCTAGTAGAACTCGCTCTTCTTCGTGTCCGCGTTTAATCCGACCTCGTAGAGTCTCTTTAACACCCTCTTAATATAGTCTGTATATTGCTCTCTCGTTCCCTTAGTGTAGATAAGAATATCGTCTAGGTAGATAGACACAAACCGTTCTAGCATGTCTATAAAGATGTAGTTTATAAATCGTTGCTACACTGCCGGCGCGTTGGTAAGTCCGAAAGGCATTACTAACTACTTAAAATTGCCTATGCGCGTAGCGAATGTCGTAAGGTCTTCCGTTTGTCCTTCCTCGTTCCTTAACTAATAGAACGCTTAGCGAATATCCAGCTTGCTAAACTACTTAGCCTTAGCTACGCGTTGTATAGTCTTATCGATTAGAGGCAGCGGATATACATCTCTCTTAGTGACCTTATTAAGGCCCCGGTAATCTACATACAGTCGGAGACCGCCTCCGGGTTTCCGTACGAAAAGAATCGGCGACGCATATTCTGCTAAGCTTAGCGTAATAAACTTCTTCGCCAGATTCTCTCGAACAAACACTTCTACCTAGTCTAGCTTAGCCGGCGATAAGCGTCTTAGGGGTTCGGTTCTTAGCAGCGCGGCTCCTTCTTTTAACCGGATCTTGTTGTTATATTCCAGTCGGTAGAGCGGCAGTAGGTTAGAGTCTGCTTTCGAGAACACATTAGTGTAGCTATAGAGTTCTTTCGGTAACACTTCTAATAGATCTACTTCTTCTTCCGCTATTATCTTCTAGTAGTCTTCGATGTCTTTTATTAAGATAGCGTAAATTTCGTTGTCTAGCGACCTCGTAAGGGTTATTAAAGCTTCTAAACTTATTATTCCGATCGTGTCTTAAGGGTCGGAACTATCCTTCGGAGCCACTTCGATAGTCGTAACGTTCGGTTTAGCGTTGGCGACTGTAACCGATTCGGCGGCGATTTCGGTCTACTGGTTTTTGAATCTAAGGGTGCCTTTACCTACATTAATAACGGCTTTCTGGTTCTTTATCTATTTCTGTCCTATAATAATGTCAAACCTTCCGATATCTATAATTCGGAACGTCGCTTCTGTAGTCCGACCTGCTAAGGTAGTCTTCAATAGCATATAGTGCGTAACACTCTCGGTGTCCTGTCCGTTGTATGCCGAAATCCGTGTCGGCGACGCTAGCTCCACTGGATAGCCGTATCCTTTTATTAGCTTTTAAATTAATCGATAGTGGATCGCCGCTCCGATAAGGGCCCCCGTATCGATAAAAGCTCTTAGCTAAAGTGGTTTGCTCAATCTATCGAGGGGGTGGACGGTAATTAGAAGGATAATAGCCGTTTCCGTGTTCACTTCTACCGCCGCTGAGAGCAGATCGTTGCAGCTGTTGATACTCTCTTCTTCCAGTAACGTAGTTCTTGTTAGTGCCCTATCGTCTATACTAGATAGGGGGCCTATCTATCCAGCTGGTCTTTTCCTAGGATTCTTAGTAGCACTCCACCGTCTACACTGTCTGTATTGTTCGGAGCCGGCTCGATAGCCTGTATAGTCTTTCTCGGCGGCTGCGGCTGCTTCGTAATACGATACTCCTGCTTCTATTAGGCTATTGCTTAGCATCTTATAGCGATATAGCTAGGCTTTCTATACGCGTAGCATATAGGGACGAACGACGAACGCGGTGACGGATAAGGTAGCTGCTAGGGTGCTCTCCGGAAAGGTGCAGGGTGTTGCGGCGGCAGAAAGGGGTAGGACTAAGTAATAGGGTAGACCCTTGGAATTTCGGCTCGGCCCTTCCGGACCGAGCCGGGCCTTGGCTCGCCACCCCTAAAGCTCTCGCCCACTACTACATAGATTCCTTTCCCTCCTCAGTTCGAGATATAGTTATCAAAAAGGCCGTATTAAATTATATCTGCGTGCCCGGATTATTATATCTCGAACTCACTCCCTACACTAACACTGCGCTGCGCGAAAGGGACCGTTGAATTATCCGGACCCCCGAATAACGCACGCGCACCAACACACCAAACCAAACAACCCTAGTACTGTAAGAAAGCTATAGAGAGTTTCTTAGCAGTAGAGAGCGGCGTTACAGGCCAAAGCAGAAGCAGAAGAGAAAAGACAGACAGAGCGAGCAGGCGCTCCAGTATCATCGATAATAAGTTCATTATCGGAGGTTTTACAGCAGAAGAGACCGCAGAGATTAAGGAACGAATAAGCGAATATAAGAAAATCTACGACTGTACGCTTAAGGAACTTGAGGATTATATAAACGAGAACAGAGTAGGAAAGGTCTACGACAGCATAGACCTTATTAAGAAGCTGTTTTACAGAACCCTAGAAGAAAAGAGACAGTTAAGAGAGGAAGTAGAGACAGTAAGAGCCGAGAAGGAATCGGCCGAGACTATTATAGATGTGCTGGAAAACCAAGCGGCGAACCGACTAGCACAATTGAAAGCGATAAAGGCTTAGCTAGATAAGATAGAAGCAGCGATGTCGTCGGCGCCGCTACTATATCGAGAAGAACAAGCAGAGACCGCCTTACCGGCGGCCTACAGTTCAGGCGGCACGTTAATAACGTTACTACCGGATCTACTAGCGTTTAGAGACAGAGATCCTAAGGATTAGGAAGCATTTAAGAAGAAGATAAAGAACAAGATAGGTCGAGACTATACCGGAAACAGCGCTGGAGATAGATTAGCGTACCTGGAATCGCGATTAGAAGGTAAAGCTTTTTCGCTAGTAGCGGACCTAGAAGAGGTAACCGCTAAAGAAGCAATTAAAGCGCTGGATTAACGCTTCGGAGACCCCTTCCGGAAGAAGACGGCCTGTAAGCAGCTGGACAAGATTAACCAGAACCGGCAGACGTTCGAGGAGTTCTACGGATTGTTTAGAAAATATGCGATTAGGGCCCGAGTAGCAGAAGATAAGCAGCTCTATCTATTAAGACAGAAGCTGAACCCTAAACTGGCCGCAGCAATGGCCTTGGTAGAAGATAAAGACCTTAAGAGCTTTGTGCACTAAGCGAGAGTTACCGCGAGAAACCTAAGCGCTTACGCGAAGTTACGCGAATCGAACTAGAAGCAGTTGATAACGTAGACAACGAGACCCCCTGCGCCTTTCCGGAGAGCACCCTAGCAGCTACCTTATCAGTCACTGCGTTCGTCGTTCGTCCCCACCTGTTATACGTGTAGAAAGCCTGGCTATATCGCTACGAGATGCCAAGCATTAGATAAGCAGAAGCAGGAATATAGTGTTATAAAGCAGCCGCAGCCGCAGCTACTGAGAAAGACTATACAAGCTATAGAGCCGGCTCCGAACGAGACCGACAGTGTAGACAGTAGAGTGCTACTGCGAATCCTAGGAAAAGACTAGCTGGAAGGATAGGCCCCCTATCTAGCGTAGAAAACAGGGCACTAACAAGAACTACGTTACAGAAAGATAAGAGCATCAACAGCTGCAGCGATCCGCTCTTAGCGGCGGTGGAAGTGAACACGGAAACAGCTATTATCCTTCTAATCACCGTCCACCCCCTCGATAGATCGAGCAAACCACTTTAGCTAAGAGCTTTTATCGACACAGGGGCCCTTATCGGAGCGGCTATCTACTATCGATTAGTTCAAAAGCTGATAAAAGGATACGGCTATCCAGTAGAGCTAGCGTCGCCGACACGGATTTCGGCGTACAACGGACAAGACACAGAGAGTGTCACGCATTATATGCTATTAAGGACCACCTTAGCAGGTCGCACTACGGAAGCGACGTTCCGAATTATAGATATCGGAAGGTTTGACATCATTATAGGGCAGAAATAGATAAAGAACCAGGGAGCAATTATTAACGTAGGTAAAGGCACACTCGGATTTAGAACACTATACAGCGGCTCCGCCGCCGTCAAATCAGTTACCGAGGTCGAAGTAGAACCGAACGTTACGACTATCGAAGAGGTTCTGAAGGATCGGTCCGACCCTTAAGACACGATCAGAATAATAAGTTTAGAAGCTTTAACGACCCTCGCGAGGTCGCCAGACAATGAGATTTATGCTATCTTAATAAAAGACATCGAAGACTACCGGAAGATAATGGCGGAAGAAGAAGTGGATCTATTAGAGGTGTTACCGAAAGAACTCTATAGTTACACTAACGTGTTCTTAAAGGCTAACTCTGTTGCGGCGGTGGAAAGAGGTGGGACAGATTGATGGGGTGGACCCTGGAATTTCGGCTCGGCCCGTCCGGGCCGAGCCGGGCCTTGGCACCACCGCCATCAAAGCCCGCCACCACCACTACATAGATTCCTTTCCCTCTTCAGTTCGAGATATAGTTATCAAAACAGCCGTATTGAACCTCATCTGCGCGCTCGGATCATTATATCTCGAACTCACTCTCCACAACCACCGCGCTGCGCGAAAGGGCCCGTCGAACCATCCGGAAACCCGAATAACGCACGCGCACCTACACCAACAACCCCCAAGGCACCGTGAGAAGATAGAAGACTTCTCAGCGGTAGAGAGCGGCGTGACAGGCCGCCGCGGAAAGAGAAAGACTGACAGAGCGAGCAGGCGCTCCAGTGTCATCGATGATGAGACCATTATCAGAGGTTTTACAGCGGAAGAGACCGCAGAGATTAAGGAACGAATAGCTGAATATCGAAGAATCCACGACTGCACGATCGAGGAATTGGAAGACTATGTGAACGAGAATGGAATAGGAAAGGTCTACGACAGCATAGACCTCATCGAGACGCTATTCTTCAGAACGCTGGAAGAGAACAGACAACTAAGAGAGGAAGTAGAGAAAGAGAGAGCCGAGAAGGAATCGGCAGAGACCATTATCGACGTGATGGACAACTAGGCGGCGAATAGAGTGGCGCAGCTGAAGGCGCTGAAGGATCAACTGGCCGATATAGAAGCAGCGATGTCGTCGCAGCCGCCACCGCGTCGAGAAGAACCAACCGAGACCGCCTCACCGGCGGCCTACAGTCGAGGTGGCACTATAATGACGCCATTGCCTGACCTACCTGTTTTCGGCGGCGGAGACCCTGAATCGTAGGAGGCGTTCAAGAAGAAGATCAAGAATAAGATGAGTCGCGATCACATCTCGAGCGGCGAAGAGGATAGGTTGGCGTACCTAGAATTGCGACTAGAAGGAGAAGCTTTCTCGCTGGTGGCGGACCTAGAAGAGGTAACCGCCGAAGAAGCAATCAAAGCGCTAGATCAACGCTTCGGAGATCCATTCAGAAAGAAGACAGCCCGTAAGCAACTGGATAAGATCAACCAGAACCGGCAGACGTTCGAGGAGTTCTACGGATTGTTCAGAAAATATGCCATTAGAGCGAAGGTGGCGGAAGATGAGCAGCTCCACCTATTGAGGCAGAAGCTGAGTCCTGAACTGGCCGCCGCTATGGCGTCGGTGGAAGATGAAGACCTGCAGAGCTTCGTGCACCAGGCGAGAGTGACAGCAAGGAACCTGAACGCGTACGGAAAACCGACGACGCGCGAACCGATTCAGAAGCCGTCACCGTCGACGCAGGCAGTCAGAGCCCCTGCGCCTTTCCGGAGAGCACCCCAGCAGCCATCGTATCAGTCACAACGCTCGTCGTTCGTCCCCACCTGCTACGCGTGTGGAAAGCCTAGCTATATCGCCACGAGATGCCAAGCATCAGACAAGCAGAAGCAGGAGTATCGCGCTATGAAGCAGCAGCCGCCAACGCCGAGAAAGACTATTCAAGCCATCGAACCGGCTCCGAACGACACCGATAGCGTAGACGGTGGAGTGCCCCTGCGAATTATAGGAAAAGACTAGCTGGAAGGATAGGCCCCCTATCTAGCATAGACAACAGGGCATCAACACGAACCACGTCGACGAAAGAGAGCATCAATAGCTGCAGCGATCCGCTCTCGGCTGCGGTGGAAGTAAACACGGAAACAGCTATTATCCTTCCAATCACTGTCTACCCCCTTGACGGATCGAGCAAACCCCTTCAGTTGAAAGCTTTCATCGACATAGGAGCTCTCATCGGCGCGGCGATCCACCACCGACTGGTCCGGAAGCTAATAAATGGATACGGTTATCCAGTGGAACTGGCGTCGCCGACGAGGATTTCGGCGTACAACGGACAAGACACAGAGAGTGTTACGCACTATGTGCCATTGAGGACCACTTTGGCTGGTCGCACTACGGAGGCGACGTTCCGAATCATGGATATCGGAAGATTTGACATCATTATAGGGCAGAAATAGATGAAGAACCAGAAAGCCGTCATCGATGTAGACAAGGGCACGATAGGGTTCAAAACCCTAGGCAAGGCCATCGCCGCCACCGAGCCGGAAGCCACGGAGTCCGCCAAAGAGGCTCCGTCCGATCGTTCCGAACCCCTGGTCACAGTCGGAATGATGAGTTCAGAAGCCATTACGACCCTCGCGAAGTCGCCGGACAATGAGATTTACGCCATCTCTATAAAGGACATCGAAGACTACAGAAAGATAATAGCGGAAGAAGAAGTGGATCCACTGGAGGTGCTGCCAAACGAGCTCTATAGTTACGCTGACGTCTTCTTAAAAGCAGACTCCAACCTCCTGCCACTCCACCGGCCGGAATACGACAACAAGATCAGGTTGAAAGAGGGAGCTACGTTGCCAAGAACCGAGCCCCTAAGACGACTGTCGCCGGCCGAACTAGACCAAGTGGAGGTGTTTGTTCGCGAAAACCTGGCGAAGAAGTTCATTATGCCGAGCTCCGCGGAATACGCGTCACCGATTCTTTTCGTAAGGAAACCAGGGGGTGGTCTGCGACTTTGCGTGGACTATCGAGGCCTTAATGAGGTCACCAAGAGAGACGTATACCCCCTGCCGCTGATAGATGAGACCATACAGCGCGTGGCAAAGGCTAAGTGGTTCAGCAAGCTGGATATTCGACAAGCATTCCATCGATTAAGGAATGAAGAAGGACAAACGGAAGACCTTACGACATTCGCTACGCGCATGGGCAATTTCAAGTGGCTGGTGATGCCTTTCGGACTCACCAACGCGCCGGCAGTGTGGCAACGCTTCATAAACCACACTTTTATAGACATGCTGGAACGGTTCGTGTCTATCTACTTGGACGACATCCTCATCTACACCGATGGAACGAGAGAGCAATACACGGACCACATCGAGAGAGTGTTGAAGAGACTCCGCGAGGTAGGATTGAACGCGGACACGAAGAAGAGCGAGTTCTATCAGACCGAGGTCAAATATCTCGGTCTTATCGTCGGAAGAGATGGAATTCGTATGGACCCCTTAAAGGTCGCTGCCGTCGCGGAGTGGAAGCAGCCGAAATCCGGAAACACCACGCAAATCAGAGCGTTCCTTGGCTTCTGCAGCTACTATCGACGGTTCATTAAGGACTTCAGCAAGATAGCGAGACCCCTAAACGAGGCGCTGAAGAAAGAGGCCGCCGGCCTATGGAATAAGAAGTGCACGGAAGCCTTTATCCGGCTAAAAGAAGCAGTGGCCTCTGCACCAGTGCTGGCGCACTTCCGGCCAGAAAAGACGATCTACATAGAAACGGATGCTTCCGACACGGTGACGGCCGGAGTCCTTTCTCAATATAGTGACGACGAGACCCTCCATCCAGTGGCTTTCTTCAGCAAGTCCATAACGGAAGCTGAGCGGAACTACGCCATCTACGATAAGGAGCTGCTGGCCATCATTCAGGCCTTTGAAGAGTGGAAACCGGAACTTATAGCTGGAAAAGGGCCGATCCAGGTCCTTACGGACCACCAGTCGCTGACTTACTTCATAAAGACGCAGAAGCTCTTACGCCGTCAAGCACGGTGGGCTGCCTATTTATTAGGGTTCGACTTCAAGATCACATATCGACCAGGAGCTCAAAACGGAAAGGCTGACGCGCTGACGCGAAGAGAAGGAAAGACGAGCCGCGCTAAGGAAGACCCTAACATGTTCCAGAAGGTATTGACCGACCGAATGGTAGACGTAGAGGTGTTAAAAGAGGTAGGGGTCTGCGCAGTAGAACAAGCCCCTAAGGAAGAAACTCTCTACGAAAAGGTGAAACAGCTCAATCAACAGCAGAAGCTCGGCAAGACCGGTTCAGGGAAGATAATAGTGCCGGAAGAACTAGTTACGGAAGTCATCCAGTTGGTCTATGGTTCTATGGACGTTGGCTACGCTGGAGCAAAGAAAACGATGCAGGCCGTAAGAACGATCTACTGGTTTGCACGGATCTACAAGCGAATCCTCCGGTTTATCGCCAATTGCCACATGTGTCGAGCCGCGAAGCTACGTTATGGCCTTCCGGCCGGTCTGCTGAAGCCACTTCCGATCCCTGAGAAACTATGGCAGCATATCACAATGGACTTCGTCACCGGCCTACCGGATTCCGATAGATACGACGCTACGCTGAACGTAGTGGACCGATTGAGCAAAGAACGCTACTTTATCCCCTGCTAAGCGAGAGACGAAGGAACCACTGCGGAAGAAACGGCGAGAATGTTAATCCAACATGTGTAGAAGCACCACGGGCTGCCGGACACTATCACTACGGACAGAGGTCCTCAATTCACCGCCGACGTATAGAAATCCATCAACCAAGCTCTCGGAATTCGTAGAAAGCTCAGCACAGCCGCTTATCCGCAGACCGACGGTCAGTCTAAAGTGGCTAACCGAGAGATGGAGCGATATCTGCGAACCTTCTGCAGCTATCATTAAGAAGATTGGGTTAAGGTGTTGCCGATAGCTGAATTTTGCGCCAACTCGTTACCGTCCGAAGCAACCTCGATGGCGCCGTTCGAGATAACGCACGGCTATCTTCCGAGAATGAGTTTTCAGCCGCCAAACGAACCCAGCTCCGCGGAACTATCTACCGCTACGTCGTCAAAGAGAGTCGCCGCCGCGGCGGCAGAAGCTCTACGATCTCAGATGGAAGAAGCTATCAAAGTGGCGAAAGAAGCGATGGAATCGGCTCAGAAGAAGATAGTGACTCGAGCTAATCGAAAGCGGTCACCGATGGAATTCGAAGAAGGTCAAAAGGTATGGCTCAGCACGCGGAACCTGAGGCTGAAAGGGAACGCGAAGCTCAATCTACGCTACGTAGGTCCGTTCAAGATAATAGAAAAGAGGTCGCCGGTGGCTTACCGGCTCGAGCTGCCGAAGGCGTTCCGGATCTACGACGTTTTCCATTCCGACCTACTAAGCCTGGACCCTAAGGACGGCCTTCCGGAACAGGGGTTCGCTGAACCTCCACCAGTTAAGATGGACGGTGATGAAGAAGAGTAGGAGGTAGAAGATGTAATGGACGTAAAGAAGATAAGGGGGTCCATTAAAGCGAGGATCTCGTAGAAGGGGTAGCCGGAAGATTATAAATGGTATCCGATCGAGAATCTCCGGAATTCGGCGGAGCTGCTAAGGGACTTTTACGCGCGGAATCCGACGAAGCCGAAGCCGGAATGGCTCTGATGCCGACCCTTACGGAAGAAGAAGAAAGCAGCGTCCGCTCCACCGGCGCAGAAGCCGATAAAGACGATCGTCGCTTTCGGGGAGGTCTTCGAGGACGCCGCCGACCGCGTCGGCGGCGATGACTTTGTAGAATGAGGAGGAAGAAGAAGAAAGAGAAACGGAGCCGTGGACGGATCTATATGGACCTCCGCGCCGGCGCACAGACCAGCCACGCCGCAACTCAGATGACCCACAGCTCAGATCAGATGGCACGGATCAGATGGCGTCGACCACATGAACGCCAAGTGAAGGACTTCAGATGCCGACGAGGTGAAAAATGGAAAAACGACGAAAAGAACGATTGTTTTTGATGGAAGACGGAAGAGATGACGCCGGGGTTGAAAGGAATTTTCGAGAAAAGAGGCGGCGAATCAAAAAAAAAAAAAAAAAAAAAAAAAAAAAGTGGAGATTTTCGGATGGACGAAGTAACTAAGCGGTCGAGGGCGACCGCTGGTGAGGGAGGGGGGTAGTGTTGCGGCGGTGGAAAGAGGTGGGACAGATTGATGGGGTGGACCCTGGAATTTCGGCTTGGCCCGTCCGGGCCGAGCCGGGCCTTGGCACCACCGCCATCAAAGCCCGCCACCACCACCACATAGATTCCTTTCCCTCTTCAGTTCGAGATATAGTTATCAAAACAGCCGTATTGAACCTCATCTGCGCGCTCGGATCAACCTCCTCTGTACGGTAGTGCAGGGTTTCCCCCCTCTAATCCGAGGGGCGGTAGCTCCCCTTTGTGCAGGACTGTAGTGTTCTCCCTCTGTATAGGAGTGGGGTCCTGTCGGTGGCTCCGTACAGAGGGTAGGGTCGTGCTGGCACCGCTAAGTCGCAATCCTTAGGGCGACGGTCGGCTTAGGTCGGGTTTAAAACCTGAGCCGGGCGGCGCCCCCTAACAAAGACGGCCTGTAAGCAGCTAGACAAGATTAACTAGAACCGACAGACGTTTAAGGAAATCTACGGGCTATTCCGAAAATATGCTATTAGGGCTAGAGTGTCGGAAGATAAGCAGCTCTACCTATTAAGACAGAAGCTAAACCCCGAATTAGCTGCGGCTATAGCGTTGGTAGAAGACGAAGACCTTAAGAGCTTCGTGCACCGAGCGAGAGTTACTGCGAGAAATCTAAGCGCTTACGCGAAATTATGCGAATCGAACCAAAAGCTGTTATTAACGCAGGCAACGCGACCCCCTGTAATCCGGGCATGCAGATATGATTCAATACGGCCTTTTTAATAACTATATCTCGAACTGAGGAGGGAAAGGAATCTATGTAGTAGTAGGCGAGAGCTTTAGGGGTAGCGAGCCAAGGCCTGGCTCGGTCTGGAAGGGCCGAGCCAAAATTCCAAGGGTCTACCCTATTACTCAGTCCCACCCCTTTCTGCCGCTGCAACACCACCCCCCTCCCTTATCAGCAGTCGCCCTCGACCGCTTACTTATCTGTTCGTCCTCTTTTTTTTTTTTTTTTTTTTTTTTTACATCGTTACGATCTGGCGTCTTTACTTAGCGTCTATCTGATCCGTTCCATCTGATCGGAGCTATCTGATCGGAGCTAGCGGTCACTAGAGCTACGGCGTAACCGGTCCGTATGCTACTGTATAGATCTATATAGATCTATCTGCAGCTCCTTATCTTCTTCTTTTTCTTTTATCTACCAAGGCCTTCGGCGTTACCGCGAGACCCCCTTAATAGCGGCCTCTTCGTTCTTCGTCGTTACTATCCTTTCGGCGGATAGCGGTAACAGAGAGCAAAGACGGTTACGAGGCGGGCCGCTACAGTGGCGCCGTTCTTGGCCTTACCGCTCTATCCGCCGGTCCTGGCCAGTAGTGGTAGTAGTAGTAAGGCCTAAAACACCGGCCAGAGGATTCTACGATCGTTTCTATCGGCTTCTGCGTTGATAGAGCGGACGTAGATATCCTTCTTCTTTATCGGCTTTCGAGCTATACAGGCCTCGGCTTCCTCGGGTTTTTAACGTAAAATTCTCTTAGCATCTCCTCTGAATTCCGGAGGTTCTCGACCGGATACCATTTATAGTCTTCCGGCTATCCTTTCTATAAGATCCTCGCTTCGATAGATCCTCTTTGTTTTCTTATATTAATTACGTCTTCTACCTCCTACTCTTCTTCTTCTCCTTCTATTTCGATTGGTAGGGGTTTATCGAACCCCTAATCCGGAAGACTATCTTTAGGGTCTAGGCTTAGCAGATCCGAGTGAAAAACATCGTAGATCCGGAACGATTTCGGCAGCTGGAGCCAGTAGGTTACCGACGACCTCTTTTCTATTATCTTAAACGGACCTACGTAACGAGGGTTGAGCTTCGCGTTGCCTTTCAGCCTCAGGTTCTGCGTGTTAAGCTATACCTTTTGGCCTTCCTCGAATTCTATTAGTGACCTCTTTCTGTTAGCTCGAGTTACTATCTTTTTCTAAGCTAATTCTATCGCTTCTTTCGCTACCTTAATCGCTTCTTCTATCTGGGATCGGAGCGCTTCTGCCGCCGCCGCGGCTATTCTCTTCGACGAGGTAGCAGTAGAGAGTTCTAAAGAGCTGGGTTCGTTCGGTAGTTGAAAGCTTATCCTCAGAAGATAGCCGTAAGTTATCTCGAACGGCGCTAGTAAGGTAGGTTCCAATCGTACAGAGTTTGCGCAGAATTCAGCCATCGGCAACACCTTAACCCATTCTGCTTAATAATAGCTGCAGAAGATTCTCAGATACTTTTCTATCTTACAGTTAGCTACTTCCGACTGTCTGTCGGTCTAAGGGTAAGCGGCCGTGCTGAGCTTTCTACGAATTCCGAGGGCTTAGTTGATAGCTTTCTATACGTCTGCAGTGAATTGAGGACCCCTATCTGTAGTAATAGTGTCCGGCAGCCTATAGTGCTTCCACATGTATTGTATTAATATTCTCGCCGTTTCTTCCGTAGTAGTTCCTTTATCCTTAGCTCGGCAGGGGATAAAATAACGTTCCTTACTTAGTCGATCTACTACATTAAGCGTAGCATCGTACCTATCGGAATCCGGCAGGCCGGTTACGAAGTCTATCGTAATGTGCTGCTATAGTTTCTTGGGGATCGGAAGTGGCTTTAGCAGGCCGGCCGGAAGGCCGTAACGTGGCTTCGCTGCTCGGCACACGTAACAGTTAGTAATAAACCGATGTATCTGCTCGAATATTCGCGGAAACCAGTAGGTCGTCCTTACTGCTTCTATCGTCTTCTTCGATCCTGCGTAACCAACGTCTGTAGAGCTATAGACTAGCTGGATAACCTCTGTAATCAGTTCTTCTAGAACGATCAGTTTCCCTAAGCCGGTTTTGCCTAGCTTCTGCTGCTAATTAAGCCGTTCCACTTTCTCGTTCAGTGTCTCTTCTTTAGTCGGCGGCTCTATCGCACAGATCCCTACCTCTTTTAACACCTCGGCGTCTACTATTCGTTCTGTCAGCACCTTCTGAAACATATTCAGATCTTCTTTCGCTCTGTTGGTCTTTCCTTCTCTTCTCGTTAGCGTATTAGCCTTTCCATTTTAAGCTCTAGGTCGATAAGTGATCTTAAAGTCGAACCCGGATAAGTAGGCAGCCTACTGGGCTTAGCGCCGTAACAGCTTCTGCGTCTTTATAAAGTAGGTTAGTAACTGGTAGTCCGTAAGGACCTGGATCGTGCTCTGTCTAGCTATAAGCTCCGGTTTCCACTCTTCGAAGGCCTAAATAATAGCTAGCAGTTCTTTATTATAGATAGCGTAGTTTCGTTTAGTATTATTTATAGACTTGCTAAAGAAAGCTACCGGATAGAGAGTCTCGCTGTCGTTAGTGTATTAAGAAAGGACCCCTGCTGTTACTGTGTCGGAAGCGTCCGTCTCTACATAGATCGTCTTTTCCGGTCGGAAGTGCGCTAGCACTAGCGCTAAGGCTACTGCCTCCTTTAGTCGGTTAAAAGCTTCCGTACACCTCTTATTCTATAGACCAGCTGCCTCCTTTTTCAACGCCTCGTTTAGTAGTCTCGCTATCTTGCTAAAGTCCTTAATGAACTGTCGATAGTAGCTACAGAATCCGAGAAACGCTCTTATTTACGTAGTGTTTCCGGATGTCGGTTGCTTCCATTCCGCGACGGCGGCCACTTTCGACAGGTCTATCCTAATTCCTTTTCTTCCGACGATAAGACCGAGATATTTGACTTCGGTCTGGTAGAACTCGCTCTTCTTCGTGTCTGTGTTTAATCCTGCCTCGCGGAGTCTTTTTAACACCCTCTCGATATAGTCTGTATGTTGTTCTCTCGTTCCTTTAGTGTAGATTAGAATGTTGTCTAAGTAGATTAATACGAACCGTTCTAGCATATCTATAAAGGTGTAGTTTATAAAGCGTTGCTACCTTGCCGGCGCGTTGGTAAGTCCGAAAGGCATTACCAACTACTTAAAATTGCCTATGCGCGTAGCGAATGTCGTAAGGTCTTCCGTTTGTCCTTCCTCGTTCCTTAACCGATAGAACGCTTAGCGAATATCCAGCTTGCTAAACTACTTAGCCTTAGCTACTCGTTGTATAGTCTTATCGATTAGAGGCAGCGGATATACATCTCTCTTAGTGACCTTATTAAGGCCCCAGTAATCTATATACAGTCGGAGACCGCCTCCGGGTTTCCGTACGAAAAGAATCGGCGACGCATATTCTGCTAAGCTTGGCGTAATAAACTTCTTCGCTAGATTCTCTTAAACAAACACTTCTACCTAGTCTAGCTCGGCCGGCGATAAGCGTCTTAGGGGTTCCGTTCTCGGCAGCGCGGCCCCTTCTTTTAGCCAGGTCTTGTTGTTATATTCCAGTCGGTAAAGCGGTAGGAGGTTGGAGTTTGATCTGACTGCAGTAGACGCAAGGTCAATACCCGTCTTTAATAACTATATCCAAGGCTGGAGAGGGAAGAATCTACGTACAAGCGGAGGTGGAGGTATTTGAGTGTGTGCTAAGCCTGGCCCTGCCAAGCCTGCCACCTTCCAGCACCTTCCAGCCTACATCCGTATCAGAGGTAACCCCTAACCCTCTGTACAGAGGGTGAACCTTGCACCCTAGCACAAAGAGGAAATTGCTAGCTTGGCCTCGTAGGTACAAATCGTACAGAGCAGACGACGAAGGAACTGCCTATTAGTTCCTTTATGTAGATATCCAACCTTAAGCTTCTGAACCAAGATCCTTAGGCCCCTTACATTAGGAACTGATCTCACTGTCAGTAACCGCGGTAATAGAGCAAGATGGACGGCGACATCCCTATAGAACCTACGGCTATAGAGGGACATATGCACTGCGTATACGAGGAGCTGCTAGAAAGCAAGAGGTAGCTCGAACAGCAAGTAAGCTACTAGGCTGCGATGATTTCCCAACAGGAACAGGAGCTACGACAGCTTAGGGCGTCCGATCGCGATCCGACCCCTACGACGACGAACACGACAACCCCTACCCCGACCCCTAAGAGCAAACTCCCCGACGTTTCTACGTACGATAGTAAGGCTCCGGCCGAGTACCCCTCCTAGGCGGCTCAGATGCGCTCTAAGCTCCTAGTCGACTTAGGAGCATACCCGACCGAGCTAGACAAGGTAGTCTACCTCTTTAGGAGGTTAAAGGGCAGGGCGGCAGCACGAATTCTGCCGTACTACGAGACGGCTATTGCCAACCCGGCAATAGCTACGACGACGATGCTCTAGGCAGCTCTAGACAAGAGCTATAAGGACCCGGACCGCGAGAGCCGAGCACTCCTACAGGTTAATACGATAAAACAAGGACGCAAGACTGTACGAGAATTCCTTGCGGAATTTGACTAGACTTTGGCAGAAGCAGGGGGTCTCTAATAGGAGGACAGGATAAAGATTACCTCTCTAGAGGTAGGCCTGTCTAAGGAGATTATAACGGGGCTAGTAGGTATAATGCAGCCAGCTACGTACGAGGAATTCTGCGACCTCCTTAGGATAGTCGACGACTAGCAACGCAGGCTAGGACGGATAGGCCGTGCTTAGGAGATAAGACAACCCTCCTAGCGACAGACAGACGCTATAGACTAGGAACCGACGACGACGAGGGTGGCAGCAGCAGCTACTGTACGGCCAAGGGCCGCTACTAAAAAGGCGCAATAGGTAGATACGGCTACTCTTAACAAGAGGCGAGCAGAAGGGAGCTGCTACCGGTGTAGCAAGATAGGCTATACCGTACGGAATTTCAGGCTTCTGCTAGCAGAGAGACCTGGGGGACGGCCGACTACTGCGAGGGTAGCAACTGCAACGCCCTAACGAGAAGATTAGGTGTCCTACTCGGACGACGACAAGTTAGGGAAAGAGTAGCCTCTAAGCGAAGACTCTGCTAGAGGCGGGTGCGAGATAGACTGCTAAATCAAAGCATTACTTAGCTATCTTTCAAGAGCAATTACATAATGACGACGCCGTTTATCGTATGGCCGACGTTAAACGGGTCCGCAACGGCGCGGACATTGATTAACATAGGATGTTTAGTGTATAGAGTAATTAGCGAAGACTTCGTATAGAGACACTAGATTAAGACGACCCCTACAGTACCTGTACGCATGCTGGGCATTACCGGGCGAGGACCGGACATTACCTACATAGTAAAAGTAACAGAAGGGGTACAGGGACACTACGAGCAAGACTTATACCTCTATGTCGTACAGGACAAGTTAGGGTATAACCTAATACTAGGGAAGCCTTAGATAGAGCGCTGGAGGGGCAAGCTGGACGTCGGACGAGGACAGCTGTACCTGGCAGTAACGAAGCGGAGAATCCGGGACCAGGGGAGGTTCCTACAAGGTAGCAAAGCTAAGGCCGAGATTAATACAGCAACGGCGGACATCGAGAAGGCATTGGCACCTAAGGAAGCGACAAACCCCTGTACGAAGCTCCTAAGAGAGTATGTCAGGTACCTGGACCTTTTTGAACCAAAGTCGGCCTCGAAGCTGCTGCTATACCGAGGGGAAGGGATTGACTATAACATCTAGCTAGAACCCCGTCCGGATAGGGGCCTGCCGGAGGTACCGTACGGACCACTGTACAGAATGTCCTCTAGAGAACTCTTGGTACCGCGCAAGACGCTGGACGACCTATTCGCTAAAGGGTTTATTTAGGCGAGTACGTCGTCTGCAGGAGCCCTAGTACTGTTTGTCTATAAGGAGGGGAAGGCTAGATTGCGTTTCTGCGTAGACTACAGAGGCATTAACGCGATTACCAAGAAGGACTAGTACCCCCTACCCCTTATTAAGGAGACCCTCGGACGGATTAGCAAGGCGAAGTGGTTTACTAAGCTCGACGTAGTCTCGGCCTTCTACAAGATACGGATTAAGGAAGGCTATAAATAGATAACTGCCTTCTGTACGAGATACGGTCTTTTTGAGTAGCTGGTTACCCCCTTCGGCCTTGCCAATGCACTGGCAACCTTCTAAAGGTACATTAACAAGTCCCTGCAAGGGTTACTAGACGACATCTGCTCGGCATACCTCGACGATACCCTGGTTTTTACAGACAGCACCTACGCAGACTACGTACGGGATGTCAAGAAGGTGCTGGACCGACTGCAGTAGGCTGGCTTGTACCTCGACATCGACAAATGCGAATTCGGTGTCCAACGTACGAAATACCTAGGTTTTATTATTAAGGTAGGGAAAGGCATTAGTATAGATAGGAAGAAGATTAATGCTATTAAACTATAGAAGCTGCCTACGAACGTCAAGGGCGTACGGGAATTCCTTAGGTTTGCCAACTTCTACCGCCAGTTTATACGGAACTACTTAGAGATCGTACGCCCCCTAGTTAAGCTAACGCACAAAGACAAGCAGTTCAAATAGACGGACGAATGCGATAGGAGCTTCGACAAGCTAAAGGAGCTCTTTACTACAGGACCAACGCTCGCCGCCTTTAACCTAGAGCGTACAACAATACTAGAAACCGACTCCTCGGGGTACTGCATTAGGGGTATCCTGTTATAGGTAGGCTCGGACAGACTCCTACATCTATATGCGTACTTCTCTAAGAAGAACTCCCTAGCTAAGTGCAACTACCCTATCTACGACAAAGAGTTGCTAGCAGTCGTACGGTGTTGCGAAGCCTAGGATAGGGAACTCTGCTCGGTGCCCGAGTTCCTCGCCCTAACAGACTACAAGAACCTGGAATACTTTACTTAACCCCAGAAGCTGTCCGAGAGGCACGTACGATAGGCAATGTACCTAAGCCGGTTTAATATAAGACTCCAGTACTGCAAGGGTAAGGACAACAGCAGGGCTAACGCACTGTCTAGACGAGAACAGGACATGCCAACGACGTACGAGGACAACCGGCTAAAGTTGCGGACATTCCAGATGTTTAAGGGACAGCTAGGCGGGGAGACTATCCGCCTAGCGGCGACACACCTATAGGAACCCCAACTGCAAGCATAGGAAGGGGCAGTAGAAAAGGACGAGGTATACTAAGGGGCAGTAGAAAAGGACGAGGTATACTAAGGGGCCCGTACAGCGATCTAGGGAGGGCAACGGAAGCTCCCAGCTAAGCTCTACCTAAAGATGTCGGCAGCCGAGTGTTCAGTAGACGAGGAGAACAACCTGAAGTTCAGAAATCGGATATAGGTCCTGGCAGACGAGAAGCTCTGTACGGGCTTAATACAACGAGCACATAACTCTATAGCTACCGGGCACCCAGGGCGCGAGGAGACGTACAGCATTATCGCCCGGGACTACTACTAGCTAGCAATAGCGAAGGACATTCGCAGGTTCGTACAGAACTGCAATGTATACGGACGGACGAAGCCCTAGCGCGAGCTAAAGCATAGGCTGCTAAAGCCCCTGCCGATACCAGACCGTCCCTAGCAAGATCTGACCGTAGAATTTATTACTAACCTCCCTAAGAGCGACGGACGGCAAAACATTATAGTAGTTACGGACAAGCTAACGAAGGGGGTAATACTGGAGGGGATAGACTCCATTACAGCTAAAGATACCGCCTGGGCCTTTATCCGGACGACGTTCAGCAAGTACGGTTTCCCTAGGTCCATTATATTAGACCGGGGGACACAGTTTACGAGCTAGCTCTAGGCACGGATCTGCTAGTTGCTAAAGGTAGAGCGTCGCCTGTCTACCGCATAGCACCCGCAGACAGACAGGGCGACGGAGAGGGCCAATTCAACCTTAGAAGCGTACCTCTGGGCGTACGTCGACTATAACTAGACAAACTGGAATTGCCTTCTCCTAATAGCAGAGCTAGCTATTAACAGCCGTACGGCCGATGCTACAGGACTGTCCCCCTTCTTTACGACCTATAGATACGACTATTCCCTGCTCCTACTGACCCTAGATAGCAACACCCTGCGCCCTGTACGGTCCCTAGTCCAGCAAGGAGAGGCCATCGTACAGACGATTACGAACGCTTACTAATAGGCAAAGGCGAGCCTAGCTATAGCCTAGCAGAACGCAGAAGAGCAGGCCAACAAGGGACAACAGGCTGCACCAAGGTACGAGGCCGGGGATAAGGTCTAGTTAAACCAGCAAAACATCCGGACGGACCGGCTAAGCAAGAAGTTAGATTGGAAGAACAGGAAGTTTACAGTAATCCAGCCGGTAGGGACACACGCTATACGACTAAACACTCCCCTAGGGATTCATCCAGTCTTCTATATAGACCTCGTACGACTGGCGAGCACGGACCCCCTACCGCATTAGACGACTAACGACGCGCGCCTACCCGCAATTATAACTAAGGGCCAAGAAGAGTATAAGGTAGAGGGGATCCTTAAGAGTCGGAGGAAGCGGGGGAAGGCAGAGTACTTAGTAAAATAGAGAGGATAGGCGGAGCCTACGTAGGAACTATACGAGGCTCTGCAAGACACAACTGCACTGGACAGATAGGAGGAGAATCACCCTCTAGCCCAGTTACAGTAACACTGCGCTATATAGCGGAAGGAGGCACGATCCACCTTAAGAACAGGGCAGCTGCAGGCAGGCCCGAGTTGTCCAAGGATCGAGTACTACGACGTAGGGCACTACAGGGCCCTGCTAATACGACATCGTACGACACTATACAGGATAAGGGCTAGAAGAAAGGAACAGCTAAGGGACAAATAGGAGGGGGAGTAGAAATAAGATAAGCTAAGAGAACACCGTCCGAAATTTCTTACACTACTGGGGGGGGGGGGGGGGGGGGGGGGGGGGGGGGGGGGGGGGGGGGGCCCACTAGCTATTACCCCCCCCCCCCCCCCAGGGACCAGAACCACCTACTTATTATCTAAGAGCTCTACTACCTCGGGCCCGGCCGGGCCCCCACCCCTACTAGGGCCAGCCCCAGGAAGCAGAGGCACCCCCTTACCCCTATATACCTCCCCTAGACGGCGGAAGGGGCAGTAGAAGGAGCTATCCTTCCACTTACACGAGGCACATACCCTAGCCTAGAAACCTAGGAGGCAGTATAGGCCAAGTAAGGGCTGGGGGGAGTTAGGGCAGGGGGCGCAGAGCTGGCCCTAGGTAGCGATAAGGAGGGCGTTAACGTACGACGGGCAGGCTGTAGCTACCCACTCTAGTGCAACCTAGGCGGAGTTACACTAGAAGGCGTAGAAGGGGAGCCCGGCCGCGTCCTGCTGCTCGCGAGTGTAGCACCTAAGATGTCAGCTTAGACTGTACAGAAGACGAGACTGTATAAACCGGAAGCGTAGCTGCTAGTTAAGTTAAGGGCCCTACTGTATAAGCTTAAAGTAGGGGGGAACCCTAGCCGGACGAGGGGGGGAGGCAGGGCCAGCAACTACAAGGGCACCACCGGACAGGGCGGACGACATAGTAGCTAGTAGTAGTTAGTAGCTAGTAGTAGTTAATAATAGACAGTAGTAGTAGACGGTAGACGGTAGACAGTAGACAGTAGACAGTAGACAGTGTACGGAGAGAAGAGAAAGGGGAAGGGAAGAGAAGGGAGAAGGCTTAGGCTGCCTGCCTGCTATAGTAGGAATAGCAAGCAGGGCAGCTGCTACAGACAGGTAAAATAGCAAGAGGCAACTACGACCTAGGGGAAGCGACAAGGGACGACGACCCGGACGACCGAACGAAATAGGAAGCTACGACCTGCCAAAGGAACAGCAGGAGCTGGGTAGTTTAAGCACAGCGCTGTACGGAAGTAGCACTACGAGAAAAGGAAAGGGGGGGGGGTATTGTTAGGGGGCGCTGCCCGGCTCAGGTCCTAAACCCGACCTAAGCCGACCGTCGCCCTAAGGATTGCGACTTAGCGGCGCCAGTACGACCCCACCCTCTATACGGAGCCACCGACAGGACCCCACTCCTGTACGGAGGGAGAACACTACAGTCCTATACAAAGGGGAGCTACCGCCCCTCGGATTAGAGAGGGGAAACCCTGCACTACTATACAGAGGAGGTAACCCCCGACCCTCTGTACAGAGGGTGAACCTTGCACCCCAGCACAAAGAGGAAATTGCTAGCTTAGCCTCGTAGGTACAAATCGTACAGAGCAGACGACGAAGGAACTGCCTATTAGTTCCTTTATATAGATACCCAACCTTAAGCTTCTAAACCAAGATCCTTGGGCCCCTTACAGTCTTCTTCTAGAAGGGGTCTCCGAAGCGTTGATCTAGCGCTTTGATCGCTTCTTTAGCAGTTACCTCTTCTAGGTCTGCTACTAGCGAAAAAGCTTCGCCTTCCAATCGTAACTCTAGGTAGGCTAATCTATCTCCGGCACTGTTTCCAGCGTAGTCGCAGTTTATCTTGTTCTTTATCTTCTTCTTAAATACTTCCCAATCCTTAGGATCTCCGCCTCTAAACGCCGGTAGATCCAGTAGTAACGTTATTAGCGTGCCGCCTTTACTGTAGGCCGCTAGCAAGACAGTCTCTACTAGTTCTTCTTAGCGCGGTAGCGGCGACATCGCTGCTTCCATCTTAGCTAACTAAGCCTTTATTGCCTTTAGTTATGCTAGTCGGTTTGCCGCTTGGTTTTCCAGCACGTCTATAATAGTCTCGGCCGATTCCTTCTCGGCTCTTACTGCCTCGATTTCCTCTCTTAACTGTCTCTTTTCTTCTAGGGTTCTGTAAAACAGCTTCTTAATAAGGTCTATGCTGTCGTAGACCTTTCCTACTCCGTTCTCGTTTATGTAATCTTTAAGTTCCTCGAGTGTACAGTCGTAGATTTTCTTGTATTCGTTTATTCGTTCCTTAATCTCTGCAGTCTCTTCCGCTGTAAAACCTCTAATAATGAACTTATTATCGATAACACTAGAGCGCCTACTCGCTCTGTCTGTCTTTTCTCTTCTGCTTCTGCTTAGGCCTATAACGCCGCTCTCTACCGTTAAGAAGCTCTCTATAGCTATCTTACGGTACTGTTGTTTAGTTTGGTTTCTATGTTGCGCGTACGTTATTCGGGTGTCCGGATAGTTTAACAGTCCCTTTCGCGCAGCGCGGTAGTAGTGTAGTAAGTGAGTTCGAGATATAATAATCCGGGCATGCAGATAAGATTTAATACGGCCTTTTTAATAACTATATCTCAAACTAAGGAGGGAAAGGAATCTATGTAGTAGTAGGTAAGAGCTTTAGGGTTGATATGCCAAGGCCCGGCTTGGTCCGGAAGGGCCGAGCCAAAATTCCGAGGGTCCACCCTATCGCTCAGTCCCACCCCTTTCTGCCGCCGCAACACCCCTACCCTAGCTGGTTGTTTGCGTGTTTGCTAGTAACTTTCTTACCAAACTCTGTTTCTTTGTTCTGCAAACAAATTCATTTCCTAGACCCGCTTTTTCCAAAGGTTCTAGAACTAAGCTAGGAGTGTTTGCAGCGCAGGTTAAGTCGCCTTTTACTCTCTTAGAGTCTTCTTGCTCTATCTAGTAGTTGTTGGCCTGTAGTCTGTAAATCTTAATAGTTCTAGTTAGGCTCTAGGTGCTGTTGTTTTCTCTTTTACATCTGTTTACCGTTGTTGCAGCGGCAGAAAGGGGTGGGACTAAGTAATAGGGTAGACCCTTAGAATTTCGGCTCGGCCCTTCCGGACCGATCCGGGCCTTGGCACGCCACCCCTAAAGCTCTCGCCTACCACTACATAGATTCCTTTCCCTCCTCAGTTCGAGATATAGTTATTAAAAAGGCTGTATTAAACCATATCTGCGTACCCGGATCATTATATCTCGAACTCACCCCCCTACACTAACACTGCGCTGCGCGAAAGGGACCGTTAAATTATCCGGACCCCCGAATAACGTACGCGCACCAACATACCAAACAACCCCAGTACTGTAAGAAAGCTATAGAGAGTTTCTTAGCAGTAGAGAGCGGCGTTACAGGCCGAAGCAGAAGCAGAAGAGAAAAGACAGACAGAGCGAGCAGGCGCTCCAGTGTTATCGATAATAAGTTCATTATCGGAGGTTTTACAGCAGAAGAGACTGTAGAGATTAAGGAACGAATAAGCGAATACAAGAAAATCTACGACTGTACGCTCGAGGAACTTAAGGATTACGTAAACGAGAACGGAGTAGGAAAGGTCTACGACAGCATAGACCTTATTAAGAAGCTATTTTACAGAACCCTAGAAGAAAAGAGACAGTTAAGAGAGGAAGTAGAGACAGTAAGGGCCGAGAAGGAATCGGCCGAGACTATTATAGATGTGCTGGAAAACTAAGCGGCGAACCGACTAGTACAATTAAAAGCGATAAAGGCTCAGCTAGATAAGATAGAAGCAGCGATGTCGTCGGCGCCGCCACTGCATCGAGAAGAACAAGCAGAGACTGCCTTACCGGCGGCCTACAGTTAAGGCAGCACGTTGATAACGTTATTACCGGATCTACTAGCGTTTAGAGGCGGAGATCCTAAGGATTAGGAAGTATTTAAGAAGAAGATAAAGAACAAGATAGATCGAGACTATGCCGGAAACAGTGCTAGAGATAGATTAGCGTACCTAGAATCGCGATTAGAAGGAGAAGCTTTTTCGCTAGTAGCAGACCTAGAAGAGGTAACCGCCGAGGAAGCGATCAAAGCACTAGATCAACGCTTCCGAGACCCCTTCCGAAAGAAGACGGCCTGTAAGCAGCTAGATAAGATTAACCAGAACCGACAGATGTTCGAGGAATTCTATAGGCTATTCCGAAAATATGCGATTAGGGCCCGAGTAGCAGAAGATAAGCAGCTCTATCTATTAGGACAGAAGCTGAACCCTGAACTAGCCGCAGCAATAGCCTCGGTAGAGGATAAAGACCTTGAGAGCTTCGTGCACTAAGCGAGAGTCACTGCGAGAAATTTAAGCGCTTACGCGAAATTACGCGAATCGAACCAGAAGCCGTTAATAACGCAGACAACGAGACCCCCTGCGCCTTTACGGAGAGCGCCCCAGCAGCTACCTTATCAGTCACCGCGTTCGTCGTTCGTCCCCACCTGTTACGCGTGTAGAAAGCCTGGCTATATCGCTATAAGATGCCAAGCAACGGCCTAGCAGAAGCAGGAGTATCGTGTTATAAAGCAGCCGCAGCCGCAGCCACTAAGAAAGACTATACAAGCTATAGAGCCGGCTCCAAACGACACCGACAGGGTAGACGGTAGAGTGCTACTGCGAATCCTAGGAAAAGACTAGCTAGAAGGATAGGCCCCCTATCTAGTGTAGAAAACAGGGCACTAACAAGAACTACATTACAGAAAGATAAGAGCATCAACAGCTGCAGCGATCCGCTCTTAGCGGCAGTGGAAGTAAACACGGAAACAGCTATTATCCTTCTAATTACTGTCCACCCCCTTAACGGATCGAGCAAACTACTTCAGCTAAGAGCTTTTATTGACACAGGGGCCCTTATCGGAGCGGCTATCCACTATCGATTAGTTTAAAAGCTAATAAAAGGATATAGCTATCTAGTAGAGCTAGTGTCGCCGACACAGATTTCGGCGTACAACGGACAAGACACTGAGAGTGTCACGCATTATATGCTATTAAGGACCACCTTGGCAGGTCGCACTACGGAAGCGACGTTCCGAATTATGGATATCGGAAGGTTTGACATTATTATAGGGCAGAAATAGATAAAGAACCAGGGAGCAATTATTGACGTAGGTAAAGGCACACTCAGATTTAGAACACTATACAGCGGCTCCGCCACCGTCAAATCAGTCACCGAGGTCGCAGTAGAACCGAACGTTACGACTGTCGAAGAGGTTCCGAAGGATCGGTCCGACCCTTAAGACACGATCGGAATAATAAGTTTAGAAGCTTTAACGACCCTCGCGAGGTCGCCAGACAATGAGATTTATGCTATCTTAATAAAGGATATCGAAGATTACCGGAAGATAATAGCGGAAGAAGAAGTGGATCTACTAGAGGTGTTACTAAAAGAACTCTATAGTTACACTAACGTGTTATTAAAGGCTGACTCCAACCTCTTGCCGCTCCACCGACCGGAATATAACAACAAGATCCGGCTAAAAGAAGGAGCCGTACTGCCGAGAACCGAACCCCTAAGACGCTTATCTCCGGCCGAGCTAGACTAGGTAGAAGTGTTTGTTCGAGAGAATCTAGCGAAGAAGTTTATTACGCTAAGCTTAGCAGAATATACGTCGCCGATTCTTTTCGTACGGAAACCCGGAGGTGGTCTCAGACTGTATGTAGACTACCGGGGCCTTAATAAGGTTACTAAGAGAGATGTGTATCCGCTGCCTCTAATCGATAAGACTATACAACGAGTGGCTAAGGCTAAGTGGTTCAGCAAGCTGGATATTCGCTAAGCATTCTATCGATTAAGGAACGAAGAAGGACAAACGGAAGACCTTACGACATTCGCTACGCGTATAGGTAATTTCAAGTAGTTGGTAATGCCTTTCGGACTCACTAACGCGCTGGCTATATAGCAACGCTTTATAAACCACACTTTTATAGACATGCTAGAACGGTTCGTTTTAATCTACTTGGACGACATTCTTATCTACACTAAGGGACCGAGAGAACAACATACGGACTACATCGAGAGAGTGTTAAAAAGACTCTGCGAGGCAGGATTAAACACAGATACGAAGAAGAGCGAGTTCTACCAGACCGAAGTTAAATATCTCGGTCTTATCGTTAGAAGAGAAGGAATTCGGATAGACCTGTCGAAAGTGGCCGCCGTCGCGGAATGGAAGCAACCGACATCCGGAAACACTACGCAAATAAGAGCGTTTCTCAGATTCTGCAGCTACTATCGACGGTTTATTAAGGACTTTAGTAAGATAGCGAGACTACTAAACGAGGCGTTGAAAAAGGAGGCGGCTAGTCTATAGAATAAGAGGTGTACGGAAGCTTTTAACCGACTAAAGGAGGCGGTAGCCTTAGCGCTAGTGCTAGCACACTTCAGACCGGAAAAGACGATCTACGTAGAGACAGACGCTTCCGACACAGTAACAGCAGGGGTCCTTTCTTAATACGCTAACGACGACGAAACGCTCCATCCGGTGGCTTTCTTTAGCAAGTCTATAAATAATGCTAAACAGAACTACGCTATCTATAATAAAGAACTACTAGCTATTATTTAGGCGTTTAAAGAGTGGAAACCGGAGCTTATAGCTGGACAGAGCACGATCCAGGTCCTTACGGATCACCAGTCACTGACCTACTTTATAAAGACGCAGAAGCTGTTACAGCGCCAAGCCCAGTAGGCTGCCTATCTATCCAGGTTCGACTTTAAGATCACTTATCGACCTAGAGCTTAAAATAGAAAGGCTGATGCGCTAACGAGAAGAGAAGGAAAGACCAACAGAGCGAAAGAAGATCTGAATATGTTTCAGAAGGTGCTGACAGAACGAATAGTAGACGCCGAGGTGTTAAAAGAGGTAGGGATCTGTGCGATAGAGCCGCCGATTAAAGAAGAGACACTGAACGAGAAAGTGGAACGGCTTAACTAGCAACAGAAGCTCGGCAAAACCGGTTTAGGGAAGCTAATAGTTCTAGAAGAACTAATCGCAGAGGTCATCTAGCTAGTCCATAGCTCCGTAGATGTTGGCTACGCAGGCGCGAAGAAGACGATGCAAGCAGTAAGGACGATCTACTGGTTTCTGCGAATATTCGAGCGAATCCACCGATTTATCGCTAACTGCTACGTGTACTGAACGGCGAAGCCGCGTTACGGCCTTCCGGCAGGCTTACTGAAGCTACTGCCGATCCCTAAGAAACTATAGCAGCACATTACGATAGACTTCGTAACCGGCCTGCCGAATTCAGATAGATACGATGCTACCCTTAACGTAGTGGATAGGCTAAGCAAAGAGCGCCACTTTATCCCCTGCCGAGCGAGAGACGAGGGAACCACTGCGGAAGAGACCGCGCGGATATTGATTCGACATATATAGAAGCACTATAGCCTGCTGGACACTATTACTACGGATAGGGGTCCTTAATTTACCGCCGACGTATAGAAAGCTATCAACCAAGCTCTCGGAATTCGTAGAAAGCTCAGCACGGCCGCTTACCTACAGACCGACGGTCAGTCTAAAGTGGCTAATCGCGAGATAGAGCGATATCTGCGAACCTTCTGCAGCTATTATTAAGAAGAATAGGTTAAGGTGTTGCCAATAGCCGAGTTCTGCGCCAACTCGGCACCGTCTAAGGCTACCTCGCTAGCGCCGTTCAAAATAACGCATAGCTATCTTCGAAGGATAAGTTTTCAGCCGCTGAACGAACCCAGCTCCGAGGAACTATCCACCGCTACATCGTCAAAGAGAGTCGCTACCGCCGCAGCCGAGGCACTTAAGGCACAGATAGAAGAAGCAGTTAGGGTAGCGAAAAAGGCGATAGAATCGACTTAGAAGAAGATAGTAGGGACATACGCCGTATAACTTAACACTCCCTTAGGGATCTATCTAGTCTTCTACGTAGATCTCGTACGGCTAGCGAACACAGACCCCCTACTGCACTAGACGACAGACGACGCGCGCGCCCCCTAGCGATCCTTACTAAAGGCTAAGAAGAGTACGAGGTAGAAGAAATCCTTAAGAGCCGAAGGAAGCGGAAGGGGGCAGAGTACCTAGTAAAATAGAGAGGATAGGCAGAGCCTACGTAGGAACTATACGAGGCCCTACAGGACACAACCGCTCTAGACAGGTAGGAGGAGAACTATCCCCCTGCCCAGTTACAGTAACACTGCGCTATACGGCGAAAAGGGGCACAATCTACCCTAAGTACAGGGCAGCTACTAGCAACTTAGGTTGTCGAAGGATCGAGGATTAAGACGTAGAACCCTACTATGTCCTGCTAATACTACACTATACAGAAGAGGGGCAGGAGGAAGGGAACGGCCAGGAGACAGATAATAATAAGAGTAGAAGTAGGAGGGGAACGAGAGTAACACTGTCTGAAAACTTTTATATACTACCTTAAGGTAGCTTACTAGCTACTACCCCCTAGGACTAAGGCAGCCGACTCCCTATCTAAAACCTTAATTACCTCCTAGCTAGCAGGGGCCCCAGCACTAGAAGAAGTAGAAGGGTAGCTTAGCAACATCCTGCTACTTATTAATATAGCACCTAGGATGTTAGCTAGGACTGTACGAGGGAGGAAGGCTATACGAACTAGAAGCGAAGTTACTAGTTAAGCTAAACACCCTAAGGCTAGAGGTAGAGGTATAAGAGGACATACTGGCAACTACAAGAGAGCTACGACAGCACCAGGCGGACGGAATAGTAGCGTTGGTAGTAGTAGTTATAGTTAGTAGTAATAATAGTAGTAGTAGTAACAGTAGTAGTAGTAGACGGCTAGGCGGACGGGTAGCAGATAGGGGAATAAAGGAGAAAGAAGAAGAGAGAGAGAGAAGGGGGAAAGGGTTTATATTTAGGGTAGTAGCTGCCTGCTATATAGGGCAATAGCAACTAGGGCAGCTGCTATAACTGTATAAGGAAGGATAAATGTAGTAACGACGACCTAGGGCCTGTACGAGCGACAGCCCTCTAGACGACTAGACGGAGACGGGAACATCTACCTTAGAGCTAAACTCTAGACGACAACTAAGGCACAGGGACAGAGCTAGATAGCCCAGCGGCGCCGGACCGTACGGTTAGGACGCGGAGTACATAGCTAGGGGCTGTAGGGTAGGAGGTAAACGAACAGACGGGACCGAGCACCTTCTGTACCTTTATAACTGCTCGTAGGCCTCCTCTGCCTTAGCCTTAGCATCCTTAAAGTAGCAAACGGAATCGGTTAAGGTTAGGTAGAAGCAATCTAGCACTACCTGCCTTCCCTGCCTGCAGGTCCTCCTCTGCCCTAGCTATAGGATCTAGTAGGACAGGCCTAAGGTTGCAACAGTAGAGAGGGAGGTCGACAGGCAAGTACCTAGGCGAAGACGGGAAAGCGCTACCTGCTAGAGGAACCCTAAGAGCTAAGGGTATACAACACGCTATTGTACAAAAGAAGTACTACAAGAAGGGAGGGGGGTATTGTTAGGGGGCGCCGCCTAGCCTAGGTCCTAGACCTAAGCCAGCCGTCGCCCTAAGGACTGCGACTTAGCAGCGCTAGCACGACCCTACCCTCTGTACAGAGTTACTAACAGGACCCTACTCCTGTACAGAGGGAGAATCCTATAGCCCTACATAGAGGGGAGTTGCCCCCTCCTCTAAACGGAGGGAAAACTCTGCACTACTATATAGAGGGAAACTCCTAATCCTCTGTATAGAGTGTAAACCTTACATCCCTACATAGAGGGAAATTGCTAGCTTAGCTTCGTAGGTACAAATTGTACAGCAGCAGACGACGAAGGAACTGCCTATTAGTTCCGTTATATAGATACCTAACCTTAAGTTTCTAAACTAAGATTCTTAAGCCCTTACACCAATATAGTAACAGTAGGGGTCCTTTCTTAATATACTAATAACGACGAGACCCTACATCTAGTAGCCTTCTTTAGCAAGTCTATAAATAAGGCTAAGCGAAACTACGCTATCTTTAATAAGGAGCTGTTAGCTATTATCTAAGCTTTCGAGGAGTGGAAGCTAGAGCTTGTAGCTAGAAAGAGTACAGTCTAGGTCCTTACAGACTATCAATCGTTAACCTACCTTATAAAGATGCAGAAGCTCTTACGCTGCCAAGCTTGGTAGGCCGCTTATCTATCTGGGTTCGACTTTAAGATTACTTATCGACCCAGAGCTTAGAATAGAAAGGCTAATGTACTAACGAGAAGAGAGGGGAAGACCAGCTGTGCAAAAGAAGATCTAAACATGTTCTAGAAGATGTTAACCGAGCGGATAGTAGACGCTAAGATATTAAAAGAAGTAGGGATCTGCGCAGTAGAGCCAGAGGCCGAGGAAGGGACACTCTACGAAAAGGTAGAGCAGCTTAACTAGCAACAAAAGCTTAGTAAAACCAGTTTAGGGAAGCTAATAGTTCTAGAAGAACTAATTACAGAGGTTATCTAGCTAGTCTATAGTTCTAAGGATGTTAGCTACGCTAGCACAAAGAAGACGATAGAAGCTATAAGGACAGTCTACTAGTTTCTGCGGATCTTCGAGCGGATTCACCGGTTTATCGCTAATTGTTACGTGTATCGAGCCGTAAAGCCGCGCTACAGCCTTCCGGCTGGTCTACTAAAGCCACTTCCGATCTCTGAGAAACTGTAGCAGCATATTACGATAGATTTCGTAACCGGCCTGCCAGATTCCGATAGATACAATGCCACCCTTAACGTAGTAGATCGGTTAAGCAAAGAACGCTACTTTATCCCCTATTAAGCGAAAGATAAAGGCACTACTGCAGAAGAAACAGCAAGGATACTAATTCAGCATATGTAGAAGCACTATAGCCTACCGGACACTATTACTATAGATAGATGTCCTTAATTTACTGCTAATATATAAAAAGCTATAAACTAAGTTCTTGGAATTTACAGAAAGCTTAGCACAGCTGCTTACCCTTAGACCGACAGTTAGTCTAAAGTAGCTAACTGTAAGATAATGAAATATCTACGAATCTTCTGCAGCTATTATTAAGGAGAGTAGGTTAAGGTGTTGCCGATAGCTGAATTCTGCGCCAATTCAGTACATTCTGAAGCTACCTTACTAGCGCCCTTTAAGATAACTTATAGCTATCTTCTAAGAATAAGCTTTTAACTGCCGAACGAGCCCAGCTCTTCGGAATCTTCTACTGCTACTTCGTTAAAGAGAGTCGCCGCCGCTGCGGTAGAAGCGCTTAAATCTTAGATAGAAGAAGCGATCAAAGTAGCGAAAAAGGCGATAGAATCGGCTTAGAAGAAGATAATAACTCGAGCTAACAGAAAGTAGTTACTAATAGAATTTAAAGAAGGCTAAAAGGTATAGCTTAATACGCAGAGCCTAAGGCTAAAAGGCAACGCCAAGCTTAAACCCTGCTACCTAGGTCTGTTCAAAATAGTAGAAAAGAGGTCGCCTAACACTTATCGGCTCGAGCTACCGAAGTCGTTCTGAATCTACGATGTCTTCTATTCGGATCTGCTAAGTCTAGACCCTAAAGACGGTCTTCCGGAACAGGGGTTCGTTGAACCCCTACTAATCGAGATAGATAGTAAAGAAGAAGAGTAAGAGGTAGAAGATATAATAGATATAAGAAAGATAAGAGGGTCTATCGAAGTAAGGATCTTATAGAAGGGATAGCCGGAAGACTATAAATAGTATCCGGTCGAGAATCTCCGAAATTTGGCGGAGCTATTAAGAGAGTTTTACGTCCAGAACCCGAAGAAGCCGAGGCCTAAGTAGCTCTAAAGTTAATAGCTCCAGAAGAGATAGAAGAAGAAGAAAGGCTGCGTCCGCTCTATCGGTATAGAAACTAATAGAAACGATCGCAGCGATCGCTTAGCTAGAGTCCTTAGCTCCACTACTACTACTGCCGGCTTGGCCGGTCGGATAATAACAGTAAAGTCGAGGACGGCGCCACCGCTTCGACGCGACGGTCGCCGACACTGCCCCGAACAAGAAAGGCTCGCAGCTAATCGATTTCGTAGACGGCGCCGGCGACAGCGGCTTTGCGGTAGCGCTTAAGGCCTTAGTAAAGAAGAAAAAGAAGAAGAGATAGCGCACTGCAGATAGATCTATATAGACCCTCTGCAGCAGCGTACAGGCTAGCTACGCCGCAGCTTAGATAGCCGTCAGCTTAGATTAGATAGCTCCGATCAGATAGACACTAAGTAAAGGACATTAGATAGCGAAGATATAAGAAGAAAGAAGAAGACGAAAGAGCGAGGTTTTCGAGGTAGAAGAAACGATAAGGTAACGTCGATTTTAAGAAGGATTTCAGCAGAAGAAGTCACGAATCGGACAGAGGAAGAAGGCGAAGAAGCAGAAAAAGAAGAAAAGAAGGACGAATTAAAAAAAAAAAGAAAGAGGCAGATAAGATAAGTAAGCGGTCGAGGGCGACTGCTAATAAGGGAGGGGAGTGGTGTTACGGCGGCAGAAAGGAGTAGGACTAAGTAATAGGGTAGACCCTTGGAATTTCGGCTTAGCCCTTCTAGACTAAGCCGGGCCTTGGCATACCCCCCCTAAAGCCCTTACCCTCTACTATATAGATTCCTTTCCCTCCTTAGTTCGAGATATAGTTATCAAAACAGCTGTATTAAATTATATCTACGCGCTCAGATTATATAGAAGGGAATTATTAAAGGGCAATTATTAGTTTAAACCTAATACTAGTACTTAGTATTAGGTATACTATACGCTGCTACAAACCCAACACTATAATAGTTTTTTTAAGAGTTTAAGATATAATAATCTAAGGTTATATAGATATTATACAATATAGCTCTTTTAATAACTATATCTTAAACTAAGGAATAAAAGAAACCTATATAGTAGTAGTAGTAGTAGCCTTTCGTAGTAGTAGTATGCCAAGGCCCGGCTCAGTCTGTTCTAGAACCTAAATCTTAGAAGGAGCTAAGCCGAACTCTAGGATAACAGATAGGATAGACCCTAGATTTTAGCTTAGTCCCTTCTAGGATTTAGGTTCTAGGATTTACTAAAATAGGCTTAGTACACTACTACTACGAAAAGCTACTACACTACTACTATATAGAGTCTTCCCTTCTTAGCTCGAGATATAGTTATTAAACTGCTATAATAAATTGTATATACGTATACAGATTAAGAATTAACTTCGACTTCCTACTATCTAGAAACAGATAGCTAGACATAGATTGCTAATACCCTGTTTAAACAAATGCTACGCTACTCTATTAACTACTACTATAAGGATAATATAATATAGTATACTTAAGCTAGAAAAGGGATTAATTAAGTAACTTGGAAGTAACTTAATTATTGTATACTAGATTATAAATCTTTAGGTCTTAGGTTAGGTTGTAACTAGACGAGGTAGGTAGCAAGGCCACCTGTCTGTATTACTACTGCCTGTCCTACCGGCTCACGACCTCGTAAGCTGCGCTTACTTCTAGGCTACACACACTATCGCACAACTCCCCTATACAGCGTACGCAATCAACTCTCCCCTAGTAAGTCTGCATATAGCTAGCTAGACCTTTACTAGGTCTGCCTTATTCTGTACAGAGTAGTAGACAAACGGACATATGCTGACACTGCTTCCACTCTCTTGTTAAAAGATACGCCCTCTAGGAATTGAACCTAGGCCTTTTATCGTACATTTTTAGTAGTTACTTCTAAGTTAAGTAATGTAATGTAGTATACTTAAGCTATAAAGGGATTGATTAAGTAACTTAGAAGTTAATCTAAGCACGTAGAAGTAATTCAATACAGCTGTTTTAATAACTATATCTCGAACTAAAGAGGGAAAGGAATCTACGTACATGCAGATGTAAGGTCTCGTATGGGTAGTGTGCCAAGACCCGGCTTAGTCCAGAAGGGCCGAGCCGAAATTCCAAGGATCTACCCTATTACTTAATCCTACCACTTTCCGCTACTACAACAGAAGTAACTTGATTATTATATACTAGATTATAAACCTTTGGATCTTAGGTTAGGTTGTAACTAGACTAGATAGGTAGCAAGGCTACCTGTCTGTATTAAAGGATTGGCTAAATATATTCCAATAGTAGAATTCTTAGTCTGCAACTAGAAAATAGAAACAATAGGACACTCTCCTTTTTGCACTACTAGAGGCTACTACCCTCGAATAGGAATAGAACCTTAAGATCCTCTCCTACGACCCGACAACCTAGACAAAGTTAATACAGACGATTAGGCAACTTACCTTTCTTAAATTTACTAGCAAGATTAAAGCCTTCTACTAACAAGACTCTCTAGACTCTTAGGAACATTGTCTAGAAAAACAATACAGCTAAGAAGAACTAGATACCGTATAGTATTAGAATATTAACTGTAATATTAGACCTAGTCCTAGGAATAAGGAGGCTTACCTCTAGTATCTTAAACTTCTATAGCTTGTTAGAAACTCTGCTATATTAAGGAGAGCTACTATTACAGTTAACAGAGGAAAGAGAAAGACTAACACTAGCAAGACCCTACCTAATACTACTATAATCAATAGACTATATCTTGACACTAGCAAACTCTAAGGACAAGGAGGGCAACTGGCAAAATCCTGCAAAGGTAGAGAAATATAAGAATCTGTAACAGCCTTCTAATATGTCTCTTCTTCTTGTTTATTACTTGTCTTGTGCATTAATCCTAGAACTACCCTTTTCAGTCTTTAGTTTCAGTAAAGTCCTTTAAGCCTTAGTCTAACTACTCCTTCTTCCGTTCAATTTAGGACACACTACAGCCGCTCCCTTAATAGTAACGACTTCAACAAATAGAAACTGTTAAGCAACCTTATTTCAAAATTACTTATGTTCGAAAAAGGGAATCGGCAGTAAGAACTGCTAAGAATGTGTTCACGAGGCTCTAGTTGTTGGAAGTAAGTGTCGTCTTATGTCCGTATCTACCGCCGCAACTCTAACCTTATTCGGCAGTATTCGACAGCATATTCCGCATAGCAACCAAGACATCTCCACCACTCAAGTTTCACAGCAAGCGACCCTTTGCCGCATTGCTGCTTCCTCGACATGATCCCACTCCACCACTTTCACACCACCCACTCTCTCATACCGCCTTCACTTCCGTCCCGTCATCCATGAAGATCTGGCGGTGAAAGACGTCGCACCGCTTTACCACAGCTGCTCTCCGCAACCGGCTGCCGCTACGCTATTGCAGCACTACCCCTGCTCTCGCGCCATCATGCGTATTCCTCAGAACAAGCTACAGAAGATCAAGGCTGCTATTCATTGTGCCCAGTTGCTGCTTATATTCCTAGCAACATGTCTGACTCTCTCTGTTATGACCAAGAGGGGAGGCTATAGTGGGCAGACCGCATACTACTTTGCTCTGGTATGCAATGCCAAGTCTTATTGGCATGACCTGGCGCTAAATATCGGCTTCGCAGTGCTTCATTACCATACCGGCCATCATATACCAAGT
The DNA here is from genome assembly GCA_016165855.1 of Pseudocercospora ulei. Taxonomy (NCBI): domain Eukaryota; kingdom Fungi; phylum Ascomycota; class Dothideomycetes; order Mycosphaerellales; family Mycosphaerellaceae; genus Pseudocercospora; species Pseudocercospora ulei. The sequence continues at coordinate 413,515 of JACWNB010000037.1, forward strand.
ACTGGTACCCATGTGGTCGCGCGCTTGGCGATTCAACAATCTCTACGCATACGCCGTCATCGACATCCTCTTCACCCATCTCTGGTTCGCAGCATCGATAGCCGTGGCTGTATGGAACGCCAAGGGCATTGCAAAGGGTAAGACCAACAAGAGCGATACGAAAGAGCCAAGCAAAGATAATGCCAGATTCTTGCTCGACCGCGCGGACGACATAATCCAGGACGGCACATGCAAGTCATTTGCATATGGCAGCGCGGTGAAGTGCTCAGTGAGTAAGGCAACTGTTGGCTTTGGGATCATCATATTCCTGCTCTTCGCTGCAACCACCTACCTCTCCATCCAATCCCTTCGGCAGCATCGACAGACTGGAGCTATTCCAAATACAAGCTTCAGGAGTAAGAACCTGAATACGCCGGAGAATGAAGAGGAAGGCAAAGTATGGTCGACCAGTACAGACGATCTGAACAACTCCCATGATCGGCTTCCACATGGTGGTCACGGCGGAAGTTCCACATCCGATCGGGATGGTTTACTTGGTGCTGGCCCAAGCCACTCGGGCTCCGGCGGTGTGGTGCGCCCGGAGGGACCGGAGTCGTATGAAGAACTGGCGCACCAGACAACCGCCGGCGGTATGGCACATCCAGGTCGTAGGGTACCTTCTCAACCCATCACTGTACTCAAGGCATATGCAGCCGACTTTGCGCCATCTGCGCTCAGTCCGCCGGCATATGTTACGAGTCCCAATGGCAGCTACAGCGCGTTGCGGTAGTGCTGTAGCTGAGCACCCGTACGGCCTCATGAAATGAAGAGAACCAAGAATGCATCTGAGGGCCGTTCTACTGTGGTAGGCTAGAATGTTCGTTTGAAGTACCGATCCTCTCAAGCATGGGACTGACGAACACCAGACCCTTTCTTTTCAGGCACAGATTATTGCGGTACCTGAATCCAGCCAGGTAGGTAGCACTGATCGAATGGCGACGGCATAAGCGCCTTCCAGGAATGAAACAACCTTCCCCTCCTGATTAGCGCGAATGTCAGCATCTCGATATTTTGCTTTCGAAGCCATGAACACCGACAGGTACCCTCATAATCTTTTATCCTCACGAGCCCTAGCTTTGACTTCATCTTTGCAACAAGCCCAACTACTCCGACTGCCGCTAGAGCTCCGCATAGCAATATATGAGCATGCGACAGGTTACCATATGGGACACCACCTAGTGAAGTTGAACAAAGGGCGCTCGACAAACTCGTCTCGACCTGATGCCTACCGTCACGCGAGCCTACATTGCGAGGTTCCCAGTCTGGACAACCGGAATTTAAGGTTCAGTGCTTGAATTGGATCAATGATGTGAGCGAGGCTTTCCGTAGAAGCATTGACTGGTACTGGCTCGAAGGACTATATTGACGATTGAGAATAAATCTTTCCACGCCTGGGACCCGTACAGGGAAGACACCTTGGGAGGATGACCGCGCGAGAGAATCAGATCCGCAGAGACACGAGGAAAATTCGAGACTGATGGGTTTTTGCTACGACTCCACTGTGCTGCGCATGTGAAGGGAAGGGCTCGTATTGCTGCCACGATGGCTGCAAAAAGCTGTTGAAAATGCTGCTTGGACACGATGGAAGGCTTGGAAAAGAACAGGTTGTTGCTACGTACTTGAATCGGATTGCGTTGACAGGGTACGCAGCTCGGCCGGCGATAAGCGTCTTAGGGGTTCGGTTCTCGGCAACGCGGCTCCTTCTTTTAGCCGGATCTTATTGTTATATTCCGGTCGGTAGAGCGGCAGGAGGTTGGAGTTAGCCTTCGAGAACACGTTAGTATAGCTATAGAGTTCTTTCGGTAGCACCTCCAGCGGATCTACTTCTTCTTCTGCCATTATCTTCTAGTAGTCTTCGATGTCCTTTATTAAGATAGCGTAAATCTTATTGTCTAGCGACCTCGAGAGGGTCGTTAAAGCTTCCGAGCTTATTATTCCGATTGTGTCTAGAGGGTCGGGCCGATCTATCGGAACCTCTTCGATAGTCGTAGTGTCCGATTTCGCGGCGACGACGGTAACCGATTCGGCGGCGACTCCGCTCTGCTAGTCCTTGAACCCTAGCGTGCCTTTACCTACGTTAATAACAGCTTTCTGGTTCTTTATCTATTTCTGCCCTATAATAATGTCGAACCGTCCGATGTCTATAGTTCGGAACGTAGCTTCCGTAGTGCGACCAGCCAGGGTAGTCCTTAGCGGCATATAATACGTAACACTCTCTGTGTCTTGTCCGTTGTATGCCAAAATTTGCGTCGGCGACGCTAGCTCTACCGGATAACTGTATCCTTTTATCAGTTTCTGAACCAATCGATAGTGGATCGCGGCTCCGATAAGGGCTCCTGTGTCGATAAAAGCCCTTAACTAAAGTAGTCTGCTTAAGCTATTAAGGGGGTAGACAGTAATTAGAAGCATAATAGCTGTTTCCGTGTTTACTTCTACTGCCGCTAAGAGAGGATCGCTGTAGCTGTTAATACTTCCTTCTTCCAGCGACGTAGTTCGTGCCGGTGCCCTATTGTCTATGCTAGATAGGGGCCCTTTCCGTCTAGCTGGTCTTTTCCTAAGATTCGTAGAGGCACTCTACTATCTACACTGTCGGTGTCTTTTAGAGCCGGCTCGATAGCTTGGATAGTCTTTCTCGGCTGCTGCTGCTTCGTAGCTCGATACTCCTGCTTCTACTAATCCGTAGCTTGGCATCTCGTAGCGATGTAGCTAGGCTTTCTATACGCGTAGCAGGTAGGGACGAACGACGAGCGCGGCGAATAAGATAGCTGCTAAGGTGCTCTCCGGAAAGGTGCAGGGGGTCGCGTTGTCTGCATTATCGACGGCTTCTAGTTTGGTTTGCGCGATTTCGCGTAAGCGCTTAGGTTTCTGGCGGTAACTCTCGCTCGGTGCAAGAAGCTCCTAAGGTCTTCGTCTTCTATAGAAGCTATAGCTGCAGCCAGTTTAGGGTTTAGCTTCTGCCTTAGTAGGTAGAGCTGCTTATCTTCCGACGCTCTGGCTCTAATAACATATTTTCTGAACAGTCCGTAGAACTCCTTAAACTTCTGCCGGTTCTGGATGATCTTATCTAGTTGCTTACGGGCTGTCTTCTTTCAGAATGGATCTCCGAAGCGTTAATTTAGCGCTTTGATCGCTTCTTCAGCGGTTACCTCTTCTAGGTCCGCTACTAACGAAAATGCTTTACCTTCTAGTCGCGATTCTAGGTATGCCAACCTGTCTTCTTTACTGTTTCCGGCGTAATCGCGGTCTATCTTGTTCTTTATCTTTTTCTTAAATGCCTCCTAGTCTTTAGGGTCTCCGCCTCTAAACGCCGGTAGGTCCGGTAGTAACGTTATTAAGGTGCTACCTTAACTGTAGGCCGCTAGTAAGGCGGTCTCTACTTGTTCTTCTCGATGCGGTAGCGGCGCCGACGACATCGCTGCTTCTATCTTAGCTAACTGAGTCTTTATCGCCTTCAGTTGTACTAGTCGGTTTGCCGCTTGGTTTTCCAGCATATCTATAATAGTCTCTGCCGATTCCTTCTCGGCCCTTACTGCTTCGTTTTCCTCTCTTAACTGCCTCTTCTTATCTAGGGTTCTGTAAAACAGCGTCTTAATAAGGTCTATGCCGTCGTAGACCTTCCCTACTCCGTTCTCGTTTACGTACTCTTTAAGTTCCTCGAGTGTGCAGTCGTAAATCTTCTTATATCCGGTTATTTGTTCCCTAATCTCTGCAGTCTCTTCTGCTGTAAAACCTCTAATAATGAACTTATTATTAACGGCGCTAGAGCGCCTACTCGCTCTATCGGTCTTTTCTCTTCTGCTTCTGCTTCGGCCTATAACGCTGCTCTCTACTGTTAAGAAGCTCTCTATAGCTGTCTTACAGTGCTGGTGTTTGGTTTGGTGTCTTGGTGCGCGTGCGTTATTCGGGTGTCCAGATAGTCTAACGGTCCCTTTCGCGCAGCGCGGAGTTAGTGTAGTAAGTAAGTTCGAGATATAATAATCCGGGCACGCAGATATAATTCAATACGGCCTTTTTAATAACTATATCTCGAACTAAGGAGGGAAAGGAATCTATATAGTAGTGGGTAAGAGCTTTAGGGGTGGCTTGCCAAGGCCCGGCTTGGTCCAGAAGGGCCGAGCCGAAATTCCAGGGGTCCACCCTATTACTTAGTCCCATCCCTTTCTGCCGCCGCAACAGTTATCGTCGTAGGGGTCGGATCGCAATCGGACGCCCTAAGCTGTCGGAGCTCCTGTTCCCGTTAGGAAATTATCGCAGCCTAGTAGCTTACTTGCTGTTCGAGCTGCCTATTGTGTGCTAGTAGCTCCTCGTATGCGCAGTGCATCTAATCCTGCACGGTCGCAGGTTCTATAAGGATGTCGCTGTCTATCTTCGTTATATTACTGCAGTTACTAACAGTAAGATTAGTTCCTAATGTAAGGGCTTAAGAATCTTAGTTTAGAAACTTAAGGCTGGGTATCTATATAAAGGAACTAATAGGTAGTTCCTTCGTCGTCTGCTGCTATACAATTTGTACCTACGAAGTTAAGCTAGCAATTTCCCTCTGTATAGGGGTATAAGGTTTACACTCTGTACAGAGGGTCGGGAGTTTCCCTCTGTGCAGTAGTATAGAGTTTTCCCTCCGTTTAGAGGAGCAGCTATTCCCCTCTGTGCAGGGTTGTAGGGTTCTCCCTCTGTATAGAGGGCTATAAGTTTCCCTCCATATAGGGACTGTAGAGTTTTCCCTATATATAGAGGGGCGGCCATTTCCCTCTGTGTAGGGCCGTAGGATTCTAACTCCGTACAGAGGGTAGGGTCGTGCTAGCGCTGCTAAGTCGTAATCCTGAGAGCGACGTCCAGTTTAGGTACAGGACCTAGCAGGGCGGCGTCCCCTAACACTAGTAACTTTCTTACCAAACTCTGTTTCTTTATTCTGCAAACAAATTTATTTCCTAGACCCGCTTTTTCCAAAGGTTCCTGTTACGGCAGCAGAAAGGGGTGGGACTGGATAATGGGGTAGACCCTTGGAATTTCAGCTCGGCCCTTCCGGACCGAGCCGGGCCTTGGCATGCCGCCGCCCCTGAAGCTCTCATCCACCACTACATAGACTCCTTTCCCTCCTTAGTTCGAGATATAGTTATCAAAAAGGCCGTATTGAATCATATCTACGTGCCTGGATTATTATATCTCGAACTCACTTACTACACCAAACCCCGCGCTGCGCGAAAGGGCCCGTCGAACCATCCGGACTGATACGGATGTGGATGTGGACAGCTGGCAGGGCAGGCTTGGCGCACACTCAAATACCTCCACCTCCGCTTGTACGTAGATTCTTCCCTCTCCAGCCTTGGATATAGTTATCAAAGACGGGTATTGACCTAGAGTCTACTGCAGTCAGATCATTATATCCAAGGCTCAACCCAACACCCAACCTGCACTACGCGAAAGAGCCCGTTGAATTACATCCGGGTACTCGATTAACGTACGTGCAACCAATCCAGAGTGTGTATTGTATACGTACAAAGGAGGCCGTCGAATTACATCCGGTTACTTAATTGTGCATGTACATACTACTCTACCCCCCCCTCCCCCTCCCCCAATCAAGAAGAAGAGTTTTAAAGAGAGAGGTCCATTACAGAGGACATCGAGAAGAAGAGTTTTAGGGAAGAGAGTGCCCCTACGAGCAGATCGTACGAGTTTTGAAGTTTTAAGATAGGACGAGAAGGATATAGGAGCGACAAGGACGAGAGCGAGAGAGCGACGAGAGCGACGAGACGAGAGCGAAGACGACGATGTAGGAGCAGCGAGGACGCGAACGAGGAAAAAGACGCACCTAGCAGGACCTAGGGCGACGACATTCGTTTTTTTCGGGTCTTTGACAGACTATTCTATTCGGACAAGGCCAATCGGGACATTCAGCAATCGAGGACAAGATATACGAGACAAGCAGCCGCAGACAATACGTTCAGTTCAACAATCGAGAGTTATAGCAAAGTACGAGCGCAATCGAGGTACGAGCGACAAGAGCAGTACGAGCATACAGGCACAGCTACTGCAGACAACAGAGGGCATAGCTTTAGGCAACACAGGGCATCTGCAGACGACACGCAGCTGCTGCAGACAGGCACAGCTGCTGCAGACAACAGAGGTATAGCTGCAGACAGGCACAGCAGCTGCAGACAGGCACAGCTGCTGCAGACAGGCACAAGGCAGCTGCAGACAACAGGCAGCTATAGACAACACACTATTCAGGTTTAGAGGCAGCACAGTTCAGAGACAGCACAGTTCAGAGGCATAGCTGCAGACAGGCACAGCAGCTGTAGGCAATACAGGGCAGCTACAGACAACATACAGCTGCTGCAGACAACACACAGGTGCAGACAACACACACTGTTTAGGTTCAGAAGAGCACAAGGCAGAGCACAAGGCAGAGCACCAGCTGCAGAGCACCAGCTGCAGAGCACCTAGGCAGAGCCCTAGGCAGGCAGCTGCAGACAACAGAGGCACAGCTGCAGGCAGGCACAGCTGCTATAGACAACACAGGCAGCAGAGCACAGGCTTAAGAAGCGACCGTCGAGAAGCGACATGTGTTTGCAAGACAACCTCGACGACCTCCGCGACCTCCGCGGCCCCGAAGAGCACAAGGCAGAGCACAAGGCAGAGCACCAGCTGCAGAGCACCAGCTGCAGGCAGGCACAGCTGCTATAGACAACACAGGCAGCAGAGCACAGGCTTGAGAAGCGACCGTCGAGAAGCGACATGTGTTTGCAAGACAACCTCGACGACCTCCGCGACCTCCGCGGCCCCGACAACCTCTGCAGCTGCGACCTCTGCAGGCCTCCGCGACCTCCGCGACCTCCGAGACCTCTGCGACCGTCGAGAAGCGACCGTCTAAGAAGCGACAAGCGACGGCTCGAGAAGCGACGGCTTGAGAAGCGACGGTTTAAGAAGCGACCGTCTGAGAAGCGAGCGACCGTCGAGAAGCGACAGTTCAGAAGCGACACGTGTTTGCAAGACGACCTCTGCGAGCTCCGCGACCTCCGCGACCTCTGAGACCTCCGCGACCTCTGCAGCAATCAAGGCACCAAAGCGATGGCAAAAGGCACAGAAATTGAAGCTCAAAAGCGACCTCAAAAGCGACTGAATTTGCGACCTGGATTAGTGCGACCTGATTGGCCAAAAGCAATACCAAAGTGCACTGAAATTGAAGCTGAATTTGCGACCCCTACGACCTGGTTTGGCACGACGCGACCTGGTTTAGCTGATTGCGATTGATTGGCTGATTGCGATTGATTGGCTGATTGCGATTGAGGGCAATCGCTGGTTGGGGAGGGCGGTAGTGATACGGATGTGGATGTGGACAGCTGGCAGGGCAGGCTTGGCGCACACTCAAATACCTCCACCTCCGCTTGTACGTAGATTCTTCCCTCTCCAGCCTTGGATATAGTTATCAAAGACGGGTATTGACCTAGAGTCTACTGCAGTCAGATCACGGACGCTCGAATAACGCACGCGCACACACACCAAAACAACAACCCCTAAGGCACTGTAAGAAGATAGAAGGCTTCTCGACGGTAGAGAGCGGCGTAACAGGCTGCTACAGAAAGAGAAAGACTAACAGAGCGAGTAGGCGCTCCAGTGTTATTAATAATAAGATCATTATTGGCGGTTTTACAGCAGAAGAGACTGCAGAGGTTAAGGAACGAATAGCCGAATATAAGAAGATCTACGACTGTACGCTCGAGGAACTGGAAGACTATATAAACGAGAATAGAATAGGGAAGGTCTACAACGGCATAGACCTTATTGAGATGCTGTTTTACAGAACGCTGGAAGAGAACAGACAACTAAGAGAAGAAACTAAAGCGGTAAGGGCCGAAAAGGAATCGGCAGAGACTATTATCGACGTGTTAGAAAACCAGGCGGCGAATTGACTAGCGCAACTAAAGGCGCTGAAGGATCAGCTAGCTGATATGGAAACAGCGAGACTATCGCCGCTACCGCGGCGAGAAACCTACGCAGAGACCGCCTTACTGGCGGCCTACAGTCAAGGCGGCACGTTGATAACGTCACTACCGGATCTACCAGCGTTTAGAGGCGGAGATCCTAAGGATTGGGAAGCGTTTAAGAAAAAGATAAAGAACAAGATAGATCGAGACTATGCTAGAAACAGCGCCGGAGATAGATTGGCGTACCTAGAATCGCGATTAGAAGGTAAAGCTTTTTCGCTAGTAGCAGACCTAGAAGAGGTAACCGCTAAGGAAGCGATCAAAGCGCTAGATTAACGCTTCGGAGACCCATTCTGGAAGAAGACGGCCTATAAGCAGTTAGACAAGATCAACCAGAACCGGCAGATGTTCGAGGAGTTCTACGGTTTGTTCAGAAAATATGCGATCAGGGCCCGAGTAGCGGAAGATAAGCAGCTCTACCTACTAAGGCAGAAGCTGAACCCTGAACTGGCCGCCGCTATAGCGTCTGTAGAAGACGAAGACCTTAAGAGCTTCGTGCACCGAGCGAGAGTCACTGCGAGAAACTTAAGCGCTTACGCGAAATTACGCGAATCGAACCAGAAGCCGTTAATAACGCAGACTATACGACCCCCTGCGCCTTTCTGGAGAGCACTACAGCAGCCACCTTATCAGTCACAGCGTTCGTCGTTCGTCCCCACCTGCTACGCATGCAGAAAGCCCGGCTATATCGCTACGAGATGCCAAGCAACGGCCTAACAGAAGCAGGAGTATCGTGTTATAAAGCAGCAGCAGCCGCAGCCACCGAGAAAGACTATACAAGCTATAGAGCCGGCTCCGAACAAGACTAACAGCGTAGACGGTGGAGTGCTACTGCGAATCCTAGGAAAAGACCAGCTAGAAGGATAGGCCCCCTATCCAGCGTAGAAGACAGGGCACTGCACCGGAGCGAATCGATACGAGAAGAAAGCATTAACAGCTGCAGCGATCCGCTCTCGGCAGCCGTAGAAGTGAATACGGAAACGGCGATCATCTTTCCTATTACGATCCACCCTGTTAAGGAGTCGCGTAGACCCCTCCAGCTGAAAGCATTTATCGATACTGGAGCGCTTATCGGAGCGGCTATCCACTATTAATTAGTTTAAAAGCTGATAAAGGGATACGGCTATCCTGTAGAGATGGCGTCGCCGACGCGGATTTCGGCATATAACGGACAAGACACGGAAAACGTTACGCACTACGTGCCATTAAGGACTACACTAGCTAGTCGAACTACAGAAGCGACGTTCCGGATTATGGATCTAGGACGATTTGACATCATTATAGGGCAGAAATAGATAAAGAACCAGAAGACTATTATTAACGTAGATAAAGGCACGATAGGATTCAAAATCCTGGGTAACGGAGCAAGGACTATCGGAACGGCCGCCGCCGCCGAGCCGAAAGCCGCGGAGCCCGCGAAAGAGGCCCCGTCCGACCGTTCCGAACCCCTGGCTACCGTCAGAATAGTGAGCTTAGAAGCCCTAACGACCCTCGCGAAATCGACGGACAGTAAGATCTACGCTATCTCGATAAAAGACATAAAAGATCACCGCAAGATAATAGCGGAAGAAGAAGCGGACCCGTTAGAGGTGCTGCCGGCGGAGCTCTATAATTACGCTAACGTCTTCTTAAAAGCCGATTCCAACCTCCTGCCGCTCTATCGACCGGAATACGACAACAAGATCCGACTAAAGGAAGGGGCTACGTTGCCAAGAACCGAGCCCCTAAGAAGATTGTCACCGGCCGAATTGGACTAAGTAGAGGTGTTTGTTCGAGAAAATCTGGCAAAGAAGTTTATTACGCCGAGCTCCGCCGAATATACGTTACCGATTCTTTTCGTGCAGAAGCCCGGAGGTGGTCTCCGACTGTATGTAGACTACCGAGGCCTCAATAAGGTCACTAAGAGAGATGTGTATCCGCTACCTCTAATCGATAAAACCATACAACGAGTAGCTAAGGCTAAGTAGTTCAGCAAGCTAGATATTCGCCAAGCATTCTATCGATTAAGGAACGAAGAAGGACAAACGGAAGACCTTACGACATTCGCTACGCGCATAGGCAATTTCAAGTAGTTAGTAATGCCCTTCGGGCTTACCAACGCGCCGGCAGTGTAGCAACGCTTTATAAACCACACTTTTATAGACATGCTAGAGCGGTTCGTGTCTATCTATTTAGACGACATTCTTATCTACACGGACGGAACGAGAGATCAGTATACGAACTACGTCGAGAGGGTGCTGAAGAGACTCTGCGAAGTAGGATTAAACGCGGACACAAAGAAGAGCAAGTTCTATTAGACTGAGGTTAAATACCTCGGTCTTATCGTCGGAAGAGAAGGGATCCGGATGGACCCCTTAAAGGCCGCCGCTGTCGCGGAATAGAAGCAGCCGAAATCCGGAAACACTACCTAAATCAGAGCGTTTCTCGGATTCTGCAGCTACTATCGACGGTTTATTAAGGACTTTAGCAAGATAGCAAGACCCCTAAATAAGGCATTGAAAAAGGAGGCCGCTGGCCTATAGAACAAGAAGTGCACAGAAGCCTTTAACCGGCTGAAAGAAGCAGTAGCTTCAGCGCCGGTTCTGGCGCACTTCCGACCGGAAAAAGCGATCTACGTAGAAACGGACGCTTCTGACACAGTAACCGCAGGGGTCCTTTCTTAATATAGCGACGACGAAACCCTCTATCCAGTAGCTTTCTTTAGCAAGTCTATAAACGAAGCTAAGCGGAACTACGCTATCTACGATAAGGAGCTACTAGCCATTATTCAGGCTTTCGAGGAGTGGAAACCGGAACTTATAGCTAGAAAGAGCCCGATCCAGGTCCTTACGGACCACTAGTCGCTAACTTACTTTATAAAGACGCAGAAGCTCTTACGCCGTCAAGCGCGGTAGGCGGCCTACTTATCCGGGTTCGACTTCAAGATCACCTATCGACCCGGAGCTCAAAACGGGAAGGCTAACGCGCTAACGAGAAGGGAAGGAAAAACCAGCTGCGCGAAAGAAGATCCGAATATGTTCCAGAAGGTGTTGACCGAGCGGATAGTAGACGCAGAGGTGTTGAAAGAGGTAGGGGTCTGCGCAGTAGAACCGGCCCCTAAGGAAGAGACTCTCTACGAGAAGGTAGAGCAGCTTAATCAGCAGCAGAAGCTAGGCAAAACCGGTTCAGGAAAGCTAATAGTTCCGGAAGAACTAATTACAGAGGTCGTCCAGCTGGTCTATAGCTCTGTAGATGTTGGCTACGCAGGAGCGAAGAAGACGATGCAGGCAGTAAGGACGATCTACTAGTTTCCGCGGATCTACGAACGGATCCACCGATTTATCGCCAATTGCTACGCGTGCCGAGCCGCGAAGCTACGTTACGGTCTTCCGGCGGGCCTACTAAAGCCGCTTCCGATCCCCGAGAAGCCGTAGCAGCACATTACGATGGATTTCGTAACCGGACTGCCGGACACGGACGGCTACGACGCTACGCTTAACGTAGTAGATCGACTAAGCAAGGAACGCTACTTCATCCCCTGCCGAGCAAAGAATAAAGGAACCACTGCAGAAGAAACAGCGAGAATGCTGATTAAGCACGTGTAGAAACACTACGGTCTGCCAGACACTATCACTACGGATAGGGGCCCTCAGTTCACCGCCGACGTATAGAGAGCCATCAATAAAACCCTCGGAATTCGTAGAAAGCTCAGCACAGCCGCTTATCCTTAGACTAACGGTTAGTCCAAGGTAGCTAACCGTAAGATAGAGAAATATCTACGGATCTTCTGCGGCTATTATTAAGAAAAGTGGGTTAAGATGCTGCCAATAGCTGAATTCTGCGCGAACTTAGCACAGTTAGAAGCAACGTCGCTAGCGCCGTTCGAGATAACCTACAGTTATCTTCCGAGGCTAAGCTTCTATCCGCCGAGCGACGCCGGCTCGCCGGAGCTTTCCACTACTACGTCGTTAAAGAGAGTTGCCGCCGCAGCGGCGGAAGCGCTCTGATCTCGGATGGAAGAAGCGATCAAAGCAGCGAAAGAAGCGATGGAATCGGCTTAGAAGAGGATAGTAACTCGAACTAATAGAAAGCAGTCGCCGATAGAATTCGAGGAAGGTCAAAAGGTCTAGCTCGACACGCGAAACCTGAGGCTGAAAGGCAACGCGAAGCTCAACCTACGCTATATAGGTCCGTTCAAGATAGTGGAAAAGAGATCGCCGGTAACTTATCGGCTCCAGCTGCCAAAGGCGTTCCGGATCTACGACGTTTTCTATTTAGATCTGCTAAGCCTAGACCCTAAGAACGGTCTGCCGGAGCAGGGCTTCGCCGAACCCCTGCTGGTCGAGATAGACGGTAATAAAGAAGAGTAGGAGGTAGAAGATGTAATAGACGTAAAGAAGATAAGGGGGTCCATTAAGGCAAGGATCTCGTAGAAGGGGTAGCCGGAAGACTACAAATAGTATCCGATCGAGAACCTGCGGAATTCGGCGGAGCTGCTAAGAGAGTTCTACGAGCAGAACCCGAAAAAGCCGAAACCCGAATGGCTCCGAAGCTGATCGTTCTGGAAGAAGAAGAAAGCTGCGTCCGCTCTACCGGCGCAGAAGCCGATAAAGACGATCGTAACGGTCGCCTCAGGGAGGTCTTCGACTCGGCCACTACCTACTACCGGTTTGGCAGGAAGCTCGCCGACGCTGTAGCGTGCCAGCGCCGCCGACCCTGCAGTAGGTAAGGGCTTTAGTAGAAGAGAAAAAGAAGAAGAAAAACGGCGCTGCGGAAAGATCTATATAGACCTCTACGCCGGCGCACAGACCAGCTGAGCCGCAGCTCAGAAGACCGCAGATCAGATCAGATAGCGTCGATTACATAAACGCTAAGTAAAGGACTTTAGACGCCGACGACGTAAGAAATTGAAGAAGCGATAAAGAGAATGTTGTTTTTGATAGAAGACGGAAGAGGTAACATCGGCATTAGAGGGGATTTTCGAGAAGGAGACGACGAATCAAAAAAAAAAACGTAAAGATTTTCGGATGGATAGGGTGACTAAGCGGTCGAGGGCAACCGCTAGTAAGGGAGGGGGGTAGTGTTACGGCGGCAGAAAGGGGTAGGACTGGATAATAGGGTGGACCCTTGGAATTTCGGCTCGGCCCTTCCGGACCGAGCCGGGCCTTGGCATGCCGCCGCCCCTGAAGCTCTTATCCACCACCACATAGACTCCTTTCCCTCCTCAGTTCGAGATATAGTTATCAAAAAGGCCGTATTGAATCATATCTACGTGCCCGGATCAGTTCCAGAACTAAGCTAGGAGTGTTTGTATCGTAGGATAATTCGCCTTTTACTCTCTTGGAGTCTTCTTGCTTTATCTAGTGGTTGTTGGCCTATAGTCTGTAAATCTTAATAGTTCTGGTTGTGTCCTAGATACTGTTGTTTTCCGTTTTATATCTGTTAACCGTGTTTTCCGTTTTATATCTGTTGACTGTAATAGTAGCCCCCCTTAATATAGCAGAGTTCCTACAATGCCTTAGTAGTTCGAGATACTGGGAGTAAGTCTGCTTATTCCTAGGAGCAGGCCTAATGTTACGGTTAATATTCTATTAGTAAGCAGAATCCAGTTCTCTTTAGCTATACCGGGCTTCTAGGCAGTAGTCTCTAGAGTCTAAGAGGTTTTAACAGTAGAAGGCTTTAATCTTATCCTTGTCGAAGATAATGTTTCTAAGGGGTTCCTAAGTAGTGTCCCATAATACGGATGTAGAGGTAGAGGGCTGGAAGGTGCTAGAAGGTGGCAGGCTTGGCAGCTGCACACTCAAATACCTCTACCTCCGCTTGTACGTAGATTCTTCCCTCTCTAGCCTTGGATATAGTTTTTAAAGAAGCTGTATTGAATTATCTACGTGCTCAGATTATTATATCCAAGGCTCACTTTAACAACACCTGCACTACGCGAAAGAGCCTGTTAAATCACATCCGGGTACTCGAATAACGTACGTGCAACCGACAACCCAGAGTGTGTACTGCAGATATACGAAGGAGGCTGTCGAATTATATCCAGTTACTTAATCGTATATATGCATACTACTCTACCCCCCCCTCCCCCGATCGAGAAGAAGAAGAAGAGTTTTAGGGAAGAGAAGTGCCCCTATCGAGAAGAAGAGAGAGTTTTTAGGGAAGAGAGTGCCCCTACGAGTAGATCGCGAGTTTTGAAGAAGAGCGAGAGCGACGAGAGCGACGAGAGCGACGAGAGCAACGAGAGCGACGAGAGCAACGAGAGCGACGAGAGCAGCGAGAGCAAGGACGACGACGCGTGTTTTTACAATATAAGGATAATAATATAGGGACGACGAGGCGAGGCGAGAGCAGGACGACGAGAGTATACAAGGAAACAGACGCACCTAGCAGGACCTAGGGCGACGACATTCGTTTTTTAGGTCTTTAAACAGACTAATTCGGGCCTTTAACAGACTATTCTATTCGGACAAGGCCTATCAAGACAGTTCAGCAATCGGCAACATAAGTAGCACGACCAGCGAGCCCCAAGCACTAACGAGCACCTAAGGCTTAGCACTAGGCTTAGCACTAGGCTTAGGACTAGACTCAGCACCAGGCTTAGCACTAGGCTTAGCACTAGCGAGCCTAAGCACCAGCGAGCCCAAGCACTAGCGAGCCCAAGCACTAGCGAGCCCAAGCACTAGCGAGCCCAAGTACTAGCGAGAGCCTAAGCACTAGCAAGCCCAAGCACCCAGCTATAACGAGCACACTAGGCAGAGCACTAGGCAGACAGCTGCTGCAGACAACAGGCAGCTGCAGAGCAGAGCACTAGGCAGACAGCTGCTACAGACAACAGGCAGCTGTAGACAACACACACTGTTCAGGTTCAGAAGCAGCACAGTTTAAAGGCATAGCTGCAGACAGGTACAGTAGCTACAGGCAATACACTGTTTAGAAGCACAGTTCAGAGGCAGCACAGTTCAGAGGCAACATTATAGCTGCTGCACCTAGGCAGAGCACCAGGCACGAGCACCTAGGCGGCAGAGCACCAGGCAGAGCACCAGGCACAGCACAAGACAAAGCACTTAGGCAAGAGCACCTAGGCACAAGCACTAGACAATATAGGGCTGCTGCATATAGGCACAACAGCTGCAGACAACATAGGCAAAGCAGAGGCAGCACAGTTCAGGGGCAGAGCACCAGGCAGAGCACTAGGCAGAGCACTAGGCAGAGCACTAGGCAGAGCACCAGGCAGAGCATCAGGCATAGCTGCAGACAGGCACAGCTGCAGACAACACAGCTGCAGACAGCAGAGGCACAGCAGCTACAGACAGGCACAGCTGCTGCAGACAGACACGGCTGCTGCAGACAACAGAGGCACAGCTGCAGGTACAGGTACAAGGCAATTGAAGACAACACAGGTGCAGACAGTGCAGACAACACAAGGCTGCTATAAGCAGGCACAGCTAGCTCTAGGCATAGCTACAGACAAGACAAGCCTGCTGTAGGCAGGTGCAGCTGCTGCAGACAACATAGGGCTACTGCATACAGGCACAATAGGGCAGGCAACACAGGGCAGACAGGGCTGCTGCAGGCAACACACTGTTTAGGAGTATGTTCAGAGGCACAGCTGCTACAGACAACAGGCAGCTGCAGACAACAGGCAGCTATAGACAACAGGCAGCTGCAGACAACATACACAGTTCAGAATTTGGAAGCACATGTTCGGAATTAACCGACCTCTACGACAAACAACATCTGCAGCCTCTGCGACCCCGACGACCTCTGCGACCCCTGCGACCTATTTTGGCACAATGCGACCACAATGTGACCTGGTTTGGCTGATTGCGATTAAGGGCAATCGCTGGTTAGGGAGGGCGGTAGTGATACGGATGTAGAGGTAGAGGGCTGGAAGGTGCTGGAAGGTGACAGGCTTGGCAGCTGCACACTTAAATACCTCTACCTCTGCTTGTACGTAGATTCTTCCCTCTCCAGCCTTGGATATAGTTTTCAAAGAAGCCGTATTAAATTATCTACGTGCTTAGATCATCCTAGTCTTCGTAGCTTTGCTATTGAACTTTGTACTTTGTCTGTCTATTAATTACTTAACAGTCTGTAATTTTGCGTACGTAGTATTCTCCTTCTTCGTCTTCGTCGTTATCTTCTATAGGGAGAATACAGGTTCGTTCTTAGTCTTGCAATTATATTAGGAAGGGATCTCCTTCTTTAGGTCTTAGTCGAACAGGATAGAAGACATCGTAGATTTCCTAGTCTTCCGACAGTTGGAGGCAGTATACGTACGAGCTAATCTTCTCTGTAATAGGGAAGGGGCCTAGTTTTTTCTAATTAAGTTTGCAAGAAGGTCTTCCTATAACAATGTTCTTAGAGTCTAGGTACACCCTGTCTCCTACTTAATAGTCCGGAGCTGGTTGTCGTTTTCGATTAGCTTGTTCTTCGTAGATAGCTTAGGCGTAAGTTATCTCTTCTTGGACTTCCTAATAGATCTAGGAGAGGTGCATTGCCTATTCGTCTGTATCGACTTCGTCTGGGTCGTTAGGTCGCGGTAGTAGGTCTTAAGGTTCTATTCTTGTTTAGGGGTATTAGCCTCTAGTAGTGTAAAAGGGGGAGTGTCCTGTTGTCTCTAACTCCTAGTTGCGAGCTAAGAATTCTGATCCGGGCACGCAGATATAATTTAATACAGCCTTTTTAATAACTATATCTCGAACTAAGGAGGGAAAGGAATCTATATAGTAGTAGGTAAGGGCTTTAGAGGTAGTGTGCTAAGGCCTGGCTCGGTCCGGAAGGGCTGAGCCGAAATTCCAAGGGTCTACCCTATTACTTAGTCCTACCCCTTTCTGCCGCTGCAACACTACCCCCCTCCCTTACTAGCAGTCGCCCTCGACCGCTGACTCGTCTATCTCTTTTTTTTCTCGTCGCTATCTAACGTCTTTACTTTGGTGTCTATCTAATCGGAGCTATCTGATCTGTGCTAGTGGCTATCTGAGCTGCGGCGAGGCTGGCCTGTACGCCGCTGCAGAGGTCTATATAGATCTATCCGCGGCTCGCTATCTTCTTCTTCTTTTTCTTCTTTACTATAGCCTTTAGCGCTACCGCGAGGCTGCTTTGGTTGCATTAGCTTCGTTCTTTGCCGTTATTATTCGTCCGGCCAAGCCGGCGGATAGTAGTAACAGAGAGCAAAGACTGTTACAAAGCGCGCCAACGGTGGCGCCGTCTTCGGCCTTATAGCCATTATCCGACCGGCCTTGCCAGTTGGCGGTAGTAGTAGTAGAGCTAAAGACCCCGGCTAGCGGTTTCTACGATCGTTTCTATCGGCTTCCGCGCCAATAGAGCGGACGCAGGTTTTTCTTCTTCTTTATTAACTTCTGAGCTAATTAGGCTTCGGCTTCCTCAGATTCCGGACGTAAAACTCTCTTAGTAGCTCCGCTGAATTTCGGAGATTCTCGACCCAGATACTATTTATAGTCTTCTAGCTATCCTTTCTACGAGATCCTTGCTTCGACAGACCCTCTTATCTTTCTTATATCTACTACATCCTCTACCTCCTACTCTTCTTCTTTACCGTCTATCTCGATTAGTAGGGGTTCGGCGAACCCCTATTCCAGAAGGCCGTCGTTAGGGTCCAAGCTTAGCAGATCCGAATAAAAGACATCGTAGATCCGGAATAACCTTAGTAGCTGGAGCCGATAAGTTACTGGCGACCTCTTTTCTACTATCTTAAACGGACCTACATAGCAGGGGTTAAGCTTAGCGTTGCCTTTTAGCCTTAGGTTCCGCGTATTAAGCTATACCTTTTGGCCTTCTTCAAATTCTATTAGTAACCGCTTCTATTAGCTCGAGTTACTAATAGAATTTGAAGAAGGCCAAAAGGTATAGCTTAACACACGGAACCTAAGGCTAAAAGGCAACGCCAAGCTTAACCCCTGCTATGTAGGTCCGTTTAAGATAGTAGAAAAGAGGTCGCCAGTAACTTATCGGCTCCAGCTACTAAGGTTATTCCGGATCTACGATGTCTTTTATTCGGATCTGCTAAGCTTGGACCCTAAAACGACGGCCTTCTGGAATAGGGGTTCGCCGCCGAACCCCTACTAATCGAGATAGACGGTAAAGAAGAAGAGTAGGAGGTAGAGGATGTAGTAGATATAAGAAAGATAAGAGGGTCTGTCGAAGCAAGGATCTCGTAGAAAGGATAGCTAGAAGACTATAAATAGTATCTGGTCGAGAATCTCCGAAATTCAGCGGAGCTACTAAGAGAGTTTACGTCCGGAATCTGAGGAAGCCGAAGCCTAATTAGCTCAGAAGTTATAAAGAAGAAGAAAACCTGCGTCCGCTCTATTGGCGCGGAAGCCGATAGAAACGATCGTAGAAACCGCTAGCCGGGGTCTTTAGCTCTACTACTACTACCGCCAACTGGCAAGGCCGTCGGATAATGGCTATAAGGCCGAAGGACGGCGCCACCGTTGGCGCGCTTTGTAACAGTCTTTGCTCTCTGTTACTACTATCCGCCGGCTTGGCCGGACGAATAATAACGGCAAAGAACGAAGCTAATGCAACCAAAGCAGCCTCGCGGTAGCGCTAAAGGCTATAGTAAAGAAGAAAAAAGAAGAAGAAGATAGCGAGCCGCGGATAGATCTATATAGACCTCTGCAGCGGCGTACAGGCCAGCCTCGCCGCAGCTCAGATAGCCACTAGCACAGATCAGATAGCTCCGATTAGATAGACACCAAAGTAAAGACGTTAGATAGCGACGATATAAAAAAAAAGAGATAGACGAGTTAGCGGTCGAGGGCGACTGCTAGTAAGGGAGGGGGGTAGTGTTGCAGCGGCAGAAAAGGGGTAGGACTAAGTAATAGGGTAGACCCTTGGAATTTCGGCTCAGCCCTTCCGGACCGAGCCAGGCCTTAGCACACTACCTCTAAAGCCCTTACCTACTACTATATAGATTCCTTCCCTCCTTAGTTCGAGATATAGTTATTAAAAAGGCTGTATTAAATTATATCTGCGTGCCCGGATCAGAATTCTTAGCTCGCAACTAGGAGTTAGAGACAACAGGACACTCCCCCTTTTACACTACTAGAGGCTAATACCCCTAAACAAGAATAGAACCTTAAGACCTACTACCGCGACCTAACGACCCAGACGAAGTCGATACAGACGAATAGGCAATGCACCTCTCCTAGATCTATTAGGAAGTCCAAGAAGAGATAACTTACGCCTAAGCTATCTACGAAGAACAAGCTAATCGAAAACGACAACCAGCTCCGGACTATTAAGTAGGAGACAGGGTGTACCTAGACTCTAAGAACATTGTTATAGGAAGAACTTCTTGCAAACTTAATTAGAAAAAACTAGGCCCCTTCCCTATTACAGAGAAGATTAGCTCGTACGTTATACTGCCTCCAACTGTCGGAAGACTAGGAAATCTACGATGTCTTCTATCCTGTTCGACTAAGACCTAAAGAAGGAGATCCCTTCCTAATATAATTGCAAGACTAAGAACGAACCTGTATTCTCCCTATAGAAGATAACGACGAAGACGAAGAAGGAGAATACTACGTACGCAAAATTACAGACTGTTAAGTAATTAATAGACAGACAAAGTACAAAGTTCAATAGCAAAGCTACGAAGACTAGGATGATCTAAGCACGTAGATAATTTAATACGGCTTCTTTGAAAACTATATCCAAGGCTGGAGAGGGAAGAATCTACGTACAAGCAGAGGTAGAGGTATTTAAGTGTGCAGCTGCCAAGCCTGTCACCTTCAGCACCTTCCAGCCCTCTACCTCTACATCCGTATCACTACCGCCCTCCCTAACCAGCGATTGCCCTTAATCGCAATCAGCCAAACCAGGTCACATTGTGGTCGCATTGTGCCAAAATAGGTCGCAGGGGGGTCGCAGAGGTCGTCGGGGGTCGCAGAGGCTGCAGATGTTGTTTGTCGTAGAGGTCGGTTAATTCCGAACATGTGCTTCCAAATTCTGAACTGGTGTATGTGTCTGCAGCTGCCTGTTGTCTATAGCTGCCTGTTGTCTGCAGCTGCCTGTTGTCTGTAGCAGCTGTGCCTCTGAACATACTCCTAAACAGTGTGTTGCCTGCAGCAGCCCTGTCTGCCCTGTGTTGCCTGCCCTATTGTGCCTGTATGCAGTAGCCCTATGTTGTCTGCAGCAGCTGCACCGCCTACAGCAGGCTTGTCTTGTCTGTAGCTATGCCTAGAGCTAGCTGTGCCTGCTTATAGCAGCCTTGTGTGTCTGCACTGTCTGCACCTGTGTTGTCTTCAATTGCCTTGTACCTGTACCTGCAGCTGTGCCTCTGTTGTCTGCAGCAGCCGTGTCTGTCTGCAGCAGCTGTGCCTGTCTGTAGCTGCTGTGCCTCTGCTGTCTGCAGCTGTGTTGTCTGCAGCTGTGCCTGTCTGCAGCTATGCCTGATGCTCTGCCTGGTGCTCTGCCTAGTGCTCTGCCTAGTGCTCTGCCTAGTGCTCTGCCTGGTGCTCTGCCCCTGAACTGTGCTGCCTCTGCTTTGCCTATGTTGTCTGCAGCTGTTGTGCCTATATGCAGCAGCCCTATATTGTCTAGTGCTTGTGCCTAGGTGCTCTTGCCTAAGTGCTTTGTCTTGTGCTGTGCCTGGTGCTCTGCCTGGTGCTCTGCCGCCTAGGTGCTCGTGCCTGGTGCTCTGCCTAGGTGCAGCAGCTATAATGTTGCCTCTGAACTGTGCTGCCTCTGAAACTGTGCTTCTAAACAGTGTATTGCCTGTAGCTACTGTACCTGTCTGCAGCTATGCCTTTTAAACTGTGCTGCTTCTGAACCTGAACAGTGTGTGTTGTCTACAGCTGCCTGTTGTCTGTAGCAGCTGTCTGCCTAGTGCTCTGCTCTGCAGCTGCCTGTTGTCTGCAGCAGCTGTCTGCCTAGTGCTCTGCCTAGTGTGCTCGTTATAGCTGGGTGCTTGGGCTTGCTAGTGCTTAGGCTCTCGCTAGTACTTGGGCTCGCTAGTGCTTGGGCTCGCTAGTGCTTGGGCTCGCTAGTGCTTGGGCTCGCTGGTGCTTAGGCTCGCTAGTGCTAAGCCTAGTGCTAAGCATGGTGCTGAGTCTAGTCCTAAGCCTAGTGCTAAGCCTAGTGCTAAGCCTTAGGTGCTCGTTAGTGCTTGGGGCTCGCTGGTCGTGCTACTTATGTTGCCGATTGCTGAACTGTCTTGATAGGCCTTGTCCGAATAGAATAGTCTGTTAAAGGCCCGAATTAGTCTGTTAAAGACCTAAAAAACGAATGTCGTCGCCCTAGGTCCTGCTAGGTGCGTCTGTTTCCTTGTATACTCTCGTCGTCCTGCTCTCGCCTCGCCTCGTCGTCCCTATATTATTATCCTTATATTGTAAAAACACGCGTCGTCGTCCTTGCTCTCGCTGCTCTCGTCGCTCTCGTTGCTCTCGTCGCTCTCGTTGCTCTCGTCGCTCTCGTCGCTCTCGTCGCTCTCGCTCTTCTTCAAAACTCGCGATCTACTCGTAGGGGCACTCTCTTCCCTAAAACTCTCTCTTCTTCTCGATAGGGGCACTTCTCTTCCCTAAAACTCTTCTTCTTCTTCTCGATCGGGGGAGGGGGGGGGGTAGAGTAGTATGCATATATACGATTAAGTAACTGGATATAATTCGACAGCCTCCTTCGTATATCTGCAGTACACACTCTGGGGTTGTCGGTTGCACGTACGTTATTCGAGTACCCGGATGTGATTTAACAGGCTCTTTCGCGTAGTGCAGGTGTTGTTAAAGTGAGCCTTGGATATAATAATCTGAGCACGTAGATAATTCAATACAGCTTCTTTAAAAAACTATATCCAAGGCTAGAGAGGGAAGAATCTACGTACAAGCGGAGGTAGAGGTATTTGAGTGTGCAGCTGCCAAGCCTGCCACCTTCTAGCACCTTCCAGCCCTCTACCTCTACATCCGTATTATGGGACACTACTTAGGAACCCCTTAGAAACATTATCTTCGACAAGGATAAGATTAAAGCCTTTCTACTGTTAAAACCTCTTAGACTCTAGAGACTACTGCCTAGAAGCCCGGTATAGCTAAAGAGAACTGGATTCTGCTTACTAATAGAATATTAACCGTAACATTAGGCCTGCTCCTAGGAATAAGCAGACTTACTCCCAGTATCTCGAACTACTAAGGCATTGTAGGAACTCTGCTATATTAAGGGGGGCTACTATTACAGTCAACAGATATAAAACGGAAAAAACACGGTTAACAGATATTAAAACGGAAAACAACAGTATCTAGGACACAACCAGAAACTATTAAGATTTACAGACTATAGGCCAACAACCACTAGATAAAGCAAGAAGACTCCAAGAGAGTAAAAGGCGAATTATCCTACGATACAAACACTCCTAGCTTAGTTCTGGAACTGATCCGGGCACGTAGATATGATTCAATACGGCCTTTTTGATAACTATATCTCGAACTGAGGAGGGAAAGGAGTCTATGTGGTGGTGGATAAGAGCTTCAGGGGCGGCGGCATGCCAAGGCCCGGCTCGGTCCGGAAGGGCCGAGCCGAAATTCCAAGGGTCCACCCTATTATCCAGTCCTACCCCTTTCTGCCGCCGTAACACTACCCCCCTCCCTTACTAGCGGTTGCCCTCGACCGCTTAGTCACCCTATCCATCCGAAAATCTTTACGTTTTTTTTTTTGATTCGTCGTCTCCTTCTCGAAAATCCCCTCTAATGCCGATGTTACCTCTTCCGTCTTCTATCAAAAACAAACATTCTCTTTATCGCTTCTTCAATTTCTTACGTCGTCGGCGTCTAAAGTCCTTTACTTAGCGTTTATGTAATCGACGCTATCTGATCTGATCTGCGGTCTTCTGAGCTGCGGCTCAGCTGGTCTGTGCGCCGGCGTAGAGGTCTATATAGATCTTTCCGCAGCGCCGTTTTTCTTCTTCTTTTTCTCTTCTACTAAAGCCCTTACCTACTGCAGGGTCGGCGGCGCTGGCACGCTACAGCGTCGGCGAGCTTCCTGCCAAACCGGTAGTAGGTAGTGGCCGAGTCGAAGACCTCCCTGAGGCGACCGTTAGTACGATCGTCTTTATCGGCTTCTGCGCCGGTAGAGCGGACGCAGCTTTCTTCTTCTTCCAGAACGATCAGCTTCGGAGCCATTCGGGTTTCGGCTTTTTCGGGTTCTGCTCGTAGAACTCTCTTAGCAGCTCCGCCGAATTCCGCAGGTTCTCGATCGGATACTATTTGTAGTCTTCCGGCTACCCCTTCTACGAGATCCTTGCCTTAATGGACCCCCTTATCTTCTTTACGTCTATTACATCTTCTACCTCCTACTCTTCTTTATTACCGTCTATCTCGACCAGCAGGGGTTCGGCGAAGCCCTGCTCCGGCAGACCGTTCTTAGGGTCTAGGCTTAGCAGATCTAAATAGAAAACGTCGTAGATCCGGAACGCCTTTGGCAGCTGGAGCCGATAAGTTACCGGCGATCTCTTTTCCACTATCTTGAACGGACCTATATAGCGTAGGTTTGAGCTTCGCGTTGCCTTTCAGCCTCAGGTTTCGCGTGTCGAGCTAGACCTTTTGACCTTCCTCGAATTCTATCGGCGACTGCTTTCTATTAGTTCGAGTTACTATCCTCTTCTAAGCCGATTCCATCGCTTCTTTCGCTGCTTTGATCGCTTCTTCCATCCGAGATCAGAGCGCTTCCGCCGCTGCGGCGGCAACTCTCTTTAACGACGTAGTAGTGGAAAGCTCCGGCGAGCCGGCGTCGCTCGGCGGATAGAAGCTTAGCCTCGGAAGATAACTGTAGGTTATCTCGAACGGCGCTAGCGACGTTGCTTCTAACTGTGCTAAGTTCGCGCAGAATTCAGCTATTGGCAGCATCTTAAACCCACTTTTTCTTAATAATAGCCGCAGAAGATCCGTAGATATTTCTCTATCTTACGGTTAGCTACCTTGGACTAACCGTTAGTCTAAGGATAAGCGGCTGTGCTGAGCTTTCTACGAATTCCGAGGGTTTTATTGATGGCTCTCTATACGTCGGCGGTGAACTGAGGGCCCCTATCCGTAGTGATAGTGTCTGGCAGACCGTAGTGTTTCTACACGTGCTTAATCAGCATTCTCGCTGTTTCTTCTGCAGTGGTTCCTTTATTCTTTGCTCGGCAGGGGATGAAGTAGCGTTCCTTGCTTAGTCGATCTACTACGTTAAGCGTAGCGTCGTAGCCGTCCGTGTCCGGCAGTCCGGTTACGAAATCCATCGTAATGTGCTGCTACGGCTTCTCGGGGATCGGAAGCGGCTTTAGTAGGCCCGCCGGAAGACCGTAACGTAGCTTCGCGGCTCGGCACGCGTAGCAATTGGCGATAAATCGGGTGGATCCGTTCGTAGATCCGCGGAAACTAGTAGATCGTCCTTACTACTGCCTGCATCGTCTTCTTCGCTCCTGCGTAGCCAACATCTACAGAGCTATAGACCAGCTGGACGACCTCTGTAATTAGTTTCTTCCGGAAACTATTAGCTTTCCTGAACCGGTTTTGCCTAGCTTCTGCTGCTGATTAAGCTGCTCTACCTTCTCGTAGAGAGTCTCTTCCTTAGGGGCCGGTTCTACTGCGCAGACCCCTACCTCTTTCAACACCTCTGCGTCTACTATCCGCTCGGTCAACACCTTCTGGAACATATTCGGATCTTCTTTCGCGCAGCTGGTTTTTCCTTCCCTTCTCGTTAGCGCGTTAGCCTTCCCGTTTTGAGCTCCGGGTCGATAGGTGATCTTGAAGTCGAACCCGGATAAGTAGGCCGCCTACCGCGCTTGACGGCGTAAGAGCTTCTGCGTCTTTATAAAGTAAGTTAGCGACTAGTGGTCCGTAAGGACCTGGATCGGGCTCTTTCTAGCTATAAGTTCCGGTTTCCACTCCTCGAAAGCCTGAATAATGGCTAGTAGCTCCTTATCGTAGATAGCGTAGTTCCGCTTAGCTTCGTTTATAGACTTGCTAAAGAAAGCTACTGGATAGAGGGTTTCGTCGTCGCTATATTAAGAAAGGACCCCTGCGGTTACTGTGTCAGAAGCGTCCGTTTCTACGTAGATCGCTTTTTCCGGTCGGAAGTGCGCCAGAACCGGCGCTGAAGCTACTGCTTCTTTCAGCCGGTTAAAGGCTTCTGTGCACTTCTTGTTCTATAGGCCAGCGGCCTCCTTTTTCAATGCCTTATTTAGGGGTCTTGCTATCTTGCTAAAGTCCTTAATAAACCGTCGATAGTAGCTGCAGAATCCGAGAAACGCTCTGATTTAGGTAGTGTTTCCGGATTTCGGCTGCTTCTATTCCGCGACAGCGGCGGCCTTTAAGGGGTCCATCCGGATCCCTTCTCTTCCGACGATAAGACCGAGGTATTTAACCTCAGTCTAATAGAACTTGCTCTTCTTTGTGTCCGCGTTTAATCCTACTTCGCAGAGTCTCTTCAGCACCCTCTCGACGTAGTTCGTATACTGATCTCTCGTTCCGTCCGTGTAGATAAGAATGTCGTCTAAATAGATAGACACGAACCGCTCTAGCATGTCTATAAAAGTGTGGTTTATAAAGCGTTGCTACACTGCCGGCGCGTTGGTAAGCCCGAAGGGCATTACTAACTACTTGAAATTGCCTATGCGCGTAGCGAATGTCGTAAGGTCTTCCGTTGTCCTTCTTCGTTCCTTAATCGATAGAATGCTTGGCGAATATCTAGCTTGCTGAACTACTTAGCCTTAGCTACTCGTTGTATGGTTTTATCGATTAGAGGTAGCGGATACACATCTCTCTTAGTGACCTTATTGAGGCCTCGGTAGTCTACATACAGTCGGAGACCACCTCCGGGCTTCTGCACGAAAAGAATCGGTAACGTATATTCGGCGGAGCTCGGCGTAATAAACTTCTTTGCCAGATTTTCTCGAACAAACACCTCTACTTAGTCCAATTCGGCCGGTGACAATCTTCTTAGGGGCTCGGTTCTTGGCAACGTAGCCCCTTCCTTTTAGTCGGATCTTGTTGTCGTATTCCGGTCGATAGAGCGGCAGGAGGTTGGAATCGGCTTTTAAGAAGACGTTAGCGTAATATAGAGCTCCGCCGCAGCACCTCTAACGGGTCCGCTTCTTCTTCCGCTATTATCTTGCGGTGATCTTTTATGTCTTTATCGAGATAGCGTAGATCTTACTGTCCGTCGATTTCGCGAGGGTCGTTAGGGCTTCTAAGCTCACTATTCTGACGGTAGCCAGGGGTTCGGAACGGTCGGACGGGGCCTCTTTCGCGGGCTCCGCGGCTTTCGGCTCGGCGGCGGCGGCCGTTCCGATAGTCCTTGCTCCGTTACCAGGATTTTGAATCCTATCGTGCCTTTATCTACGTTAATAATAGTCTTCTGGTTCTTTATCTATTTCTGCCCTATAATGATGTCAAATCGTCCTAGATCCATAATCCGGAACGTCGCTTCTGTAGTTCGACTAGCTAGTGTAGTCCTTAATGGCACGTAGTGCGTAACGTTTTCCGTGTCTTGTCCGTTATATGCCGAAATCCGCGTCGGCGACGCCATCTCTACAGGATAGCCGTATCCCTTTATCAGCTTTTAAACTAATTAATAGTGGATAGCCGCTCCGATAAGCGCTCCAGTATCGATAAATGCTTTCAGCTGGAGGGGGTCTACGCGACTCCTTAACAGGGTGGATCGTAATAGGAAAGATGATCGCCGTTTCCGTATTCACTTCTACGGCTGCCGAGAGCGGATCGCTGCAGCTGTTAATGCTTTCTTCTCGTATCGATTCGCTCCGGTGCAGTGCCCTGTCTTCTACGCTGGATAGGGGGCCTATCCTTCTAGCTGGTCTTTTCCTAGGATTCGCAGTAGCACTCCACCGTCTACGCTGTTAGTCTTGTTCGGAGCCGGCTCTATAGCTTGTATAGTCCTTTCTCGGTGGCTGCGGCTGCTGCTGCTTTATAACACGATACTCCTGCTTCTGTTAGGCCGTTTGCTTGGCATCTCGTAGCGATATAGCCGGGCTTTCTGCATGCGTAGCAGGTGGGGACGAACGACGAACGCTGTGACTGATAAGGTGGCTGCTGTAGTGCTCTCCAGAAAGGCGCAGGGGGTCGTATAGTCTGCGTTATTAACGGCTTCTGGTTCGATTCGCGTAATTTCGCGTAAGCGCTTAAGTTTCTCGCAGTGACTCTCGCTCGGTGCACGAAGCTCTTAAGGTCTTCGTCTTCTACAGACGCTATAGCGGCGGCCAGTTCAGGGTTCAGCTTCTGCCTTAGTAGGTAGAGCTGCTTATCTTCCGCTACTCGGGCCCTGATCGCATATTTTCTGAACAAACCGTAGAACTCCTCGAACATCTGCCGGTTCTGGTTGATCTTGTCTAACTGCTTATAGGCCGTCTTCTTCCAGAATGGGTCTCCGAAGCGTTAATCTAGCGCTTTGATCGCTTCCTTAGCGGTTACCTCTTCTAGGTCTGCTACTAGCGAAAAAGCTTTACCTTCTAATCGCGATTCTAGGTACGCCAATCTATCTCCGGCGCTGTTTCTAGCATAGTCTCGATCTATCTTGTTCTTTATCTTTTTCTTAAAACGCTTCCCAATCCTTAGGATCTCCGCCTCTAAACGCTGGTAGATCCGGTAGTGACGTTATCAACGTGCCGCCTTGACTGTAGGCCGCCAGTAAGGCGGTCTCTGCGTAGGTTTCTCGCCGCGTGGGGTAGCGGCGATAGTCTCGCTGTTTCCATATCAGCTAGCTGATCCTTCAGCGCCTTTAGTTGCGCTAGTCAATTCGCCCGCCTGGTTTTCTAACACGTCGATAATAGTCTCTGCCGATTCCTTTTCGGCCCTTACCGCTTTAGTTTCTTCTCTTAGTTGTCTGTTCTCTTCCAGCGTTCTGTAAAACAGCATCTCAATAAGGTCTATGCCGTTTGTAGACCTTCCCTATTCTATTCTCGTTTATATAGTCTTCCAGTTCCCTCGAGCGTACAGTCGTAGATCTTCTTATATTCGGCTATTCGTTCCTTAACCTCTGCAGTCTCTTCTGCTGTAAAAACCGCCAATAATGATCTTATTATTAATAACACTGGAGCGCCTACTCGCTCTGTTAGTCTTTCTCTTTCTGTAGCAGCCTGTTACGCCGCTCTCTACCGTCGAGAAGCCTTCTATCTTCTTACAGTGCCTTAGGGGTTGTTGTTTTGGTGTGTGTGCGCGTGCGTTATTCGAGCGTCCGTGATCTGACTGCAGTAGACTCTAGGTCAATACCCGTCTTTGATAACTATATCCAAGGCTGGAGAGGGAAGAATCTACGTACAAGCGGAGGTGGAGGTATTTGAGTGTGCGCCAAGCCTGCCCTGCCAGCTGTCCACATCCACATCCGTATCACTACCGCCCTCCCCAACCAGCGATTGCCCTCAATCGCAATCAGCCAATCAATCGCAATCAGCCAATCAATCGCAATCAGCTAAACCAGGTCGCGTCGTGCCAAACCAGGTCGTAGGGGTCGCAAATTCAGCTTCAATTTCAGTGCACTTTGGTATTGCTTTTGGCCAATCAGGGTCGCACTAATCCAGGTCGCAAATTCAGTCGCTTTTGAGGTCGCTTTTGAGCTTCAATTTCTGTGCCTTTTGCCATCGCTTTGGTGCCTTGATTGCTGCAGAGGTCGCGGAGGTCTCAGAGGTCGCGGAGGTCGCGGAGCTCGCAGAGGTCGTCTTGCAAACACGTGTCGCTTCTGAACTGTCGCTTCTCGACGGTCGCTCGCTTCTCAGACGGTCGCTTCTTAAACCGTCGCTTCTCAAGCCGTCGCTTCTCGAGCCGTCGCTTGTCGCTTCTTAGACGGTCGCTTCTCGACGGTCGCAGAGGTCTCGGAGGTCGCGGAGGTCGCGGAGGCCTGCAGAGGTCGCAGCTGCAGAGGTTGTCGGGGCCGCGGAGGTCGCGGAGGTCGTCGAGGTTGTCTTGCAAACACATGTCGCTTCTCGACGGTCGCTTCTCAAGCCTGTGCTCTGCTGCCTGTGTTGTCTATAGCAGCTGTGCCTGCCTGCAGCTGGTGCTCTGCAGCTGGTGCTCTGCCTTGTGCTCTGCCTTGTGCTCTTCGGGGCCGCGGAGGTCGCGGAGGTCGTCGAGGTTGTCTTGCAAACACATGTCGCTTCTCGACGGTCGCTTCTTAAGCCTGTGCTCTGCTGCCTGTGTTGTCTATAGCAGCTGTGCCTGCCTGCAGCTGTGCCTCTGTTGTCTGCAGCTGCCTGCCTAGGGCTCTGCCTAGGTGCTCT